>CM070873.1:160716432-161053932 GCA_036365515.1 Torymus aiolomorphi
TGAGCAACTGTGGTGGAGAGGCCCGGCCTGGCACACCGATAAATGCGAGGACTGGAACCCCCCACCTACTGCGCCTTCCACCAACCTCGAGATAAGGAAAGTCGTTGCCGCCTTCGCTACGCGCTTAGATGCCGATCACCTACCCAATGAGCAATGGCTGTCATGCTTCTCAACATGGGAGAAATTGGTGCGTGTGCTTGCTCGCGCGCTCCGATGGAAACCACGGCCGGAGGATCTCAATGCCGAATCAGTTAGCTCCGCTGCTGAAATCGCTGAAACAAGAGGGAGACTCGTCCACGCTTCGCAGTGAGAATTCTACAACGATGAAATAGCTATGCTAAAAAAGGTAAAGCGCTGCCGCGCAACTATCAGCTAAAGTCCTTTAATCCGTTTTTAGATGGTGAAGGTACTTTACGGGTTGGTGGATGCATGCAGCACCCATTTCTTTAAAAGGAGGAAAAGCATCCAGCGATCGTGACCAACGCCAGCCATCTTGCCAAGCTGCTGATCCGAGATGCCCACGAGCGCACGCTACATGGTGGGCCGCAACTCATGTACAGTCACCTGATTTGTGCTTACTGGATAGTTCACGTACGCAACCGGATCCGCCGAGTGATAATCCAGTGCACTCGCTGTGCGCGCTTCCGCCGTCAAACTCTCCAGCAGCAAATGGCTCCGCTGCCAATCGTACGGGTCACTCCATCACAGCCCTTTACAGCAACTGGCCTAGACTATGCCCGCCCTTTTCCCCTGCGGATTGCAAAGGGGCGTGACCACAAGACACAAGAGTTACGTCGCCATATTCGTGTGCATGGCCACCCGAGCCACGCACCTTGAGATTGTATCCGATTGCTCGACACACGGGTTCCTCGCAGCTCTCCATTGCTTTGTCGCTCGTTGCGAACTCTGCAGCGTTATCTACAGCGACAATGCGATGAACTTCGAATGAGCCGACGCAGAAATTCAATGCCTCTTCAACGAGACATCAGACGAGGCACACCACATCGCCGCTGTCCTGGCTTGCGATGAGATGGACTAGCGATTAGACTGGTGATTCATCCCGCCGCGGGCTCCCCACTTTGGTGGATTATGGGAGGTGGGAGTGCGTTCATTCAAGCACCATCTGTGCTGAGTCTTGGGCGACTACAGCCTCACTTACCAGGCGTCTTCAACGCTGACGGCGCAAAGTGAGGCGTGCCCCAACTCGCACCTCCTCAGCCCGCTGAGTACGCACCCCAAGGACCTCGCCGCCCTCACACCAGAGCACTTCCTCATCGGAAGCGCGCTGTCAGCTCTGCCAGAGCCACCTAGCTTCGACTTATCTGTTTTAGGTTCAGCTCGCTACCGCCTCAGGAAGTAGATGAAGGACCACTTTTGGCGAAGGTGGCAGAAGGAGGTGCTGCACCAAATACAGCAGCGCTCCAAGTAGCTAGTGGTCCTGTCAGACGATCTGCTTCCACCTACCAAGTGGCCTATATCTCGCCTGAAGCAGTGCCACGCTGGCCCAGATGGCCTCATGCGGGTAGTCACTCTACGCATCGCCACCACAACGCTAGAACGACCGCTGGTCAAGGTCATGCGACCACCACAACCTCCAGGTTCCACCAGTCTTCAAGACGCCCTGTCGGAATAAGCAGCGCATTATACATGAAGAATTACAACACAAAACTACACGACTCTCCACCACACGCACACATACTTTCTCTCTCTCTCTTTCTCTCTCTCTCTCTCTCTCTCTCTCTCTCTGTCTCTTACCCTAGCTCCAGATACACGATCTGCTACCTCGTAATTGCTGGGTTTATTGCACCGAATGTTGCGGGTGGAATTTTGCGGGCGGAATATTGCGGCGGGAGTTCAACACGTCCGCTCCCCTGCGGACTCGATTCGGAGAATTAACCCCGTAGGGGTCCGCCAGGATGTCGCGGGGGCGCAAGGCCGCACAGTGGGCTAAAATCAGATTTTTTTAATTTCAAAATAAAATAACTCCACGCGGGAACTACCAATTCAAATGATATTTGTTTGTATTTACAGCAAATTAAATGTAGATTAGAGGAAAATAGACAAAATTTTCAATTCTATTTTTATAATCTCCAACTCCAAAATCCACTGGAAACATGGTTATTTTTCTAAATTTCGTAAAAAACTTTATTCAAGTGTCAGAAAAATGTTTATTTTTGGTAAAAATCTTGACTTCCGAGTTCGTTCATATTTAATACATAACTACCAGACCGCTGAACCATAACCTAGCAACTTCCCCTTACGAAAATATCCTGCAGAATTACTGCAGAATTTATGCAGAATTTTCTGCATAGGTTCTGCATAACTTCTGCAAAAGCTTTGCAGAAACTCTGCAGAATTTTGTGTTGGCACTTTGCAAAAACTCTGCATCAACTATGCAGAATTTCTGCAGAAATTTATGCTAATACACTGCATATCTTCTGCAGACATTATGTCGAATTTCTGCATGAATTTTCTCGTCTGCTGCAGTAGATCTATGTAGCATTTCTGCAGAATATTTATATGAATTCTACAGAAAAATTTCGATAAAATTTGTATCGGCTCTGCAGAATTTGAGAAGCCATTTTCTGCAGAACTTCTACACAAGTTCTGTTCAATTTATCCAGAAAATCTATATACATTCTGCAGAAAAGTTATTATCAACCATTGGATCTCTGCAGAATTTCAGAAGCAAATTTCTGCATAATTCTGCAGAAGTTATGTAGGATTTCTCCAGAAAATGTATATTAACTTTCTAGGCAAATTTAAACTTTAATTTTTGTAATTTTCTGCAGAATTATTGATCAGAGAATCAGAGAAATATGACTCGATGAACTATTAATAGTTGAACTTACGTGAGAACTCTCACCTCAAAATCTCACCTGACCCAAATCTTCAAAGTTTTTACGACCCCTCAGAAAAAACTATTATAAATAATTCCTTGAAATAAGTTTTATAAGACTTATTTATAAAATTCTTTGCTAAAAATATATTATTATTATTATTATAAATTAAGGCTATAACTGTAAGTAAATAATGAAGACATGTAACATAACTGTAACATTGAAAGAAGATTATAAGAGATTAACATCAATGATATTATACTTAATGTGGAGAAAGGAGAAACGATGTTCAACGAGGCTCGTGCTCGCTCTACTCGACGCCGACCCGTATTATCAAAATCACGCGAGGCCGACGCCGAGCGCGCCCACGTGTACTAGATATTAGCAGGTAAACGCCGGTGTCCATGTGGCATTGTGTGTAAGTATACACGCGCGCGGCGTCGACGCTCGCAACGGCTTTAGATCATCCCGCTGTTATACGCATAGATGCAGGACCTTCTTTATTAAAGGAAAAAAGGAAAATAAATATCTGTGCGCGTTCGAGTAAGTCTGCTCTACACGCGCGCGTGGGGACGGTAGAGGCAGCTGTACGAACGAAGCAGAACTCGAGCGCGCACAGCTCTTATATCAGTATCTTTGGTATAGACACGTTGGTAGGCATGCTTCCTTGAGTCTTTAGCTTGAGGCTTCTGTCCCCCATATGTATCCATTTCTTATGAAACAAGTGTAAGTAACCAGTCACATATTTTTCAAATAAGTATAGAATCATTACATTTTTTCAATGTCTAAATCTGTTACTTTTTTTTTATAAATGATAGAATTGCTATTTAAATCTTTCAGGGTAGTACATCTAAGGGTAAGAAGTAGCTCCTTTCACATCCTTTCAAAAATCTTGCAGCTCGGTCCTCAACTAATTTCACAAGAATTTTGCCGAAGACAGCAATCTTGGACTCAAAACTATTCCATACTTGTGTTAAATCGTACAATCAATGTATTGTAATCTATAGCAACTATTAGTGTCATGTAAAAGTAATTTTTATAGAGAAACAAATTTCTCCATGGACAGATTACAATATATATTGATGGTCACATTTAACACAACAAAACTACATAGAAACTCAAGTACAAATGTATTTGTTATGAAATGAGTACAAGAACAGCTCTAGAAGATTTTTGAAAGGATGGGAGAGCAACTACTTCTTACCCTTAGATGAACTCCCTTAAGTGTCTTAAATAGCGATTCCATCATTTATAAAAAAAAAGATTAATCGGAATATATGAATATTTATCGTTCAAAAAATGTTCTAAAACCATGGAACTGGAGACTTGGACCTCTTTCATTAGAGTTATTGGAGAGAGAGAGAGAGAGAGAGAGAGAGAGAGAGAGAGAGAGAGAGAGAGAGAGAGAGAGAGAGAGAGAGAGAGAGAGAGAGAGAGAGAGAGAGAGAGAGAGAGAGAGAGAGAGAGAGAGAGAGAGAGAGAGAGAGAGAGAGAGAGAGAGAGAGAGAGAGAGAGAGAGAGAGAGAGAGAGAGAGAGAGAGAGAGAGAGAGAGAGAGAGAGAGAGAGAGAGAGAGAGAGAGAGAGAGAGAGAGAGAGAGAGAGAGAGAGAGAGAGAGAGAGAGAAGCCAATATTTTTAATTGGTTTTCAGTTGAACTGTGATTGTTAGAGCTTCCATATTTGGTACGGTAGTATAAAATAACCTACTATTGCATAATATATGTACAAAAAAATTACAAAAATTTATGTTGTATTTTGACTTTGAAATCCATTGATGAATTTTAAATATTATACCATGTGTCCTACTATAAAACCTCCGATGGATGATTTCTTCGATTAGCTTATTTCGACTTAAAGTTAAATGAGTCTTTCTAAAATCCAACTTAATAACTTATTCCAACATAAGAAGTAAAATTTAGGTGAATGTTGAAAACTGAGTCACCATTTTCATAGAAAATCCTTTTTCAAATATCTATCAATAATTAAATTTTTATCAGGACACTGACATTACTTAATTTAATTATTTTATGAAGCTAATGGCCATATCTACCAGTGAAAGGTGATTTTTTTTTTAAAAATTAAAAAATAAATAACACCATAATCTTCGACGTTTCGGAGACTTTATTCATATCTCCCTCTTCAGGAATCTATAATTAATAATTTAAGAAATTTAACACACTGTTTTTTTAAAAAATAACACAAATATACGACGACTTACAATCCTTAATTACATATCGTAATGTCAAGTAGTTTATGCAGGCAACAATCCGCTCGTCAGTGATTTTAGAAAACAATTTTCTCGCTTTATATATTCAAGTAACATTTAAATATGTAAGTGCGTATCTAATTCATCACTACAACATAAACAATGAAAGAGTGGGAGAAAGGCAAACCGTAAGAGTCGAAGAGAGCGAAGAGAGATACCAGGGCGACACGAATTGGCGAAAGTAACCCTAATAACCTTAGTCTCTATAATACAAGACTATGGATACTTCCATTATACATGCGTTCCTAGTAACCTTTTAGCTAACGTACATGGATGTTATATTTCTTTAGAGACCAAAAATTCACAATTATTTATCAGAGTATTATATACATACGGTAGTCTACTAATTTCAAATTGTTTATTAATAAAGTTATTTTGTGTATGAATAAATGGAGCTTCGGAGAATAATCTTTTTTCTTTATTGCTTTCGATATCTAGTATCTTTACGTTTTGAAAATTAATTGTGTGACTATTATCTTGTGTGTGAATAAATAATGATGAATTTTGATCTCTATCACAGTACTTTTTTTGATGTTCTTTTATTCTAACATTCAGACGCCTACTAGTCTGCCCTACGTATGACGCGTTACAATTGTTACAATTTATCTTATAAACTACGTTTGCATTATTATATTTTACATTTTTGTCCTTAATTAATTTTATAATATTATTTAGTTTATTAATCGTACTAAAAATTACATTAGTGTTACATTTATTAAAAAAGTTTTTTATCGAACATTCCATTTCTTTGACAAATGGTAGAACAATAAATTTTTTCTTATTTACATTATTGAAAATTAGTGTGGTATTCTGTGAAGTGTTATTATTAAATTTTATCTTTTTTAACCTTTTTTTAATATGATAATCTATTATGTCTTGTGGATAATCATTGTTTTTTAACAATAATTTTATGAACGAAATATTTTTTTCCTGAAAACTACTATGTGATAATTTTATTGCTCGATCAATTAAACAATAAATAATAGCAATTTTATTACTTTGGGGATGGTGAGAATTGTAATTTAGATACCGGCCTGAAAAAGTTGGTTTTTTATACCAATTTGTAATAATATTTCTATGATCATTTATCATAATTACAATGTCTAAAAAACTTATACTATTGTTCTTGGGTTTTTCAACCGTAAATTGTAAATTCAAATCGTACGCATTAAATATCTTTAACGTATTATCAATGTCATTCTTGTGTATACACAGTACAATATCATCCACTTAACGATAATAAAATAGCGGTTTAAATTGTAATTTATTAATACAGTAAGATTCTAAATCATCCATGACTATGTCTGACAGTATTGGACTTATTGGATTACCCATGGCTGATCCAAAAGTCTGTCTATAAAATTTTCCGTTAAATTGAAAGAAATTATTATTTAAGATAAACTTAATAACATGGAGGAATTCAGAACAATTAATGTTAATTTTATTATACAATTGATGCCACCTTTTTTGATAGCATTACAAACTAAATATTCTGGGACATTCGTAAACAAACTGATTACATCGAAACTTATGATCTCATGATCTAATGGAATATACAAGTTATCGATTTTTTCTTTTAATTTTAAACTATTATCTATGTGAGATTTAGGAGTTTTAAGATTATTCTGTAGGAATTTTGCAAAAAACTTTGAAACAAAATACGTTGGTGAATTTACAGTCGAAATTATAGGTCTTACTGGAAAACCAGTTTTATGTATTTTGATTAATCCGTATGCTTTTGATATGTTAAATTTTTGTAAAATTGGAAGAAACTTTTTTTCATTACCCATAAAATCTATTTTATTGAGCCATTTAATTAACTCATTAGTTTTTCTTTCAAGACTAGGCAACGGATTCTTTTTAATTTTTTCATAATATTTCTCATCACAAAATAATAGTTCTGTTTTTTCTGAATATGTGGACTTTTTAATTATGACAGTTGCATTTCCCTTATCAGCTCTAGTTATTAAGATATCTGGGTGATGTTTTATGAACTTTTTTGTTTTTTCTAAATCTATTTTAAACTTTTTATCTACATGAGAATTTGTAGCAAGATCTTTATTATAAAATTTTTTAATCGTGTTAAGAAACTTTGCTCTTAACTTTGGGATATTCTCTTCATCAATGTCATTTTTTAAAAAGGATTCAAAGTTTTTTACGTAATTTAATGCTAACTTATTATCAAATCTGTTATTGTAATTAAACTTTTCACCCAACTTTAGTATATCTATAACGTACGTTGGAAGTTGAATCCCCGAGACATTAACACACCATTTACTTGCTATGCAAGGGTTGGTGACCTGTGTGTTATTGTTCGGGAGATTGACCCCGATCATATTATTGACACTAGTATTATCCTCATCTCCATATCTATCTTTATCTATCACTTTCTTATATTTTCTAAAATACAGAACATCGAGTTTTTTTTCCAATTTCATTGTAACTTTAGTCATAACAAATGTGAGTTTAGTATTGTAATAATCTATGAACCAAGAACAAATATCTATACCTACGAAATTATGCAATTCTTTCGACATTTTATCAATTAATTTATTTATTTGTACAATTTTCATGTGAATATCTATAATCTCGATGTTTAACAGTTGAATGATTATATTATCAGCTAATTTGTTTTGTTTAATTTTGCACTTATTTGAGAACATGTGATTATTTCTTAAGTTCTTAGTAATAAATTTCAAATGATTGGGAACCACACTATAAAATCTGCATTTAATTAAGAATTTCAAATGTTCTCTATAGTATTTTAAATTGTATAATGTTTTCGTTAGTTTATAAAATTTTTTTCTTATAATAAAGCCGAATATTGTGAAAACTATATGTAGTACTAAGTTTAAATTTAAGTCCTTTCTATTTATTAAGTAGTGTTTTAATAATTCTCGATGTGTATTGTGTTGGTTTACCGTGTGTGTTAAATTTCCATCTTGATGATGCGCCTTCAATGTAGTCATCATGGTGTTGAGATGAATGGTTTTCTCGAACTCTCAAACAACGTATTCCAGGCCAAACGTTGTATATAATTTTAAGTTGTTGATCTCAGCTAATGGTAGAGTATTTTAGATAATTATTTTATGAAGCTAATGGCCATATCTACCAGTGAAAGGTGATTTTTTTTTTAAAAATTAAAAAATAAAAAACACCATAATCTTCGACGTTTCGGAGACTTTATTCATATCTCCCTCTTCAGGAATCTATAATTAATAATTTAAGAAATTTAACACACTGTTTTTTTAAAAAATAACACAAATATACGACGACTTGCAATCCTTAATTACATATCGTAATGTCAAGTAGTTTATGCGGGCAACAATCCGCTCGTCAGTGATTTTAGAAAACAATTTTCTCGCTTTATATATTCAAGTAACATTTAAATGTGTAAGTGCGTATCTAATTCACCACTACAACATAAACAATGAAAGAGTGGGAGAAAGGCAAACCGTAGGAGTCGAAGAGAGCGAAGAGAGATACCAGGGCGACACGTATTGGCGAAAGTAACCCTAATAACCTTAGTCTCTATAATACAAGACTATGGATACTTCCATTATACATGCGTTCCTAGTAACCTTTTAGCTAACGTACATGGATGTTATATTTCTTTAGAGACCAAAAATTCACAATTATTTATCAGAGTATTATATACATACTGTAGTCTACTAATTTCAAATTGTTTATTAATAAAGTTATTTTGTGTATGAATAAATAGAGCTTCGGAGAATAATCTTTTTTCTTTATTGCTTTCGATATCTAGTATCTTTACGTTTTGAAAATTAGTTGTGTGACTATTATCTTGTGTGTGAATAAATAATGATGAATTTTGATCTCTATCACAGTACTTTTTTTGACGTTCTTTTATTCTAACATTCAGACGCCTACTAGTCTGCCCTACGTATGACGCGTTACAATTGTTACAATTTATCTTATAAACTACGTTTGCATTATTATATTTTACATTTTTGTCCTTACTTAATTTTATAATATTATTTAGTTTATTAATCGTACTAAAAATTACATTAGTGTTACATTTATTAAAAAAGTTTTTTATCGAACATTCCATTTCTTTGACAAATGGTAGAACAATAAATTTTTTCTTATTTACATTATTGAAAATTAGTGTGGTATTCTGTGAAGTGTTATTATTAAATTTTATCTTTTTTAACCTTTTTTTAATATGATAGTCTATTTTGCCTTTCTCCCACTCTTTCATTGTTTATGTTGTAGTGGTGAATTAGATACGCACTTACACATTTAAATGTTACTTGAATATATAAAGCGAGAAAATTGTTTTCTAAAATCACTGACGAGCGGATTGTTGCCCGCATAAACTACTTGACATTACGATATGTAATTAAGGATTGTAATTCGTCGTATATTTGTGTTATTTTTTAAAAAAACAGTGTGTTAAATTTCTTAAATTATTAATTATAGATTCCTGAAGAGGGAGATATGAATAAAGTCTCCGAAACGTCGAAGATTATGGTGTTTTTTATTTTTTAATTTTTAAAAAAAAAATCACCTTTCACTGGTAGATATGGCCATTAGCTTCATAAAATAATTATCTACAATACTCTACCATTAGCTGAGATCAACAACTTAAAACTGACATTATTTTTAAAAAAAGTTTTCATATTAAAATATCAGTTTGAATGTTTCTTCATTTTTATCTGTTATTCGAAGAAATTATCCCTCGGAAGGTGATTTTGACTTTTGTAGCACAAGGCTTATATCTTTGTTACGTGACAACTTTTTGGCTTTACCTTTTTTCTTTAATTGGTTAAAATTATAATGAATACAATGATTTTCATTGGAACGTATATTTTCCCCGCAGTAAAATTTTAAAATTTGTATACGCGATTCTAGTTAAGAGCTTATCGCCCAAAGCTGCAACAAGTTGCGTCCACGCAACACTCTACCCACGTAGCCGAAAAGCGCATTCCTACACGCGCCGAGCAATAAGACACCCCTTAGCGGCGATAAGCGTTGCACAGCGGTGCGACATTGTCGTCAAGGGGCATATGGTGCGTGGGTGCGAGAGAGAAAGCGAGCACAATTAGGGGGGAAGGCGACGCGCAGCTCGACGATGCCACGCCAACTCGGCAGTAAGAAATTAGCAGCCTTCACGCTTAGACTAAGCGAAGTCTACTAGAATCAGTTTTTATATATACGTTGAAAGAGTCGCAGTGGCCAAAATTATTTTTTTACAGTTTTCTTTTTATCGCACATGTTTCTACATTATAAAAAAAAAACCCGGATCATCAATTTTGTTTCAATAATTCCATCATAGTATAACGCATTATAATACTGCGAATATTACTACACTCAAATACAAATCGCACGCAGATCCTATCGAACTCGGACTATCAACAATAATAATCAAATAATTTGCAACCACAGTAGAGAAACAGCACTAGAGTGATTCACCATTTATACAAAGTAAGTTGCCTTTCGTATCATATTATTGCTTCTTTAATGTATAGAGTTCTCCGAACAAAGTTGTGAATTAGCGCGCGGTAGAAATTTGTGTATGTGTGTAGACCGCGAGTGTTACCCTTGCCGCAATAAAAGGGGTTTTATTGAGGAATCCCGAGTCCTTGAAGTGAGAATAACTAACTAGTCCTCAGATCAGAGTTGTTGGTTCCTAGTCTCATCCGTCAGCTGGTTAAATAATATAAGGCTGTTAGTTGTTCCATTCCAGGGCTCGTACCAGATACCAAGGGCGATTCATTGAACTCGGTAGTGCTATTCGACAGGGGAAGCACCTCCACCAGATCATTTTTGGTAGTAGAAGCTCCTTCGAGTAGGTCGCTGGAGAGATTGTGACGGAACCCTCTCTACGTCTCCTTTTTTTTTCCTCTTCTCCAGTTGCAACCCTAGAATCAATAGGATAATAAGTAAACAAATAAGATTTAGGATAATCTACCCGGCATAAGAGCATTGATTTCTTTTTTTTTCTTTTTTTACTTTTCTTTTACTTTTTATGATTATATATAAAGTTCATCATAAATATCGATATCTCGCTTATCAATATAATACCTTGTATGTACGTCAAATAAGCCTCAGCTCTAAGTCGCATATTAAAATAGTCATTACATACATATACCATCAGTGAGAGGTATACCATGCATGTACTCATAAGTGCGTATGTACCCGTGAACTGATGTTAGCCGCTTGTACGCATACAATTAATATCCAGCTTTTTTTACAATAGCTTTTTTGCAATAAGCAGGGAATTGCGGTCTTGCTCCCTGTAGTGGTGGACGAAGGCCAGGTGACATCCTCAACTGTCCTGCTTCCCCTTGTACCTTCTCTTTCCTCGCCTTATATGAGTTCAGATTATTCGACAAGAGTCCAAGCTCGAAGGAGTTCCAGTCAACCCTTCGCCTTTCCTTAATCGACACCTAGCATCATCCCCTCCGCAGATACTGGTGAGTGTAGCAAGACAGCGGAGCACATGGGAACATCCTAGTAACGCAGCCTGATCCGATGGAGCCACACAGGTTTTAAACACAAAGTGCAGTGAAGCATCAAGTGGATTAGGATCTAGATGCATATATACACAATCACATTATATATATAAACACAGCAGTATGCCTCACTATGCATACACATATGTAGGCGCATAAATATAAATACACTACAACTGAAGCATTACACTGGGTGGAAGGAGTCCTCTGGCCTTCACCCGCACCTTCAGGTTTCCTCTCTGCTGTAACTAGAAGAAATCAAAGGAAAAACAACATCACACAGAGTACTCAGCCCTTCTTGTTGGGATTTTAAACTAATAAATAACCATCAAAAAGGAGGCACTTAACTGACATCGGAGACATCTTCGCAGAGATCCGCTCAACCAGGTATCGAATATCTCGCGTTTTTCCACCTCCTTCCGTTCTCTCAGACAACACCCTCCTCATGCCACCCGGGTGTCCAGCGTCGTCGTTCGGCTGCCGCGGGGAGCGAGACGGCTGTTCAGCTGCTTTTGCCTGCGACTATAGCTCTACATAGAAGGTCGCGCGCCACCCGCGACATATACGACTATACGACGGTGCTGCGCCGCCTCTCCGATATCAAGGCGCGTTCACATAGGGACATAGTATTAGGGTCGCGCTTGGTCTAAATTATAGTAGTTAACGTTTAGACAGTCTAGTTTATACTTCACGCCGCGAGACAGGCTCTTATATATCCACGCTTACACAAATAAGTAATAACGGGTATCATCACACTTCGTGATTCTCTACTGCGATGTCCCCAATAGGGGGTTAACGTGTCATCATTTCTGCAAAGGGGCTTTAGTGTATTTCAGAAGAAGGATCCCGGGATATAATCATTAGTTAAGTAGACTCTCCGCGCTCCCTTCCCATTTCCCGATGTAGCGCCTAGGGGACGCGAAATCTGGATGGGGGGTGTAACTGGCGCTGATATAAGGCACTTATAATCACGTATACAGCGTCGCGAGATTCGAATCTTGCGCGTTTGCACGTATCGTGATCGATAGCGTGCCACGCGGCGCGCGAATGAGACAAGCGAAGAAGGAGCCGCGGTACTGTCGCGAAAGCGACGCCGCGGCCATTCTTGTTACTCGCCGTGACACGCGAAAGTAGTCGTGTGCGCCCGCCGTGTTTATCGTGCAATAGATAGAGTTCGTGACCAGCGCCTTCACCGCTGTAACCACTCGAGAAAGGGAGAGTGCACCCTAGGAGGAGCAAAGAGAGTGAAAGAGAGGCAGCGACTCCGAGGCACGCGGCTGGGAGAGAGAAAGAGAGAGAGAGCGAGAGGGAGGCAGCGACTTCAACCCACACACGGCGGATCGAGAGAGATAGTGAGAGAGAGAGAGAGGGAGAGCGGCGATGGCCGACCAGCCCCGAGTAAGTCCATGTTGTTAACTGCGTGATTGTAGCAAGTGGGCGAGGGAGCAGTCCTGCTACTACATCTGCCGCCGCTTATGCAGCGGCTACGCGCTCGCGAAGGTCTAACCTCGCGGGGAGGTTACGTCGATGGCACCGGTCGCCGGCGCCGTCCAGTCTCGGCCTGCGCGCGTAATTGTTCTAATCTTGTCCGGATTTCGCGCCACTAGTGCGACTAAATTACGGTTAACAAACCTCTTTTACCTTATTTAATTCTCGAGTCACACTTCTTCATTTAGCGAAATCTAACCTATGCATATTTCCCCCGAATACCGCCCTCTACCATTTTTAGCGCTGCAGCTAGTCGCAGGCATTGCCTCCTAGAGGATCATCGGTAACGGGAGTAAGTATTCATTAGTGGCTGCGCAGGTGAGACTAGTTCATAGCTGGCAGCCCGTAGTTCGCGGGCAGCAGTTGGCAGCAGCGGCAGAGCGTAGCACTGGCTCTGGTAGAAAGCGACCTAAGCTTTCTACAATAGAAGCCGGGCGCACCTGTCCGGTACCTGTGCCACTTCGACTCTCGCCGGCCAACAGGGTATTCTACAACAGTGAGTCGCCCGGGCGTATAGTATTCCCATATATTACCCCGCGAACCCCCAAGAGCGATTAATGTTTGAATGTATGATGCCATCCATTATTATATTAAATAGTTGAGAACTATTTTTGGAGGCAAAAAATTGAAAAGATCTTATGTATTTATGGAAACGTTTCGTTGGCTTACAAGGAAACGTCCCGAACTGTCAAATCCAAAAAATTATAAAAACTATACTTGGTAGTAGTCCTCCATGAGACATTCACAAATATATTTTTTTTATCGGGAACCAATGCCTTTTTGAGGATTAAATCCACGCCGAAAATTCACATTGAAAAATGATTTTTTCGATATATCTCTGTTTCTATTCAATTTTTTTTTTATGAAACAAATTGGGAAATGTTTCTTATACAAGTATTCTAGAGTATATATATATAGAGTATATATATATATATATATATATATGTGTGTGTGTATATATATATGTATACAAGGTATATGAGTTTTTTGATTCAACGATTCAGATGATTTTCCTCACAAAAAGTACCAATAGCTTATAGGACACATATAATTTATTCGTAAACCCATCAGGGTTGCATCCCTATTTATTTAAGGTACCTTATCATCTTTTTTATAAACAAATTTTTATTTATAATTGATAAAAATCAATAATTTGATTCAAAATCGACGAATTTTCAGGTTTTTTTTTTTTAATTCAGAATAATAGTTATTATAATAGTAATAAATTTTTAATATTTAACGTCTATAACATTATAAACTCGTGTGATTAATAATGTTGCCGTTACATCTATTACATTTACCTTTTTTTTTAAACATTTCAATATCACTTTTTCGAAACTGCCTACATATATGTTTTGCACTAATCAATTAATATAAAATGTTTAAAACATATTTGAAAAGTTATATTATTTATACAATTTTGACTTTGAGTCACTAGAGTGGGTGGAGATCAAGTATATATAGTGTTGATTAATTTTAGACTAACGATAAGGAGAAGAAAGCAGTTCTGTATCAAAGCTAGAGTGATACACCACGGTGCTAATTGTACATTAATAAAGTATTGCACAATCTTAAGCGTTTACTTGATTTTAAAAATAGACGTCAAAATAATCAATATTTATCATTGTCGACTCATAAAATCGTCTCCGAGAGAAAATAAATATTTTCTTGAAATTAATTTAGAAAGAAATACCTTAACAGGTAAAACAATTATTATTATTTTTACTACTTTTATTAATTTTATGACTCACATAAAAACATAGATGAAAAATAATATAATCTATAATTTGTAATTAAGTGGGGTATCAGACAGAATAACTATTTATGTATGTATTTTGTGTAATCTGTATGAATGGAATTATTCTCCATTTGTCATAAAAAAAATTATATTATTAACTTATTTTATTAAAGTTATTCATAAAATATCAAGTAAATTTTAGTCCTACGTTTGGACGTAAAAAGAGCTGAATCAACTTGCAATTGAAGCTTACCGCAGAATTATATTAACATTGAAAAAATGTAACTATTTCAAAATAATATATTAATAATTATAATTATAAGACTTATAAAAACCGGTTGTACTAAGGATACTCTTTTTTGCATTTATATATTATTATCATTTATAAGAGTTTCATGCTTTAATAAAATTTTGGCAGCAATACATTTTCATACAAACTATCTAAAGGAAAAATAAAAGTACAATAACTATGCAGAAAGATGAATTTAAGAAATGCGATGAATGTTTTATTCATCCTAAATAATATGTTTCAAGGCCAAGAAAAGGGACTACCAGTTAACAATGCAGAAAAATATGTTGCTAATATAGTGTACAATATTATTGTATCTAGTTTGGAGGATAATAGTATTTTCGAAGAAACAGATAAATATTTATATTATGATAATTCATATGAACCTCGTAATGACATACCTGCGGATGACTCACATGTAAATATAGATTTTGAAGATACGGAAATATCTGAAACGGAAAATGAGTGCAGCAGCAAGATGGAATTTATTTATTTGAACTATAAAAAGCGGGCTGTAGAATTTTGGTCAAGCGGTAAAAAGAAAAGGAAATTTACTACTGTCCAAAATAAATTTAAGAAATTGAAAACGGAACGTCAACTGTATAGGTGCAGAGAGTAAGTAGCCGCGGAAGGAAGCCGAATCGATAAATTGAAACAAATTGAAGAACATTGTTTATGTATATTTGAAAGAGCCAGATTGGATAGAATGTGTATTCACGTTATCGATATTAGTCGTATTGCAATAGAAAAAGCACAAGAAATGATGAATTTGTACAATTAATAATTAAGTACTTTGTATTTGGCGCGGCAATAGAATCGCGGATCTAGTGTGACTAGCGCAGTCACAGTTATGTAATAATCTTACGGTTTAGGTTTGAATTAGTAGACTCGCTCACTTAGCATTCCGACACGCTCCGAGTAAGAGTCATTAATTAACGCGTCCGGCCCACGCCTCTCTCCCCACTGAGTAATTAGTTTTAAGTATCAAGTAAAGGCTATATTTTATTACTAACACTATAAAGGTTTATTTGACCCTCACACCTCCTGTTAACTTCCACAATTAACATCAGGTTATGGGCCCAGGCACTACAACAAAACTCCGAATTAGTTTTCGTTGCCGAAAGTGCATGTGTGTGTAGTGTTCAGTACAGTGTGAGAGAGCAGTATCAAGAAATGGCGAGCCGCAGTTCAATCAGTTTGTATCAGCCGATAGACAAACTCACAGGAAGGGAAAATTACAGATCGTGGGCAGTAACAATGCGCGCCTATCTAGAAGTTGAAGACTTGTGGGACACCGTGGAAGCACCTGAAGGAGGTCAGCTCAGCGTAGATCCCAAGAAACTACAGAAGGCACGCGGGCGTATGATATTAGCGGTCGAGCTCGAGGTGTACGCTCACATCGAAAACATGTCCACCCCGGAGGAACTTTAGAATGAAATAAGAAAGACCTATGAAGACAGCGGTCTAGTTCGTAAGATGGCGTTGTTTCAGGAGAGTCCAGCCACCAAGCTCGAGGCGTGTAAATCCATGGAGGATTACGTCTCGCGCATCATCGCAGCGTCGAAAAAGCTCGCGCAGATGGACACAAAGCTATCAACAGAGCAAGTTGAACCCTACTTGCTGGACTCCCACCCGTCTTAAAACCCATGATAATGGCTCTCTGTAGCTCTGCCCAAGTCATCACCGCGGACCTCATTAAAACGAAGCTCCTGGAGGAGCCTGATTGCAGTGCAGCAGGAAGTGAGATCGAAATTCGCGGGTTCCACGCGCAGGCGCAAGCACAGCTCTCGCAGTTTCTGAGACGCCACAATGGCAGTAGAGGGCGCCACGCACCAAGGTGTGGACGGAATCAAAATCAGGGGGACAGATCCAGTTCAAGCGTGAGGTGTTACAATTGTAACAAATTCGGCCATTATGCCAGCGAGTGCCCCGCTTCCAACTCACGATACACCACAAACGCAGCCACAGCAACAGCAGATGAAGCAGACGAAAGCCAAGAAGAGGACACTGTGTGTTCGCTTATTGCCACGTTTCCCATGACGCGGACTACTCACGCGGTGAACGTCATCACAGCCTCTATCGACTCAGATCCTGAAAATTCGAGCGCAGGTGATGCTCTGTTAGCGGTGAATCTCGTGAGTGATATAGGTAATAGTGACTGGATTTTGGACTCAGGTGCGTCCACACACATGTGTCGTGACAGTGCGCATATGATTAATATACCGAAACCGAATGTCGCTAATGTGACGGCGGCTAATAAAGCTAAATTATCCGTGCGCGTAGAAGGTGATATCTTTCTCCGACAGACAGGAACTAAGGGAGAATCAAAGGTATTTTTGAACAATGTGTTACATGTGCCGGAGTTAACCTCGAACCTTGTGTCAGTTAGTTCAATAGCTAAGAGAGGTTTTAAAGTGACTTTTGTTGGAATTAAGTGTTTAGTTTTAAATAGTAAAGGTGTCTGTGTGCTCGAAGGGCAGTTAAGCAACAACAATATATACAAACTCCAGCTACAACCCAGTGTCAATTCTATCAAGGAGCAAGTCGCTCTCTCAGCAAAACTTCAAGCAGTATAAACCTGTGGCACAGGAGACTGGCTCATCTCAATGCCACTTACTTGAAGCAGTTACGACTTGCAGCCACTGGTGTTCAGTTTAGTCATGAGGACCTCAAGCAATCTGAAGTTTGTGTTGCCGGCAAGCTTGTAAATACGCCTTTACGAGCCAATACCAAACGTGCATCTGGTATAATGGAATTAGTGCATAGTGATGTGTGCTCCGTTGAAGTTTCATCTATTGGACAGGCCAGATACTTCATCACTTTTTTAGATGATTATTCTAGAAAGATATTTGCTTATTTTTTATTGAAGAAGGGTGAGGTGCCTGCCATAGTCGAGAAGTTCATTACTTATGCTGAGAACCAGAGTGGACATAAGATGAAGAAGCTTAGGACGGACAACGGAAGAGAGTATGTAAACTCCAGCCTAAAGTCAACCCTGGACAACCTGAGGATCAAGCATGAGACGTCTACACCATACCAACCACAACAGAATGGTAGAGCAGAAAGAGTTAATAGAACTTTGCTGGAGAAATCGAGATGTATGCTAGCCGAATCTCAGCTCCCGACCAGATTTTGGGCTGAGGTCGTCTCATCTGCAGCCTACCTCTCGAACAGAAGTCCTAAGAGGTGCTTAGGAGGATGTACTCCATAACAATTATGGACAGGTGTGAAACCGGACCTTTCACACTTGAGAGTATTTGGTTGTCGCGTGAGAGCATACACACCCAATCACCAGAGGAAGAACATGGTTCCAGCTTCAAGACCTGCCATAATGCTTGGCTACAGTGAAAATCAGAAAGCCTATAGGCTATGGAGCCATGAGTCTGGCAAAGTTTTCACCTCAAGCAACGCAGAGTTCTTTGAAGAAAATAACAATTACTCGCAACAACCTTGACAAGTCTACTTACCTCTGGAAATTTCGCAGTCAGCAGATCCAGACGACAATCAGCATGAACCGCACCACGAAGAACCTGCAAAACAACTAAATGGAGAGAACTCACCTGTAAATAGTATTAAGCCTGTAGATGATGAAGAGTTGAACGACGAAGAACCACCTGTAGAAAATAAAAACTGTGCCAAACAAACCAAGAATCAACCAAACAAGAAGAAGGTTATTATTGCAGCTCCCAAGTTGGGAATAATCACCAGATCAGCCTCGAAGAAAGTCGAATCGGATGAAGAGGACAGTCAAGATGAATTTGAAACCGGCTCTGTTCGATAGTCACTACGAAGAAGAACTAAACCAAAACATCTTGATGAATTCGTCACCTATTCTGTCATCACAGAGTCTGGAGAACCAAAAACATTTCTACAAGCTGTATCTGGACCCGAGTCAGCTCAGTGGCAGAGGGCGATGAAAGATGAGTATGCATCCATCATGAAGAACAGAACCTGGGACCTGTGCAGTCTACCTTCAGGACAAGCAGCAATCGGAAGCAAATGCATATATGAGGCGTTTCACGTCAACTGTCCCAGCGCGCGGCGCGCGAGCCCCAAATCGTGCTATTTCGAACTCATGTTTATGATACTGAAAAGTACTTAAAAAAATTGTTTGATAAGCGTTTTCGACGTATTTTTTCCTCAGCTTTCCAATGATGTAGGTAGTTTTTTCGAAACTTTCCATTTTCATCTTCAAAAACTCTTTTGCATTCTATTTCTCGCAAAAAACATCTCGGACACTCTTTGGAAAATATCCTTTCCTACGTAAAAAATGCTCAGCTTTCGATCTAGAGGGTAAAAAAAAATATTAAAAATACACTTTTTGAGATATAACATATTTTGTACTTTTGGAAGGTGAAAACGAAAAATTTTGGAAAAACTGCTTACGTCATTGGAAAGCTGAGGAAAAAATACGTCGAAAACGTTTTTCAAACAATTTTTTTAAGTACATTTTAGTATTATAAACATGAGTTAGAAATAACACGATTTAGGGCTCACGCGCCGCGCGCTGGGACAGTTGACGTGAAACGCCTCATATAAGAAGAAGGCAGCCATGGATGGGTCTACAAGATATAAAGCAAGGTTAGTGGTTCAGGGTTTTTCGCAAGTGAAAGGCGTGAACTACGACGAAACATACTCGCCAGTTGTACGCTTCACGTCGTTCAGATTGCTTTTTGCCTATGCAGCCAAAAGACAGTTAGACATCTTTCATTTGGATGTTGAAACAGCATTTCTGCATGGTGACATGTCAGAAACCGTCTATCTACAGCAACTGCAAGGCTTTGTAACCAAGGGACATGAGCAAGAGGTTTGTCGACTGAGGAAGGCCACCTACGGACTAAAGCAAGAAAGCAGGAATTGGAATTTGAAACTGGACCACGTATTTAAAAAAATAAATCTAACTTAAGTGTAACTTGTAATTTATGATTTTAAAGTAAAATGTATTATTAAGGAACCTTTTTAAAATATGTAAAATTTTAGTGAACTGATTTTATTATAACTAGCGTAATGTAAATTTTGTACAGATTATAGGTTAGACATTTTTATTTACAGAACGTTGTATATTTTAGTAGTACTTGAATTATGTAATTGAGGAGGCGTGATGTATTTGTACAATTAATAATTAAGTACTTTGTATTTGGCGCGGCAATAGAATCGCGGATCTAGTGTGATTAGCGCAGTCACTTACAGTTATGTAATAATCTTACGGTTTAGGTTTGAATTAGTAGACTCGCTCACTTAGACTTCCGACACGCTCCGAGTAAGAGTCATTAATTAACGCATCCGGCTCACGCCTCTCTCTCCACTGAGTCATCAGTTTTAAGTATCAAGTAAAGGCTATATTTTATTACTAATACTAAAAAGGTTTATTTTATCCTCACACTTCCTGTTAACTTCCACATTTAACATCAAGAAATAAATTTGAAAGGATTTGAAGCTTCTTCCCATTGGTTACTTGAATTTAAACGTCCACGTAATATCGTTTCTCGAAAAATAACTAAAATTACTACAAATAAATCTCTAGATAATACAGAGAAATGTTCAAGAAAATAGAGGAATTTCGCAATGAAGTGAAAAATGCTATAATAAAATATGGTGCAGAACGTGTATACAATTCCGACCAATCTGGCTTCAATTACGAATTACATAGTGGACGAACCCTCGCTAGTAAAGGAGAAAAAAATCGATTGTATTGTTCAATCAACACACGCTACCACACATTCGTACACCATTCAACCAATCATATCTGCCGAAGGAAAACTTTTATCTCCATTTTTATTAATTTTACAAGAACCAAAGGGAGAGTTTGGGCCAGTAGTAGAGCGAAATTTATTCAAAGCTGAAAACGTTTACATTATGGCTTCTAAATTAGGTAAATTGACTAAAGATCACCTTGAAGCTTGTATATTTCACATATACTACGATAACTAGTAATCTGCTGCTTGATTCATGGAGAGGTCACTGCCAAAATACCATTTATGAAGTTAAACTAAAACACAAAATATTAATGCTTCTATAGATTCCAGAAGGGACAACAGACGAACTTACGGTTTTCGCATATGGAAGAACTTTGTTCGAAAGTTTTCTGATATGATATTGTTGACGAATGAAGCCATCAATTTACATAATCGGAATGATATTATTAAAATGTAGTCATTAGTGCATAATCAATTATCTAGTCCCAGGTTTAGAAATTTATTTAAATATGCTTGGTATACTGCAGGTTATATTGACAAAAGGCCGGAGAAAGTAGAAAATCCCCAAAAGTTTTGTTTCAATTCTAATTTCGTTACATACGATATTTGCGGAAAAACAGCAATCATAACTTACTTCTGGTGCAAAAAAAAAATCTATGTTTACAATTTTTACCATGAATATCATTATTGCAAAATATATAATCCATGATCTCATGAATTGGTACAATGTAACACATAATAATTTATATTTATAATAAAATTCTCCTCTGTATCATTTGTTCTGGTATTATTTGCTTTGCATCCCAACTGAAAAATCTCACGTGAGATCTCACGCCAAAATCTCATCTGGAATTCTGGACCGCGAGCTGCTAAAATTCCTTCGATGATAAAAAATCAGTTTCAGGGAATTAGGAGTCGCCTATTAGGTTACGCCACCCCCCAGATAAGTTCAAAAATCTACGTTTTGAAGCATTTTAGCCATTTTTTACATTTTTAGACATTTTACACATGAGATATTACGTGAGATCTCATGTGTAAAATTTCTAAAAATGTAAAAAATGGCTAAATCGCTTCAAAACATAGGTTTTTGAACTTATCTGGGGGGTGGCATAACCTAGTAGGCGACTCCTAATTCCCAGAAACTGACTTTTCATCATTAAAGAGATTTTAGCAGCTCGCAGACCAGAATTTCAGATGAGATTTCGGCATGAGATCTCACATGAGATCTCATATGAGTTCTCACCTGAGATCTCACGTGAGATTTTTCAGTAGGGATATCTAACCGTCATGAGATAACATTTATTTTAAACAAGTTTTTATATAAAATTGGTTACTACAGCATGTATTCATACATGTAATTATGTAAGGTAATATAAAGATATGGATAATAATTTATGAATAATAGTGAAAAACATCATCGATAATAAGATGGATGACTAAAAAAATATATAATTTTTTTGGGTTTAAGGTAGCTTTAACCTCTTTTCAGGGTATTCGTTAGTAAATTGTAAAATGAATCAACGTCATATACTTAATCTTCCCTCACTCTGACACTCAGCTCTACAATAAAATCAAGTCAGGAAGATCAAGTATATGTTGCATGATCGGCTTTCACACTTTCTTTGAAACAGTAAAAAATTGCATTGAACAATTATTCAATTCATTTCATTTCGAACGATAATGGTAATAGTACGGTTACTAATATGTCAAAATTGTATAAATAATATAACTTTTCAAATATTTTTTAAACATTTTATATTAAATGATTAGCGCAAAATATATATGTAGACAGTTTCAAAAAGTGATATTGAAATGTTTAAAAGAAAAGGTAAATATAATAGATATAATGACACCATTATTAATCACACGAGTTTATAATGTTATAGACGTTAAATATTAATAACTTATTACTATTATAGTTTCTATTATTATGAATTAAAAAAGAAATTGAAAATTCATCGATTTTGAATCAAATTATTGATTTTTATCAATTATAAATAAAAATTTGTTTATAAAAAAGATGATGACGCACCTTAAATAAATAGGGATACAACCCTGATGGATTTACGAGTAAATTATATGTGTCCTATATACGAGGGTCATTTGACAAGTACCTAGCCTCACCGCCAGATGGTGCCACTATCGCACCAGAAATACACTACAGTGCAGTATCTTCCTGTAAACGGTTACAGACGAAATTTCAGCCGGATCGGAGTTGTAGTTTATTTTTGAGAGCGTGTGAAAGCAAATGTGTCCGTTGATTTTTGAAAAAATGGAGAAAGAACAATATCGGTCGGTGATTCGATTCTTGTTTTTGGAAGGGAAATCGCGCAGTGAAATTAAAGAACGCTTGGATGCAGTGTATGGGGATGCTTCTCCTTCGATGGCGACCGTTAAATTTTGGTATAACGAGTTTCAACGTGGTCGTACGTCGGTTTTTGATGATCCACGCCCAGGTGCTCCGAAAACAGCCACTACGGAGGAGAACGTGACAAAAATACACGATATCGTTTTTTCAGACCGCCGATTAAAGGTGCACGAGATAGCTGCGATAGTAGGCATCTCAGAAGAACGCGTGTGGCATATCCTACATGAGGTTTTAGGCATGAGGAAGCTGTCAGCAAAGTGGGTGCCGCGTTTGCTGACTGCAGACAACAAGCGCATCCGTGTGACCAGTTCAGAGCAGTGTTTGGAGCTGTTTAATCGCAATCCAAAAGAGTTTTTGCGTCGTTACGTGACCGTCGACGAAACATGGATTCACTACTACACTCCAGAGACCAAGGAGCAATCAAAACAGTGGACCTTATCCGGTGAACCTGCTCCGAAAAAGGCGAAGACGGTCCCGTCGGCCGGAAAGGTTATGGCCACTGTTTTCTCGGATTCTCAAGGTGTGATTTTTATTGACTATCTGGAGAAGGGCAAAACGGTCACAGGACAGTACTACGCCGAACTATTGAGCCGATTTGACGCCGTGTTAGAAGAAAAACGGCCCCATTTGTCTAAAAAGAAAGTGCTTTTCCACCACGATAATGCACCGGCTCACACTTCTGCACTCGCCACGGCTAAATTCGTCGAATTACGCTACGAACTGCTGCCCCATCCACCGTATTCTCCAGATTTGGCTCCGTGCGACTTTTTTTTGTTTCCGAACCTAAAAAATTCGCTCGCCGGGAAGAGATTCCACTCCAATAACGAAATAATCGCAGCCACGGAGGCCTATTTTGCAAACCAAGAGAAAACATTTTTTTCAACGGGGTTAAAAAAATTGGAACACCGCTGGCCCAAGTGTATTCAACTAAAAGGAGACTACATTGAAAAATAAATTTTATTTTTTGTAAAATTTTGGTGTTTTCATTTGTAGGCTAGGTACTTATCAAATGACCCTCGTATGCTACTGGTACTTTTTGTGAGGAAAAACATCTAAATCGTTGGATAAAAAAAATCATATACGTTGTATAAATAAATAAATAAATAAATAAATATATATATATATTCCTATATTATATAGAGGTATGTTACCACGTAGCCCCACCTCACCCCCCTCACCCGCTCCTTACCCCCTCCTCATCCCTCCTCACTCCCACCCCCTTCTCACCCCCCTCCTCAAAATAACGTAAAATTCCGTCATTTTTTACATTATTTCGTGACTTATTATTCTATTAGACCCCCCTCCTCCCCCGCCCCCCAGCCACCTCCCTCAATGTCTCTTAAACAACAGCTTTACATGACTGTTCCTGTTAGAAAAATTTTTAGAAGCAATTCTTTTGGAATTGTTTTTTAGAAAGATATAAATGTGTAGTTAAAAACAATTCTATTGTTCATAAAAAATTGTATCAGTATAATATATAACTTATATACTATTAACAGTTTTCCACGCAACCCGCGAGGTACTGTGAATAGGCGCGTTGGATTTTGTTTAAAGTGATATCCTCCGACTGGAGCCCTACATAACCACTATTTCATTATCTTTTCTTTCTGTTATTATTTTTGAACTTTTTACCTAAAAATAAATAAATTATTACTATTAATATTTTTTTTTAATTATTTAATATTTATATATATAGATATTTCTATCTACTAGGAATGATACTAGGAATGAAATTAATTAGTTTTATTTTATTTTAATAAGCCTTCATGGAAATCATTAAATCATTTTCTTGTTTGTTATTGTGTTCATTTGGAAAATTATGGAGAATAATATATATTTATATATACCTTTTGATTTGTTTCCGTTTTGTATTTGAACATTATACAAGAATAAATTCATTATTAATGATATCATAATAATTTTACATATTCTACATAATGTTAACATATAATGCTAAAATATATATAAAAGGAACAATAAATATATGTGTTTCCTAATTATGAAAAGCATACAAAAAAGTAAAACATTAAAGAATATGTTAAAGAAAAATTTTCCCAAATGAAAAATTATCAAAATTTTCGTAAATTTTAACTATTTTTTAGTAAATAATACATGAAAAATATGTAGTAAAATAAGTCATATATAAAAAGTATACCAATTTAAAATTAAATATCGAAAGTGGTTACGTGGGGCTATTGGCGACGGATACCACTTTAAAAAAAATCCAACGCGCCTATTCACAGTACCTCTAAGGTGGCGTAGAAAACTGTTAAATATATATAACTTATATATTATACATTTCATATCTTTATAAACATTTTTCAAATGGGATCTTTCTAACTATACATTTATATCTTTCCATATAAAATTATTCCTAAGTATACAATTTAGTACATATTTTTTATTATAATTACAACATATCGGGGGGGGTTGGCGAGCGGAGCGAGCAGGGGGGCGAAGCCCCACTTATATATATATGTTGTAATTATAATGAAAAATATGTACTAAATTGTATTCATAGGAATAATTTTATATGGAAAGATATAAATGTATAGTTAGAAAGATCCCATTAGAAAAATGTTTATAAAGATATGAAATGTATAATATATAAGTTATATATATATTTAACAGTTATATATATATATAAGTGGGGCTTCGCCCCCCTGCTCGCTCCGCTCGCCAACCCCCCCGATATGTTGTAATTATAATAAAAAATATGTACTAAATTATATACTTAATAATTTTATATGGAAAGATATAAATGTATAGTTAGAAAGATCCCATTTGAAAAACGTTTATAAAGATATGAAATGTATAATATATAAGTTATATATATTTAACAGTTTTCCACGCCACCTTAGAGGTACTGTGAATAGGCGCGTTGGATTTTTTTTAAAGTGGTATCCATCGCCAATAGCTCCACGTAACCACTTTCGATATTTAATTTTAAATTGGTATACTTTTTATATATGACTTATTTTACTACATATTTTTCATGTATTATTTACTAAAAAATAGTTAAAATTTACGAAAATTTTGATAATTTTTCATTTGGGAAAATTTTTCTTTAACATATTCTTTAATGTTTTACTTTTTTGTATGCTTTTCATAATTAGGAAACACATATATTTATTGTTCCTTTTATATATATTTTAGCATTATATGTTAACATTATGTAGAATATGTGTAGAATGTGAGATATGTGTGTATATATATATATATATATATGTATATATATATATATATATATATATATATATATATATATATATATATATATATATATATATATATATATATATATATATATATATATATATATATATATATATATATATATATATATATATATATATATATTTATATATATATATATATATATATATATATATACTCGTGCGGCACTACTATATATATATATATATATACTAGTGGGGCTCCGCCCCCTGCTCTCTAAGCTCGCCAACCCCCGTTACGATAGAACTCTCTCTATATCTATCTTGCTGACTGTCTGTCCCTTTATACTTGTCAATTAGTCTATTCTTTTTACTTCCTCTCTATCTCTGACTTTCTCTTACCACATTTGTTACTACTTTTCTCTGTCGCTCTAACTCCTTTACTCTTAGTCCCTATCTCTGTTTTAGTCTCTATCAGTATGTCCCTTCCTCAATCGATCTGCTTATGTCCTTATCTCTCTGACTCTCGCTTACTAACTCTATCTGCTTCTATCTATTCACCAAAATTTTTTCTCTTTTTCTATCTCCTTGTCGATAGGTACGCCCATACTTGCTCCGCTCGTCAACCCCCAATTCGGGTCTTTACATCTCTGTCTCTACATCTCTGTTTTTACATCTCCGTCTCCATTTCTACGTCTATGTCTACATGTCTGTCTCTACGTCCCTGTCTCTATGTCCCTGTTTTTCGACTCTATCTATACGTCTCTGTTTCTATATTTTTATCTTTACGTGACTATTTCTACATTTTTGTCTCTAATTTCTGTCTCCACGTCTCTGTCTCGACTTTCCTATCTCTGCATCTCTGTCTTTACATTTCTGTCTCTACGTCTCCGTCTCTACTTTTCCGTCTCCACGTATCTGTCTCTACGTTTCTGTTTCTACGTCTGTTTCCATGTCTCTGTCTTTACGCCTTCGTGTCTACGTGACTGTCTTTACATCGCGATCTTTACGTCCCTGTTTCTACGGTTCTGTCACTAATCCCTCTCTTCCTATGACTTTCTATATGCCTCTATGTCTTCGACTCTATCTCTCTTCGTCTCTATTAAACGTAACTGGTTAAACAATGACATTATTTTGAGACAGGTGGTGGGGGGCTGAGGAGGTGGCGAGGGGGCGAGAGGGGGGGGCGAGAGGTGACGAGGGGGGGCTCGGGGGGGCTCCTACTCTCAAAACACATGGAAATCATCACATTTTTCTGTTATTTTAAGGGGCAGTGAGGGGTGGCGAGGGGGCGCGAGGGGGATGAGTGGGGGGGACGACTGACACGTTTTTGAAACCTCTATATAATATACGGATACACACACACACACACACACACACACACAGACACACACACACACACACACTCACACACATATACACACACACACACACACACAGAGACACGCACACAGACACACACACACACACTCACACATACACACACACACACACACACACACACACATATGTATACTTACACACATATATATATACTAGATTACTTGTACTTTTTATAAGGAACATTTTCCAATTTGTTTCATAAAAAAAATTGAATAGAGACAGAAAAATATCGAAAAAATCATGTTTCAATGTGAACTTCCGACGTGGATTTAACCCTCAAAAAGGCCTTGGCATACGTCGATCAGATGTTATTATCGACTGTCGAGAATAATAGTCGAGAATAACATCTGATCAACGTATAATATATCGTTTATAATTTCGTCCTGAAACGTTGCCATAAATACATACGATCTTTTCAATTTTCTACCGCCAAAGATCGTTCTCAACTATTTAATACCTGAGAGAGATTATTACCTTCTCCCTAACTGCATCCCGTTACATCATATTAATGAAATTTCTTTCTTACAAAAAGTAAATAATTAATAAACTTTTTAAAACTATTAATAGCTATTATTATTAAATAAAAAAAGTTTATAACAGATAATAACTTTTTACAGATTGATTTTATGGTTATACCCCGCCACAAAAGTAAATAAAAGTTTATCTCTCTGTTATAAACTTTTATTAGATTTTCATAACAGAAAAAAAACCGCTGCCAACTCATTGGCACGTAGCTTCCTCCAAATTAGTTTATCGTTCCTATATGTATAGTATATATTTTAAATATAAAATATGTTTTTTCGTTATATTATTTTTAATGATTTAATAATTCATTAATATTTAGAATATTGCATATTTTTTTCTTATTATTGAAATTATTTGTTATTTGACACTTATTTTATTTAAAAGAAAAGTAATATTTTAGAATATAAAATTGAACCATAACCGTTTCAACTTTAAAATTTTTATCACAACATTGAGAGAGGGTAATTCTTACTATATTCACTTTGAATCGCGATTATTCGAAAAATTAATTGAATACTCAAAATAATTGGTCAGCACATCTGACTAATTTCATGTTTCTGCAGAGCTCGCTATAAATTAACATCAATAAAAAACAAAAGCAAGTAAACAACACGCACGCGTGGCACGCGTCATTTTCATTTTATAGTATACATATACCCGAAAAAATACGATATGAAAAGAGGGCTAAATCAGTTTTAACCTCGAATATCTCTGAAATTCGTAAACAAATTCTTTTACGAAGAACACATATAATAAATAATATGCACTCTACATCTCCGCCAAATTTTAAAGAAATTAAAACAATTTTTCTCTAGTTATCCGGCAACAAAGAAAATGACTTTGTAAAATAGGAAAGTGCTGAATATCAAAAAGATCTTGATGAAAATTCACATACATAATATCTATATCACATACAAAATTGTCTAGAAATCTGAAGCTGATTCATCGAGCTGTTCTCAAGAAATTACGATTTGAAAAAAAATTAAAAATATTTTAACCTGAAATATCTCTGAAATTTATGGACCAATTATTTTGCCCTAATAAGTCAACCGAGAGCTATCCAAAATCTACCTGCACAAGGAATTTTGAAGAGATTGCGACAATTTTACTCCCGTAATTGTTGGACATACAAAACTCATTTTGTTCATTTTTCGGGTTATACATTTTTGTTAATAACAAAAGAACCGTGATAGCTAGCAACTTTCTTTTTAGAAAATATAGGTATTTTAATTCTCTTTCGAGTGCTGTCTATCCCATTCAGATACATAAAGCCGTTCTCGAGAAATAACGATTTAAAAAAAAGTGAAAAAAATTTTAACCTCAACTATCTCTGAAATTTATGGATCAATCCCTTTGCCCAAAGAACACTCTCGATTCGTATACAAAATCTACCCCTATAAAGAATTTGAAAGCGATTAGGCCTATTTTACTCTAGTTATGCAACAACAAAAACAAAAAAAACACTTTTCTTTATAAATTATTTTTTTTCTCCAAAAATAATGAATAAAAAAACATGAAAATTGAGCAAGTTATAGTACTCAATATTCTTTATAACCAAAAAAATATTCATGTCAATATCTTTTTTTAATTTCGAAATATAACCTATTTACAAAAAAATAACGTTTTCATCAATAACTTATGACGAAATATAGCTATCGACTTTTTTTATTTTAAATTGTAGAGAATTTTATTCTGCATACAGAGAATTCATAATAAATAAACAATATTCGTTCTACATATTATAAAAATCAAAAATAAAAATTTTCAAAATTGAAAAATCGCTATAAAGAACAAAAAAATCGGTTTTTTCAAAAATAGAATATTGACCTCAACTGTGTAAGCAAAATAAAAAAAAAAGATCCCTCTCTCGTTAGAATCGGTCAAGTAGATCATGAAATATCAGCGTATACGGACACACACACGCACACACGCATGCACGCACGCACGCACGCACGCACTCGCACACATCCACACGTACATTTTCTAAAAATAGTGTATTTCGATTCCAAATTTGCTAAACAACATTCCTAAAATATTTTCTCGAAAACTTTTTTTTTACTATCACAAAGCTTCCTCTAGGAGGAAGCAAAACTGTTGATAACTTTTATAAACTGTTACTATAGTCCAAAATCCTATCTTTATAAACAAGTTATTAACAGTTACAAACTTTTTTTTAAATTATAAAAAATTATATATTCTTATTAATAATTGTTTGCTACGTTTTATTTCCGCCTGTGTATTAACATGTAAAGAATTAGATACAAAGTGAAAAAGATGCATATCTACCATGGTACGTATTTGTAATAAGCACACAAATTGTGCATAAAAACAAGTATTTAATTTTCACCGTTTATATATCCATTTAATTATAATTTGCTTTTTTATAATATTGTTTGGTTTGCAAACCTATTTTTATTTTTGAATTATTTTCAGATATTTAAAAACTAGTGGATCAACTAGAAAGCAACGCATACAAAATTATATACACCATGTATCATTGTTTGTCATTTTACATATATAGTCAATGGACGTTGCTCAGTTTTTAGCTCGCTACAAGCAAAAAAGGGAACAGAAATCGATACAGTGAAATACATGGAATCTAATACATGAACAACTACAACAACATGTATCAAAGATAATTGGAAAACAAAATTGTCCTGATATTTCCCTAAATTTTTCAATTTGTTTTAATTGACTGAATAAAATGTAAATGTACGGTTTTTTGAAGTTACAGTGGCACAAAAAAGGAAAATTGCGTGTATCGATGGCCAAATCTTATTTTATTTTATGTCCAAATATGATTCCATTGTTTGTTTGCGAGTCCTAGAGAGGAGTGTTTTCATCATACTGAACTGGGGGAGCCCGCTCCATATAATAGTATACAGAAAATGAGCATGGAAAAGAAGCCATCAGATTTCCGGAAAGTTTTTCCCAAAAGTGGGCCTTGAGGGTTTCAATTACATATGAAATGAAAAAAATTTTCCTCCAAATTTCAAGTAAAAATATTTATATAGAAAATAGTTACAGCACCTCAAGTATGACGAATTTTTAAAAAATGGTGAAAAAGTGTGGTATACAAGTGGATATAACTTTGTACTGAAATATCAAAATTTAAATCGCCAAAAAAGAAATTAAAGCTTATTTCAAGACGAAAGAAATTATTTTTTATTAATCTACTTATCTTTTGATTTGAGTGAACACGGTAAATTTGAAAATGACCAAAAAACTCGAAATTTTGATGTTTACATTCTTACGTATGTAGCATTACCTAAAAGAGGGATTAAAACGAACAAAATATATCCTCAAAATTGGCAGAAAAACAAAAAATGCCGCGTTGAACGCCTAAAAAATTTGAAGAGAAGGCTCAGGAAAAATTATTGAAAATGGCCATTTTTAAGTAGTTTTTGTAAATTTTTTAAAATTCTAGGTTATATTTAGTGAGACCTTTCGGGCTAAAACTTGGCAGACGTCATTTTTTTAAATATATTTTCAGAAAAAAAAAAAAATATATATATATATATATATACAGCGTGTCCAAAAAGTCTGGAAACACCCAAATAATTTCTCAGCTGAATTACTATTGGAAAATGTTAAGGTCGCCTTTGTAGTAATTTTTTACGAGGAATCCAATGGTGACCTTGGATTCGACCTTGGACCTCATTTTTGAGGTTATTTCAAGGTCAACCTCATTTTTTTAAATGGTAACCCCTATTTTTTATAGCGGAATCTGAAAGAGCGGAAAATTTTACGTCCGGATATGTATTAAGGTATGAGGTTGAGGTTACCCCCAGAGGTCAAATTGAGGTCAAATTATGATTTCTTAAAAATTTCGCGAGTTCAGTGGTAAAACAAAACAAACAAAGGTAAGGTTTGGTAAGTTCGAACGAAGACTTGAAGGTGACCTCTGATTCGACCTTGAACCTCATTTTGAGCCTCATTTTTGAGGTTATTTCGAGGTCAACCTCATTTTTTAAATGGTAACCCCTATTTTTTAGCGGAATCGGAAAGAGTGTGAAACTTTACGTCCAAACATGTACTCAGAACATAGTTCAAGAAGGACCTTGACGTTCATTTGAAGGTCATTTAAACTTAATGACGGTCTGATCTTGTGTAAACTTTTTATCACACTGAGCGAGGTTAATTCTTTAGTAGTTTTCAACGAGAAATCTAATGGTGACCTTGACATTGTCCTTAAAAGTCATGTCAAGTTCAATTTTTTTACATTTAGCGTTACCCAGGAACAACGACGTGGACGTAGTAAAATCTGTTCCCTTTGGGGTGCTTGATTTACGTGAGTCCCCTTGCCTCTCACGATGGGGTGCTTGATTTACGTGAGTCCCCTTGCCTCTCACGATGGGGCGCTTGATTTACGTGAGTCCCCTTGCCTCTCACGATGGGGTGCTTGATTTACGTGAGTCCCCTTGCCTCTCACGATGGGGCGCTTGATATACGTGAGTCCCCTTGCCTCTCACATTTGATTTTTTTAAACAGTATAACATCTTATTTCAAGTGCTCGAACTGTTCTCCATTCATTTCTTGACAGTAACCTAATCGATGATAGAAAGCACCAACAGCATTTTCAATCATTTCAGTAGGAATGAGAGCTGATTCATCAATGATCCTTTCACGTAATTCATCTAAGTTTAAGGGTTTTGTTTTGAATACACGATCCTTCAGATAACCCCAATAGAAATAATCTAGAGGCGTTAAATCGGGGGACCTAGCTGGCCATTCAATTGCACCTCTTCGTCCTATCCATCGATTAATGAATACTGTATCTAAGTATGTGCGAACGTTTCGTGCATAATGAGCTGCTGCACCGTCCTGTTGATACCATGTGTTATTAAAGTCCTCTCCAGCTATTTCTCTTATAGCAGGAACAATTTGATTCCGCAACATAGTTTCATACTTTTCTGCATTTAAATTGCCATCAATAAAAAATGGTCCTATAATCCTATTATTTAATATTCCAGCCCAGACATTTAATTTTTGGGGATATTGTGACTTGGCTTCTCTTGCCCAATGAGGGTTTTCAACTGCCCAATATCTACAGTTATGCCTATTTACGCTTGAGTCAAGTTGAAATGTAGCTTCATCTGAGAAGACTATATTTGATGGAAAATTTGGATTTTGTACGATGCGTGCCATCATATCATCACAGAATTCAACGCGACGATCGAAATCATCTTCATTTAACTTGTGTATTAGCGTTACTTTAAATGGATGGAACTTCTCTCTCTTTAGTATGTTATGAATAGATGATTTACTTATTTCGTGCACTTGAGCAGCTCTACGAACGGAAGTATGCGGATCCTCGGTGAATGTTAACACAACATCTAAAGATTTCTCTTCGTTACCTGCTGACATTGGTCTGCCTGATCGAGGTAAATCTTCTAACAGTTTTTTGAACTGTTGAAAATGATAGTGGAGTTCCACCAACCCTAAATGAAGCATTAAAAATATCTCTTACGGCCCTATAAGATCGCTGCATGTGTCCCCAACCTCTCATCATGAGAATCGTTATTCTTTCTCTATCAGTGAGTTTGTTCATTTTTATTACTCTTCGTAGTAGACCTTATCCAAAAATACTTTTTGAGTTGAAAATAAAAAGAACTTTTAATTTTCAAAAAATATGTTTGAAAGATGACCAACCCTTTTCTGTGGTGGTTATGGAATGAATAATAGTTTATTATCACTCTAACCATACGAAAAATAACAAGTAACAATGTTCAATATTTAAATGCTTCAAAAAATTTTACAATGAATCAGCTCTCATTCCTACTGAAATGATCAAAAATACTGTTGGTGTTTTCAATCACCGATTAGGTTACTATCAAAAAGTGGATGGAAAATAATTCGAGCACTAGAAATAAGATGTTAGACTGTTTAAAAAAATTAAAAAGTTTACACAAGATCAGACCGTCATTAAGTTTAAATGACCTTCAAATGAACGTCAAGGTCCTTCTTGAACTATGTTCTGAGTACATGTTTGGACGTAAAGTTTCACACTCTTTCCGATTCCGCTAAAAAAATAGGGCTTACCATTTAAAAAAATGAGGTTGACCTCGAAATAACCTCAAAAATGAGGCTCAAAATGAGGTTCAAGGTCGAATCAGAGGTCACCTTCAAGTCTTCGTTCGAACTTACCAAACCTTACCTTTCTTTGTTTTGTTTTACCACTGAACTCGCGAAATTTTTAAGAAATCATACTTTGACCTCAATTTGACCTCTGGGGGCAACCTCAACCTCACACCTTAATACATATCCGGACGTAAAATTTTCCGCTCTTTCAGATTCCGCTATAAAAAATAGGGGTTACCATTTAAAAAAATGAGGTTGACCTTGAAATAACCTCAAAAATGAGGTCCAAGGTCGAATCCAAGGTCACCATTGGATTCCTCGTAAAAAATTACTACAAAGGCGACCTTAACATTTTCCAATAGTAATTCAGCTGAGAAATTATTTGGGTGTTTCCAGACTTTTTGGACACGCTGTATATATATATATATATATATATATATATATATATATATATATATATATATATATATATATATATATATATCTATATATATATATATATATATATATATATATATATATATATATATATATATATATATATATATATATATATATACATATATATATATATATATATATACACACACATGTTTATGGGGGTTTATGAGGCCCAACCCTGTATATTAGTACCTACAGCCGAGAGTTCCCTATGGCAAGTGACTAAAGAAATAATGGACCCTGGGGTTATAGACTCTAGGTCGGGCCGCATAAACCCCTATATTTAGAAATATTATGAGGCCCGAGCTTCATAATCAAAATCGGGCTCGATAAACCGCTATATATAAAAAAACGAGCTTTATAAACCCCTTTAGAGATATGTATATATATATATATATATATATATATATATATATATATATATATATATATATATATATATATATATATATATATATATATATATATATATATATATATATATATATATATATATATATATATATATATATATATATATATTATAACGAGGTTCCAAGATAAAATACGGAGAAGATAAGTATCTCGTTCCTCCGTATTCTATCGAACACGTTAGGCTCTCGTTCCCGCGAATTCGTGTATCTCGAGCGTGTGTTGACATCGCTCGGACGATGTATTTGCGTTAGCTACGCGCGGGGCAGGCGCGACTTTGACCGTTGCAAAGTCGCGCAGGATTCATTTTTGAATCAGATTCTCTCGGGCTGTCAAACCGCGCGTACGCGAGTTAATTTGATCGTCCGCGAAGAAAACGATATCGTGCGTCCTCACCGGTGCAGAGCAGCGCCCGTACACGTACCGACCACGAAGAGCAGCGCACGTGAGCAATCCGAGCCACTCCTGGGGTCCGAAGCGTCTGTAGGTGAACACTGCACGTTAGGACTCGGCCTGAAAACTCCGAAGTCGACCGGAGGATAAGGCCTGACGCACGAGCAGATTCGTGAGCGAGCGACGAGGGGAGTGCACTCCCCTCCCGGTAAGACTCTTCGCCTATTTTCCGCGCAGCGATTGATTTGTATTTTCGGCTCGCAGCGGCGAGCGGCCGGTGTCTTGATCGCCGGCCCAGCGAAAAACAATCACATCGATCCGCCTGCGCCGAGCGGCGGATCTCCCGCTTTCTTGTCAACGCGCAACGCGACGCGTATTTTGTATAGGATAATTTAGAATAGATCTTGTTATAGTTTTGAATGTAACCAAGACCACTCGTTATTTATTAACCTTCACCTAACCTTCTCCCGGATACCGCCGCCTCCGCGGGATCGTCGAACCGAGACGACGATCATTCTGAGTGGCCGCGCCTCGCGTCTAGCTAGCGCGAGTATTAACCCTTTCCGGCACACGGAAAAGTCGAGTTCAATCGTGAACTCGACATTTGTAAACAGGGATCCAGAGAACATCAACCCCGAGTGCTCAGCGTAGAAGTAGCACTCGACGGCACCGTGTTCTAGGGTTCGGTTCGCGGAATTACAAAAGATTTCCCCAGGCTTCCCGTTACAAATGGCGCCCAACGTGTTGGGTTTAAGGAGAAGGTTAGAGGCCGGTACATTCGAAACCGGCCTATTCAAATCGCGTTTCGTTTAAATTCGCCCGCGCGCAAATCACTGCACCGGACTAATCAGCAGACGGCCAGTGGCCATAAGCCGTTACAGCTGATAGGCGCAGTGATTTAAACTCGCCAAGTCGAGGTGCCGGGCGTAAACAAACAGACAAGAAGACTCGCGGCGCGCATAGAAACATAAACACAAAACAGCAGATTGCTTGTTTTTGTAGGTGTTTATGTTTATGCTCGGGCAGTATTGTGTATACTTGTCCCGAGTCTTTTAAACTGCTGTAAAGCCAGGGCGAGAGCATTTAAACGACGATTATCGTTGTTTTCGTCGTCATATGTGGCGAGAATTAAATTCCTTTTTTTAACGCGAGATTTAAAGCGATTTTCACGCGATTTTTTTTTGGTTTGACCGTGCCTGTGCGTGCAGCCGGTCGAAAGTGAGAATACTTTCATCCTTTTTTTGGTTGCGGGAATTATTTAAATCGTTATCGTCGCGAATTTTTTTTTGGAATAGCCACGCTCTCTCCCTAGCTAGCTGCATCGAGATACGTCATTCTCGAGCAGCTTGGGACAATTGTGTGTGGTAGTTAGAATTCTAACATTGTAATTTGCGTAACAGACGGCCAATTAGAGAGAGAATCTCAGCAGTTAGTTGCGCATACACACACAATTCGTCACCAAATTTTTTTATATAATCGGTCTAGCTTCGCAAGATGGAATCATCGACCCCAGAAGAACTAGCCGATAAGATGGAGCATTGGCGCAAAAATCTAGAGCTGAGCTTTGAAGCTGTAATAGAAGCAAATATAGCTCTAGATTTAAGAAGCACCGGACATCTCGAGGGGGATTCTAAGCGAATCGCTCAATGGCTAATGGGAAGTTACAACCCAGCCCACTTCACACAAGAAATAAGTGGAAGTGATTAGGAGCAGTTCACAAGGAGGCTCGATTGCAGGAATAAGTTCGTCAACACGACGACCCTCAATACAAGCGGCGCTCCAGAAGTGAACCGAATTGCCGATCCCTCAACTCACAGCCTGTTTCAGCAATTGGCGTCGAACAAAGCAGTCGACAACAACTTGCTGAGTTCCATAAGGACACATGTCTTGCAGATGAACCAAAGAGCAGGCAGTCCTCCCGACGTAAGACACGAGGCTCTTACGTCACCACGGAGCACTTTATCTCCAGCGGGAGGACCGGGTGATGTCCAGGTGCACCTAAGGTGCAGCACAGCTTGGGGGAGGGGAGATTCCCCGATCTCCTTCCAGTCCGAAGAATCCGAGGACGCGAGTCGCGAGGGGAATGCAGACCGCACATGGATTTCGGACAGCTGCGCAGCAACCGCACCATCGCCATCAAATTTAGCTTCCATCCACGAATTCGACGTCGGAGTAAGCACAGCCTGGGGGAGGGGAGATCCTCCAAGCTTCTCCCTGAGCGAGAAGTCTGACACTTCACGTCGCTTGGCGTATACAGACCGCCTGAGGGCACCGAACGGCTGTGCTGAATACTCCCAAGCTCACGACGACGGAGCAAATGCAGCCTGGGGGAAGGGAGATTTTCCAAGCTTCCCCCGATCCGAAGCGTCCGATATGGCCCGTTTATGGAATACATCGGCATCGGACGGCTGTATTACTCATTCCCAGACTCCTGAAGACGAAGAGCAGACAAGCCTTCCAAGGAGCAACGAGGAAGAGATTAATAGTCTGGTGACGACACAACCGGTGGACAGAACGCTGATTACTTCGCAATTTCGCGACGTATCGACGCAAGCAGAAGGCGAGCGTCATTGCGAATGCGAATGTAATCAGACGCGTAAATTGGAGGAGGAGAAAGTTAGGCGCCTAAGCGAAGAGGTAAGGCGACTGCACGACGAGCTGCGCCAGCTACGCGCGCAAATGTCGTCGCTTCACAATTCCGCTGTGCCTAACAAGAAACGAGTCGCAGGTGCAACTAAGCGCCATGCCAAGCAACCTCGATCGGACCTAGGGACTAAAGACAGCAAGAAGTCGTCCCGAAGTCCTCAACAGTCCAGCTCTACAGGAAAAAAAGAGGCGTATGCAGCGGCCACGCAACGATCTCCAAAGTTATCTGAAAGAGATAAAGGCATAAAACCCTCGAGCAGACTGGGTTCGAACCAAGGGACAGGTTCGAATCCTTGGACGACGGTAGCCTCTCGACGTTCCAAACGGCGGCATATCCAGCAGGAGTTGGATAGTAGAGTATACCGCTCGACAAGATCGAGGAACGCGCTCAGAGTATATAACTCTCCACCACCGAGTCCAACCAGAAAATTGTGTTGGACGTGTAAGTTACCAACGCATCTTCACTGGGCCTGCCCGGAGCGGAAAAAGGGCCCGAAGAGTGAGACAAGAAGAAGGCAAGACGACCTGCCAAGTCAACCTAGGAGGAATGACGGCAGTTGTCGACCGGAGCCCCAGCGCCAGAAGTGCCAACCGTCTCCGGTCCATCAATCGTCATGGGACTGGTCCCGACCGCCGTTGGAATGCAGCGGAATTACGGTGATGAGCGACCCACCGTGTGCGTGCGCGGGACGATCCCTCGATGTGGATCGTTTGATCAGCCGTTTAGTGCACGAGCTGATTCGCGCGTATCCGGAACTGTCGTCTCTGCCGCTGATGACGACATAAACTCGAATCGAACGAGAGCCTCAGTATCGAGTTGCTTCTCTTCCGCTACGCAACGTCTGGGAGAGGGGTATAACGAGGTTCCAAGATAAAATACGGAGAAGATAAGTATCTCGGTCCTCCGTATTCTATCGAACACGTTAGGCTCTCGTTCCCGCGAATTCGTGTATCTCGAGCGTGTGTTGACATCGCTCGGACGATGTATTTGCGTTAGCTACGCGCGGGGCAGGCGCGACTTTGACCGTTGCAAAGTCGCGCAGGATTCATTTTTGAATCAGATTCTCTCGGGCTGTCAAACCGCGCGTACGCGAGTTAATTTGATCGTCCGCGAAGAAAACGGTATCGTGCGTCCTCACCGGTGCAGAGCAGCGCCCGTACACGTACCGACCACGAAGAGCAGCGCACGTGAGCAATCCGAGCCACTCCTAGGGTCCGAAGCGTCTGTAGGTGAACGCTGCACGTTAGGACTCGGCCTGAAAACTCCGAAGTCGACCGGAGGATAAGGCCTGACGCAGGAGCGCATTCGTGAGCGAGCGACGAGGGGAGTGCACTCCCCTCCCGGTAAGACTCTTCGCCTATTTTCCGCGCAGCGATTGATTTGTATTTTCGGCTCGCAGCGGCGAGCGGCCGGTGTCTTGATCGCCGGCCCAGCGAAAAACAATCACATCGATCCGCCTGCGCCGAGCGGCGGATCTCCCGCCTTCTTGTCAACGCGCAACGCGACGCGTATTTTGTATAGGATAATTTAGAATAGATCTTGTTATAGTTTTGAATGTAACCAAGACCACTCGTTATTTATTAACCTTCACCTAACCTTCTCCCGGATACCGCCGCCTCCGCGGGATCGTCGAACCGAGACGACGATCATTCTGAGTGGTCGCGCCTCGCGTCTAGCTAGCGCGAGTATTAACCCTTTCCGGCACACGGAAAAGTCGAGTTCAATCGTGAACTCGACATTTGTAAACAGGGATCCAGAGAACATCAACCCCGAGTGCTCAGCGTAGAAGTAGCACTCGACGGCACCGTGTTCTAGGGTTCGGTTCCCGGAATTACAAAAGATTTCCCCAGGCTTCCCGTTACAATATATATATATATATATATATATATATATAACATTATGAAATGTGTTATGAAACATAATTTTTGTACTGTGTATTTCTAATTTACAATACAGAATTATCAGCATTATTAATAGTAGAATTAGATATAAAACTTAGTTTTTTAAATATTCGTGAATGTATAATATAATTTTCAACATTTTCTACAGTTAACTAAACCAAAATACTTAAAACGTAAATATTAAATATATATATATATATATATAAATATTAAATATATATATATATATATATAAAACGTAAATATTAAATATATATATATATATATATATATATATATATATATATATATATATATATATATATATATATATATATATATATCAGAAATGATTTTAATATGGTTGATACTCATAATTTTGAGAATATAAGTAATACCTTTAATTGAAACATATTCAACAGTGTATTTTAAGAAACATAAATTATTAATTTTTTTATATAACTAAAATAAATTTACCATTTTCTTGAACGTTTCCGTTATTATTTCCATCTGGAGATTTAGGTTAGAGTATTGGATATTTAGAAAAACCAAATGTAACTGAAAATCTTACTGCATTACAATACTATTTATACCGATTAGCATATAGACCAAACTGTAAGATTTTGAATCCATTATTATATGGCAGCCGATTAACTCAACAATTTTTTTTACATGCTTACATTATTGTAGAAAATAACAGAATGAATTATTTTAGAAGTGATCAAACAAATTTACGCGTAGAGTGTTATCAAGGCTTATTAGACCATGTAATGAATAGTGCTGCTAATACCTCATCGAATTTTAAGAGTAAAGAAAAACTCGGAAATCTTTTTATATTACCAGCTACTTATATAGATAGTCCAAGGTATATGCAGCAACACTATCAGGATGCTATGGCTATAATGAGAAGCAGAGGAAGACCTGATTTATTTATAACGGTTACATGTAATCCTAAATGGAAGGAACTTAAAGAAATTTTAAAAAATTTTCCGCGAAATACTACCTCAAATGATATTCCTAATATAACTGTTAGGTTGTTTCGTACAAAATTAAAGTTATTAATAGATGATATATATGAACGTAACATATTTGGTAATGTTATATCATATATTTATACCATAGAATTTCAAAAACGAGGTCTTCCTCATGCACATATTCTTGTAACATTAAATCCAAAAAATAAATTATTATCACCTGAAAAAATTGATAAGTATATATCTGCAGAAATTCCATCTAAAAATGATGATGAAGAATTGCATAAATTAGTTATTAAACATATGCTTCATGGCCCTCATAATACTCATTCACCATGTTATGTTGAAAATAAGCCAATTTGTAAAGAAAATTTTCCAAAACCATTTACTGATTTCACAACATTTCAAAAAAATGATTATCCACAGTATAGAAGAAAAAATAATGTTTTGGAAAACTTAACATATAAAATTATAAATAACCAAAATCCATTTCCTGTAAACAATTCAATGGTTGTACCATATAACAGTTTTTTATTAAAAAAATATCAATGTCACATAAATGTTGAGTATTGTGCTTCGATTCAAAGCATAAAGTATATTTTTAATTATATTCATAAAGGTTGTGATAAAACCTTTTGTAAATTAAAAAAAATAAATACAGATAGTGAAAAAGATGTACATGATGAAATTACTCAATTTATAGATGGGAGGTATTTGAGTCCAATGGAAGCTGCATGGAGATTACAAGAGTTTCCTTTATGTGGTAGGAGTCACACTGTAGTACGTTTAGCAATTCATACTGAAAATAAACAGAATATAATTTTTGAAGAAAATAAAGAGGAAAAAGCTTTAGATAAATGGAAAACCACCTAACTTCATAGTTTGAATTAAATAAAAACGATGATAATGCAAAAAATATTAAATACGTTAATATACCTAAGTATTATATATTCAAAAATAAAACTTGGATTGAACGTCAAAGAAAATTGAAACATTTTGCCATAGGACGTTTGAACGTAGTATCTCCAAAGGATAGTGAAAGATTTCATTTGAAATTAATTCTTAATCGTGTTAAAGGTGTAACATCTTTTAAAGAATTGCGTACATTTGAAAATAAAACTTATAATACTTACAAAGAAACAGCAATACAGATGGGTCTTGTTGAAAATGATTTACAGATTGAAAAAATTTTTTAAGAAGCTTGTAGTATAATGTTACCTGTTCAATTGCGTAAATTTTTTACTTGGTTCTTAATAACAGACAATATTAATGGTAATACTATTTGGACAAAATTTAATAAATACTTTACAGAAGATTTTAATAACAATAAAGATAACCGAGCTCTTCATCACATAAATGAAATTTTAAAAAATGAAGAAATGTCTTGTAAAGTGTTACGTGACAACTTTTTGGCTTTACCTTTTTTTCTTTAATTGGTTAAAATTATAATGAATACAATGATTTTCATTCGAACGTATATTTTCCCCGCAGTAAAATTTTAAAATTTGTATACGCGATTCTAGTTAAGAGCTTATCGCCCAAAGCTGCAACAAGTTGCGTCCACGCAGCACTCTCCCCTCGTAGCCGAAAAGCGCATTCCTACACGCGCCGAGTAATAAGACACCCCTTAGCGGCGATAAGCGTTGCACAGCGGTGCGACATTGTCGTCAAGGGGCATATGGTGCGTGGGTGCGAGAGAGAAAGCGAGCACAATTAGGGGGGAAGGCGACGCGCAGCTCGACGATGCCACGCCAACTCGGCAGTAAGAAATTAGCAGCCTTCACGCTTAGACTAAGCGAAGTCTACTAGAATCAGTTTTTATATATACGTTGAAAGAGTCGCAGTGGCCAAAATTATTTTTTTACAGTTTTCTTTTTATCGCACATGTTTCTACATTATCAAAAAAAACCCGGATAATCAGTTTTGTTTCAATAATTCCATCATAGTATAACGCACTATAATACTGCGAATATTACTACACTCAAATACAAATCGCACGCAGATCCTATCGAACTCGGACTATCAACAATAATAATCAAATAATTTGCAACCACAGTAGAGAAACAGCACTAGAGTGATTCACCATTTATACAAAGTAAGTTGCCTTTCGTATCATATTATTGTTTCTTTAATGTATAGAGTTCTCCGAACAAAGTTGTGAATTAGCGCGCGGTAGAAATTTGTGTATGTGTGTAGGCCGCGAGTGTTACCCTTGCCGCAATAAAAGGGGTTTTATTGAGGAATCCCGAGTCCTTGAAGTGAGAATAACTAACTAGTCCACAGATCAGAGTTGTTGGTTCCTAGTCTCATCCGTCAGCTGGTTAAATAATATAAGGCTGTTAGTTGTTCCATTCCAGGGCTCGTACCAGATACCAAAGGCGATTCATTGAACTCGGTAGTGCTATTCGACAGGGGAAGCACCTCCACCAGATCATTTTTGGTAGTAGAAGCTCCTTCGAGTAGGTCGCTTGGGAGATTGTGACGGAACCCTCTCTACGTCTCCTTTTTTTTCCTCTTCTCTAGTTGCACCCCTAGAATCAATAGGATAATAAGTAAACAAATAAGATTTAGGATAATCTACCCGGCATAAGCGCAGTGGTTTCTTTTTTTCTTTTTTTACTTTTCTTTTACTTTTTATTATTATATATAAAGTTCATCATAAATATCGATATCTCGCTTATCAATATAATACCTTGTATGTACGTCAAATAAGCCTCAGCTCTAAGTCGCATATTAAAATAGTCATTACATACATATACCATCAGTGAGAGGTATACCATACATGTACTCATAAGTGCGTATGTACCCGTGAACTGATGTTAGCCGCTTGTACGCATACAATTAATATCCAGCTTTTTTTACAATAGCTTTTGTGCAATAAGCAGGGAATTGCGGTCTTGCTCCCTGTAGTGGTGGGCGAAGGCCAGGTGACATCCTCAACTGTCCTGCTTCCCCTTGTACCTTCTCTTTCCTCGCCTTATATGAGTTCTGATTATTCGACAAGTGTCGAAGCTCGAAGGAGTTCCAGTCAACCCTTCGCCTTTCCTTAATCGACACCTAGCATCATCCCCTCCGCAGATACTGGTGAGTGTAGCACGACAGCGGAGCACATGGGAACATCCTAGTAACGCAGCCTGATCCGATGGAGCCACACAGGTTTTAAACACAAAGTGCAGTGAAGCATCAAGTGGATTAGGATCTGGATGCATATATACACACTCACATTATATATATATATATATATATATATATATATATATATATATATATATATATAAACACAGCAGTATGCCTCACTATGCATACACATATGTAGGCGCATAAATACAAATACACTACAACTGAAGCATTACACTGGGTGGAAGGAGTCCTCTGGCCTTGACCCGCACCTTCAGGTTTCCTCTCTGCTGTAACTAGAAGAAATCAAAGGAAAAACAACATCACACAGAGTACTCAGCCCTTCTTGTTGGGATTTTAAACTAATAAATAACCATCAAAAAGGAGGCACTTAACTGACATCGGAGACATCTTCGCCGCAGAGATCCGCTCAACCAGGTATCGAATATCTCGCGTTTTTCCACCTCCTTCCGTTCTCTCGGACAACACCCTCCTCGTGCCACCCGGTTCGGTTGCCGCGGGGAGCGAGACGGCTGTTCAGCTGCTTTTGCCTGCGACTATAGCTCTACATAGAAGGTCGCGCGCCACCCGCGATATATACGACTATACGACGGTGCCGCGCCGCCTCTCCGACATCAAGGCGCGTTCACATAGGGACATAGTATTAGGGTCGCGCTTGGTCTAAATTATAGTAGTGAACGTTGAGACAGTCTAGTTTATACTTCACGCCGCGAGACAGGCTCTTATATATCCACGCTTACACAAATAAGTAATAACGGGTATCATCACACTTCGTGATTCTCTACTGCGGTGTCCCCAATAGGGGGTTAACGTGTCATCATTTCTGTAAAGGGGCTTTAGTGTATTTCAGAAGAAGGATCCCGGGATATAATCATTAGTTAAGTAGACTCTCCGCGCTCCCGCGTTTTCTTGAACCTTAAGGCGCGTTTACATAGGCGTAAGACGGGAATTGCCGAACTCCTTTGAGGAATTAGGGTTTAGTTTTAGTTTGTCATTTTTGGATTGTATAAATAATTATAATAAAGGGATAAGAACTTGAAATAATTTCACAGGTCTGTTAATTTTTATTGTTCACTCGAGTAACCCTACAATCATACCCTAATCCTTCTAATCTCCGGAATTTTATTGGACATAATCGCTCCACTGAACTATCCCCTATATCGCACGCTTATGGGGGCGTGCGACGAATAAGCTGAGAACGAGAGGTCCTCGTGAGAGCAAGGCGGACGGATGCCTTGTGAACGTCATCCAATCAGAAACTCTCTTTGACGCAGGTAACAGAACAAGAAGTTAGTAGGTCAAAGGAAGTGTTACGATATGAGATCTGTTTATATCGTAACAATCTTATATCCTAAGAATAATATAAATCTGAAAGATATATAGATGTTGAAGGAATTTATAATAACTTTGAAGAATTATTACAAATTCCTTAAACATCTATATACCTTTCATACTTATATTATTCCTAGGATGTATATAAGATTTGAGCCATGTGGTACAAATGTCAAAAGCACCTTGCGAGGGGTAATTTCTTCGAATAACAGATAATAATGAACAAACATTCAAACTGATATTTTATTATAACTTTTTTTTTAAGTAATGTCAGTGTCCTGATAAAAATCTAATTATTAACTGATCCTTGAATAAGGATTTTCTATGAAAATTGTGAGTCAATTTTCAACATTCATCGAAATTTTTAAAATATCAGTTTGAATGTTTCTTCATTTCTATCTGTTATTCGAGGAAATTATCCCTCGGAAGGTCATTTTGATATTTGTAACACATGGCTTTTATCTTATATCCTAGGAATAATATTAACCTGAAAGATATATAGTTATTACGTTTATTACAAATTCCTTAAACATCTATATATCTTTCAGATTTATATTATTCCTAGGATATATATAAGATATAAGCCATGTGATACAAATGTCAAAAGCACCTTGCGAGGGGTAATTTCTTCGAATAACAGATAAAAATGAACAAACATTCAATCTGATATTTTAATATGATAACTTTTTTTTAAAATAATGTCAGTGTCCTGATAAAAATCTAATTATTAACAGATCCTTGAATAAGGATTTTCTATGAAAATTGTGACTCAATTTTTAACATTCATCTAAATTTTTAAAATATCAGTTTGAATGTTTCTTAATTTTTATCTGTTATTCGCAGAAATTATCCCTTGGAAGGTCATTTTGACATTTGTAACACATGGCTTATATCTTATATCGTAGAAATAATATTAACCTGAAAGATATATAGATGTTTAAGGAAATAATGTCATATTATTTCATAGACTAATATTTTACTCTAAAATCTTTTTTTTAAATAATGTTAGAATAATTATTCTCAATAACTTTGAACATTACTATGCGTTTACCTTTTGCAAGAAGAATATAAATTTCTCGTCAGCGCAATTAATTCCACCATCTCTCAAGATGACGCCGTGGTCGTCATCGAACAAATAGTCTCTCTCATTGAGCCCTGCCACCAAATAATATAATATAATAACTTTAGATCGATAAGCAAGTATCTGGAAGCCTTAATATCTCACCAAGAAGTTTAGTGGTGCTGCAGTTGGAGGTGGAAGCAACATAACCTCTGTTTGCAGGCACCACCCCTATCCTTGCATCACACCAGACGTTATAGCTGCTTAAGTTCACATGATGTTCTGGGAAGTAAGGCAGCCTTCTAGTCACCTTTGCTGCACCGGCCTCGTCGCCATCGTCGTCACTGGCAAGTTTGGATAATCGTGCACGTATGTCGTCCATGGAGAATCGGCCACGCTGCTACGCCATGAATAGATTTTGTTACATTGGTACCATTGTCAAAGCTGTTGCCGACTCGCGTACGCGGCGTCAGTTTGCTAGAACCTGCAAGCCTTGAACGACGACATGCGTGCGGCGTGCGCGTCCGTTTAAGTTGTGCGTGCGCTAATGTTATAAGTTATAGTGACAACGGTGATCGCTTAAGAGCTAAGGAAAGGTCAACACAAGATGACTAGAAGGCCGCTGCCTTACTGCCCCCAGAACATCATGGGAACTTAAGCAGCTAACGACTGGGGCGATGCAAAGGATAAGGGTAATGCCTGCAAACAGAGGTTATGTTGCTTCCACCTCCAGCTGCAGCACGACTAAGCTTCTTGGTGAGATATTAAGGTTCCCAGATACTTGCTTTTCGTCCTAAAGTTATTATATTCTATTATTTGGTGGCAGGGCTCAATGAGACAGACAATTTGTTCGATGACGACCACGGCGTCATCTTGAGAGATGGTGGAATTGAGGTAGAGGAGAAGAACAAATTTATATTCTTCTTGAAAAAGGTAAACCGATAGTAATTTTCAAAGTTATTGAGAATAATTATTTTGACATTATTTTAAAAAAAGATTTCAGAGTAAAATACTAGTTTATAAAATATTATGACATTATTTAAAAAAAAGTTTTTATATTAAAATATCAGTTTAAATGTTTGTTCATTTTTATCTGTTATTCGAAGAAATTATCCTTCGCAAGGTGCTTTTGACATTTGTAGCACATGGCTTATATCTTATATATATCCTAGGAATAATATAAATCTGAAAGATATATAGATGTTTAAGGAATTTGTAATAGCTGTAATAACTATATATCTTTCAGGTTAATATTATTCCTAGGATATAAGATATAAGCCACCTGTTACAAATGTCAAAATGACCTTCCGAGAGATAATTTCTTCGAATAACAGATAAAAATGAAGAAACATTCAAACTGATATTTTAAAAATTTAGATGAATGTTAAAAATTGAGTCACCATTTTCATAGAAAATCCTTATTCAAGGATCTGTTAATAATTAGATTTTTATCAGGACACTGACATTATTTAAAAAAAAGTTATCATATTAAAATATCAGTTTGAATGTTTGTCCATTTTTATTTGTTATTCGAAGAAATTATCCCTCAGAAGGTTATTTTGACTTTTGTAGCACAAGGCTTATATCTTATATCCTAAGAATAATATAAATCTGAAAGATATATAGATGTTTAAGGAATTTGTAATAAATTTTCAAAGTTATTATAAATTCCTTAAACATCTATATATCTTTCAGATTTATATTATTCTTAGGATATAAGATATAAGCCTTGTGCTACAAAAATCAAAATCACCTTCCGAGGTATAATTTCTTAGAATAACAGATAAAAATGAAGAAACATTCAAACTGATATTTTAATATAACTTTTATTTTAAATAATGTTGATGTAGGCGTGAACGCTAGGGGCCGTTGGTGAGCGCTCTTACACGAAGCATCGGCTCGCAGGCCGATGTCGAGTCTGCCGACACCACTTCTGACTGGTGTTTCTGTCAGGTAGGAAAGCACACGGACGCCTGTTCGGGCGTTGACGTGCTGTGCTGGCGTCGTGCGCCCGGTCACAGCGGGAGTCGAGGGAGAGCGTGCTCGTTCAACGCACCGAGAAAGGAGCGCAAGAAGGCGCTCAGGGTGAGGGCCAAGGCAGGCCGAACGCTCTAAGAGAGGCGTGGTGGGTGCTGCTGTCCTTGGGGCGCTGCGAGCACCGTAAGTGCGAGCAGCCGGAGGACGCGCTCTAGCGGTGGCTAGGCGCGGTGGGCGTAGCGGAACGCGATGTGTTCAACACCACTACGTCGGATGTGTTCTTCGATGAGCGAGCAGGGCGCTGTAAGCGCTCGTAGAGCGCAAACGTCGGCGTCAACGGGAGACGGGGAGCTGAAAGGCCTACCGTTCCCGCGGTGCCAGTCGCTGGGACTGTTGTCCACCCGTCGAGGCTTCTACGTTGCGTGAAGAGCGGACACAGCACGGACCTCTCCACGTTGACCCTTTGGGGCAGAGTCTAGGTGGTAGGGCGAGACCACCTGGCTCAGTGTTGGCAAGCACCACCCTGCTTCAAGACTTATTTTTGGGTTCGATTAAATTGGGAGTCAGTTCCAAACGCGAACTGACTCGCCAAAACTAAAGGAGCGCGCGAGCGCGGCTCTTAGACCGTAAGGTCAATGGCGGTCTCCAGGAGAGAGGCCGTCCCCGGCGCCACCTGGCGCTTCACCGCCGTCCTGCCCGGTTTAGCGGGGTGCGTCCTCTTCCGGACGGCGGATTCATTCCTAGGAGCGGGAGATGGTCCGGAGTACTTCCTCTTCGGGACGTTGGCGGTGAGCGGAGGCTCCACCAGAGCAGTGCGTTTGGGAGCGGGAGGGGCCTTTGCGGCAATACGTCGAATGACGAGCTCCAGTGGGGGGCGCTTCTGGCCGGTGGACGGTTGGTCGACGAACTGGTACGTTCGGGAGACCGCCTGCAGCTGCGGGGAAGCGGCGGACGGAGGCGCTGGCTTCTGCTGCTGTTGCGGCTGCTCCTGGAGCGCCCTTATCTCCTCTCGGCTCTGCTCCCGCAGTTGCCGGAGCGCTCGGTCATGGTCCGCCTGTAGTCGGGCCCCTGAGGAGGCGACGCTCGAGGACCTGCTCCCGGAGGACGCTACCCAGCCGGATCCGCAGGAGCTCCTTCTCGGCCTCGAGGGCTCGGAATTTGCCAGAGGGCATAAGCCCGAGGAGAGGTGTAATAGGGAAGGAAAGGGAAGAGGAGAAGGAATGTACCGGGAGAGGCCCAATAATCAAAAACGAGACAAGTCTCGTACAATAAAACACAAGGTTCTATTATATCAAAAGGTTGCTTTATTTCACCCGAACTTCTCTCTGCGAGTGCTGAGACGATCCTACTACGTAGGGAGGTGTCGGGGAATGAAGGCTATCGAGGCGTTGGCGCGGCCGCCTTACATGCCCTGGAGCGCGCTTACTTGCTTTCGCGAGCGAGAAAATAGGGGCGTCGCCGCCTAGCGGCGGCGCCGCGAACTAGCCTCCGGCTGGTCGGCGCGCGGCGCGGGAAAATTCAAATGCGCAGTGTACAATTTAAATGTTGACCGGTGCGGAGAGTCTATTAATTAACAATAATCAGTCTTTTGTTAATTAAACAATTAGTATAATTTATTTATAATAAAAAAATAAATAATTTGCGTTTGCTGTGCGCGTAACAATGTCAGTGTCCTGATAAAAGTTTAATTATTGATCTCTCTCTCTCTCTCTCTCTCTCTCTCTCTCTCTCTCTCTCTCTCTCTCTCTCTCTCTCTCTCTCTCTCTCTCTCTCTCTCTCTCTCTCTCTCTCTCTCTCTCTCTCTCTCTCTCTCTCTCTCTCTCTCTCTCCCTCTGACTCCAATCCCCCTCTGACTCCAATAACTCTAATGAAAGAGGTCCAAGTCTCCAGTACCATGGTTTTAGAACATTTTTTGAACGATAAATATTCATATATTCAGATTAACCTTTTTTCTTATAAATGATGGAATCGCTATTTAAGACACTTAAGGGAGTTCACCTAAGTGTAAGAAGTAGTTGCTCTCCCATCCTTTCAAAAATCTTGTAGAGCTGTTCTTGTACTCATTTCATAAGAAATACATTTGGACTTGAGTTTCTATGTATTTTTGTTGTGTTAAATGTGACCATCAATATATATTGTAATCTGTCCATGGAGAAATTTGTTTCTCTTTAAAAATTACTTTTACATGACACTAATAGTTGCTATAGATTACAATACATTGATTGTACGATTTAACACAAGTATGGAATAGTTTTGAGTCCAAGATTGCTGTCTTCGGCAACATTCTTGTGAAATTAGTGTGAGGACCGAGCTGCAAGATTTTAAAAGGATGTGAAAGGAGCTACTTCTTACCCTTAGATGTACTACCCTGAAAGATTTAAATAGCAATTCTATCTTTTATAAAAAAAAAGTAACAGATATAGACATTGAAAAAATGTAATGATTTCATACTTATTTGAAAAATATGTGACTGGTTACTTACACTTGTTTCATAAGAAATGGATACATATGGGGGACAGAAGAGCCTCAAGCTAAAGACTCAAGGAAGCATGCCTACCAACGTGTCTATACCAAAGATACTGATATAAGAGCTGTGCGCGCTCGAGTTCTGCTTCGTTGGTATAGCTGCCTCTACCGTCCCTACGCGCGCGTGTGGAGCAGACTTACTCGAACGCGCACAGATATTTATTTTTCTTTTTTCCTTTAATAAAGAAGGTCCTGCATCTATGCGTATAACAGCGGGATGATCTAAAGCCGTTGTGAGCGTCGACGTCGCGCGCGTGTATACTTACACACAATGCCACATGGACACCGGCGTTTACCTGCTAATATCGAGTACACGTGGGCGCGCTCGGCGCCGGCCTCGCGTGATTTTGATATTGCGGGTCGGCGTCTAGTAGCGCGAGCACGAGACTCGTTGAACATCGTTTCTCCTTTCTCCACATTAAGTATAGTATCATTGATGTTATTCTCTTATAATCTTCTTTCAATGTTACAGGTATGTTACATGTCTTTATTATTTACTTACAGTTATAGCCTTAATTTATAATAATAACAATAATATATTTTAGCAAAGAATTTTATAAATAAGTCTTAAAAAACTTATTTCAAGGAATTATTTATAATAGTTTTTTCTGAGGGGTCGTAAAAACTTTAAAGATTTGGGTCATGTGAGATTTTGAGGTGAGAGTTCTCACGTAAGTTCAACTATTAATAGTTCATCGACTCATATTTCTCTGATTCTCTGATCAATAATTCTGCAGAAAATTACAAAAATTAAAGTTTAAATTTGCCTAGAAAATTAATATACATTTTCTGGAGAAATCCTACATAACTTCTGCAGAATTATGCAGAAATTTGCTTCTGAAATTCTGCAGAGATCCAATGGTTGGTAATAACTTTTCTGCAGAATGTATATAGATTTTCTGGATAAATTGAACAGAACTTGTGTTGAAGTTCTGCAGAAAATGGCTTCTCAAATTCTGCAGAGCCAATACAAATTTTATCGAAAAATTTTCTGTAGAATTCATATAAATATTCTGCAGAAATTCTACATAGATCTACTGCAGCAGGCGAGAAAATTCATGCAGAAATTCTACATAATGTCAGCAGAAAATATGTAGTGTATTGCATAGTTGATGCAGAGTTTTTGCAAAGTGCCAACACAAAATTCTGCAGAGTTTCTGCAAAGCTTTTACAGAAGTTATGCAGAAATTATGCAGAAAATTTTGCATAAATTCTGCAGTAATTCTGCAGGATATTTTCGTAAGATCCAAATTGAATACTTCGCCGCAATGACAGGCTAATACAATTATCTTTAACCTTTAGGCTGCGGGGAAATTTCAGTACAAATTGACCTCTCAGAATATGTAAAATGTATACAAAATATCACTGGATATCTCAGATAGAGTCGCTGACCTGACTGCTGGTCCATATATCGACCAGCTCCGCAGGCAACGTAAAGTACAATGTAAAAAAATTTGTCTCTTTTGTTATGAAGATTTGAGAGGGTATTTCTATGTAATTTCACGCGTTGAATATGAAAAAAATAGTAACAAAATTCTCGTACACACCCTTGACCTTGCAAATCACCATTTGAAGGTCAAATTTCATTCCTACTATAAGTCAAGTGTTTAGACGGTTTTCGCACGTAGTTTGATGTGCTGAATACGTAAAAAATAATAAAAAAATTCCTGTTGATAATCCTGACCTTGAAAATCAGTATTTCAAGGTCAAGAATGTTTTGAGAAATTTTAAAACTATTTGTTATATATTCAGAACATCAAAGGACCGCGCACCAATCTTATGGGAAAATGGCTCTCGACGGAATTTTTTGAAACTTTGCAGAATGTTAGTTCTCAAAAAACTGATCAAAAGTCTCCATTGACCCGAAATTATCCGAAGCATAGTTTCTGAGATATAGAGGGATGAAGTTAGAGATATTAGCTGTGGGCCCAAGTAAGGTTAAAAGCTGTAGCTAGATTTTAAGGCTCGTTATGACAATTAGTACTACAGTAGTTATAGTAATAGTAGCAGTAGCAGTGGTCGTGGTAGTAGTGGTAGTGGTAGTAGTGGTAGTGGTAGTAGTAGTGGTAGTGGTAGTGGTAGTGGTATTAGCAGCTGTAGTAAGTATCTGTAGTAGTAGAAGTAGTAGTAGTACCACTAGCAGTATTAGTAGTAGTTGCAGTAGTAGTATTATCAGTGGTAGTACTAGTAATAATAGTAGTAATATTAGTAGAAACAGTAGTAGTGATAGTAGTAGTATTAGTAGTAGGTAGTAGTAGTAGCAGTAGTAGGTCCTGAATGGGCGTAATAGCAAGTACAACATAAGATGATATCAAATAAGATGCTTCCGAATAGTACGATCTGAAAGAAAATGTAGATTGAAAAGGAACCTCAAAATAATTCAAGCATTTAGCATCCCGAATTGTTATCGGAGAATAAAAGTTCGTATTCTAGTCGTATATATCATGTAATAAAAAATCTTAGATGTTATTAGCGAGAAGAATCTGATTAAGAATGCGTTACTGCAGCTTATACTCATATTGTAGCCTATACTCTTTTATGATCCGAGACTTATTCAGTACTTTGTTGATTCTCATCGTTTATTTATCAAGTATTATTTACGCGTGTGCAAGCAGCGAATAAGCAAGTATATCACTTAGTATAAATGTAAAGTGTTCATGGCAGAGTGTTTGTACAATATTGTAAAGAACAAATAATTAACTAAAAGTAGTTAATACAATAATATATGAATATATGTACATACGTGTATATATGAGATAATCATATGTTATACATTGGTGCAAAATATATTCAGAAGTAGGAACTTTTAAATATCCATTAAATAAGTTCAATTCTAGTATGTTATACCATTCTCTCTATTGTGCGATTAAATGATTTAATGATTTAATGATTTCACGGTGATTTGTATAACTATTTTTCTGCGGTGTAACAAGCATTATCCTTAACATATTCTCAAACGCTACTGACAAGATTCCTGACGACGTGAATTCTTTTCTATTACGAATACCCATTCGGAATTTATTTCACAAGATTACACAGGCACACAAAAAAAAAAGTGGTCTGTTACTGAGACTTGACATACCCCCTCTTATGCATTTTGATGCGCTGAATCCGAATCCGAAGCCAGAATTGCGCCATCACCCCTCAGTTTTTTTTGAATCGTGTAAAACCACCCCTAAATCGTAAAATCCGGGATATTCCGCTTTTAACGTTGGGAAAATTTTTATAAACTGCCTAAAAATTGCTGCAGATCTAAAGCTATACACATTTTGAGGCGCTGAATCCGAATCCAAAGGCAGATTCGTGCCATTACCCTTCAGTTCTTTTTAAATCGTAGAAAACCACCCCTAAATCGAAAAATCCAGAAATTCCGCTTTTAACATTAGTAAAATTTGAATAAACTGCCTAAAAATGACTGCAGATCTGGAGCTATACACATTTTGAAGCGCTAAATCCGAATCCAAAGGCAGATTTGTGCCATCACCCCTCAGCTCTTTTTAAATCGTGGAAAACCACCCCTAAATTGAAAAAGCCGGAATATTCCGGTTTTAACATTGGGCAAATTGGTATAAACTGCCTAAAAATGACTGCAAATCTACTGCTATACACATTTTGAGGCACTGAATCCGAATTCGAAACGAGATTTACGACATTCCCTCTCTTTTTTTTCAATCATGGAAAACCACCCCTAACATAGAAAAATTCGAAAAATTCAGCTTTTGACCCTTTCTCAAACCCGAAACCCTTGAACTTATAACCCTTAAACCCTAAACCTTGAAACCTTCAACGCTTAAACGGAACCCTTAAATCCTGAACCCATAAATCCTGAATCCCTTAAACCTGAACCATTAAATCCTGAACTCCTTAACCCTGAATCCTTTAATTCCAAACCCTAAAATCCTTAAACATTAAACCCACAACCGTCTAATCCTCAATCGTTTAAACCCTTAACCGTTGAACCCTGAACGCTTGAACCCTTAAAATCTTAGATCCTGAACCCTTTAGCCCTCAACCCTTAAACCATGAACCCATGAACGATGAACCACTAAACTCCGAACCCTTACATGGTCAACAAGAAATGCGCTCAATCCTATCCGAATCCAAAGGCAGATTTATGCCATCACAACTTAGTTCTTTTTAAATCGTGGAAAACCACCCCTTAATCGAAATATCTGGAATATTCCGCTTTTAACATTAGGCAAATTTGTATAAACTGCCTAAAAATGACTGCAGATCTAATGCTATACATATTTTGAGGCACTGAATCCGAATTCCAAACGAGACTTACGACATTCCCTCTCCTTTCTTTCAATCACGGAAAACCACCCCCAACATCGAAAAATTCGAAAAATTCAGCTTTTACCCTTTTAACCTTTAAACCCTGAACCCTTAAACTTATAACCTTTAAACCCAAAACCTTAAAACCCTTAACGCTTTAACCTGGGACCTTTAAACCCATACCCCATAAATCCTGAACCCCTTAAACCTGAACTTTTAAATCCTGAACCCTTTAACCCTGAATCCTTTAATCCCCAACCCTAAAATCCTTAAACATTGAACCCACAACCCTTTAACCCTTAACCGTTGAACCCTGAACTCTTAAAGCCTTAAACCCTTAGAACCTGAACCCTTAAGCCCTCAACCCTTATACGATGAACCACTAATCTCTGAACCCTTAAAACATCAACTTTGAAACCTAATGGTTTGATTGTCCCTCAAAACCCTTAAGAAGTGAAAACTGAAACCCTCAGCTCTTAAACCCACAACCATTAAACCTTGCGTCTTTAAAAAACTAATTCAATTCTCTCTTTTTCGCTTATAGCGGATTCTCTTATCCTCAAATGACCTGTGTAAAGGATTTCTGGATTTTTTTTTATCAATTTGATTAGTTTCTCTTTTCAACATCCAGCAGTAGTCAGCCATCATATTAACACTCCAAGTGCCTTGATATCTCCTCTCCATTTCTTTTAGATATTGGTGAAACCGCTCACCTTGCTCTTCGCTGTAGTCACCTAAGTTCTTAGGAAAATATTGCAAATGTGAGTGCAAAAAATGTAATTTCACACTCATCAAACAACCTAAACGTTCGTAGTTATCGAATAAATCTGAAACAATTTGTTCATATTCCTAACTTTTCTGATTACCTAAAAAATTTTCAGCAATACTTTGTAAACTGAGCCATGCTAACTTTACTGTTTCGTTCATTGTGTTGATGAAATTAGGATCTCGAAACATTCTTCGAATTTGAGGGCCGTCAAAAATTCCTGCTTTTATTTTAGCGTTACTGAGACCTGGAAAATGATCTGACAAGTATTGAAAACATGCCCCTTCTTTATCTAATGCTTTAGTAAACTGCTTCATTAAACCAAGTTTAATGTGCAGTGGAGGAAGAAGGATTTTTAATGGATCGAGCAATGGTTCTTGAAGCACGTTGTAAGTACCTGGATTAAGCGCATTTCTTTTTGGCCATTCTCTCTTCCTGTAATGATTTATGCGATCTCTGCGGTCCCATAAACATAGAAAGCATGGAAACTTTGTGAAACCTGACTCTTGCCCTAATATGATGGATATGATTTTCAAGTCTCCATAAACTTGCCACTTGTGTTCTTCATATTTTATTTTCTCTAGTACATACTTCATATTTTCATAACTTTCTTTTAGTTTCGTGGAATGAGCTATTGGGATGCTTGCGTATTTATTTCCATTATGCAGCAAAACTGCCTTTAGACTTTGCTTTGAAGAGTCTATGAAGAGTCGCCATTCACTGGACTTGTAAATATTAGGTTTTAATTCATTAATCAGACTCTTTACATCTGTGCAATAAACTAATGTTTTATCCTCATCTACAGTGAAATATTTTGTAAAATCTTGTTCCCGTTTTCTATAAACAGAATATTTAGTTCCAGGTTCTACTAATTCCCGCCTCTTAAATTCCGATGCCATAAATTCTGCAACATCTTTAGAGACGCCAGTATTTCGAATAAAATCGTTTAAATCTTTTTGGTTAAATGGTTTATGATTCCATGGCTTAACAGAATGTGGAACATACTCGTCTTCACTTTCATCCATTTCACTTTCACTAATTCCCATTGATTCGCTCTCACTGTCATCTTCATTTTTTCTTATGTCATCTTCTTCAATATCTTTTTCCATAAAATCTTCTTCTACATTCATAAGTTCACCAGCATCACAAATAGTTTCCTCTCTTTCAAATTCATTGGATGTATGAATATCTGATTCCATGATGGGTTTTATCATTGAAGAGACATTAGCATATTTTATTTTAGATTTATTTTTTGAGTTGAAGCCACTTGTAATAGTTTTGCAAAAATAGCAGTCATCGCATGACTGTGGTTTCTGCCATATAGTTGGCGTGGTAAATTGTAACACTTTCTTTCCTTTGCTTTTCTTCCATCGATTCAACATCGTTAGACAAGTACAGCACATCACTTGAGGAACCCACCATGTATTTTCAACAGGTATCTGCATTTTGAAGCAGTCAAGAAAAATTTTTCTATTTAAATCCGTAATAGGTCTACGGTACTTTGCTACCTCAAATTTACCACATATGTAGCAAAACCGATTTGGTTCTCCAAGGCAATCGTGGTTACTTGAGGGGTTTCTTGTGGCATTATACTCAACACTGGCCAAGTTATCCACCTGTGAAGAGCTGCGGTCGTATGATGACGACAACTGCGGGCCCGCTTGCTCACCCTGACCAGTCGCCGATACTGGGTTTCCGAAGCCCTGCATCGTAATAGATATATTACTTATATCTGCCATGACGGCGAAACGCTCTTTTCCAGGAACTTTGCCAGAAAATACAAAAAATTTATACAAAAAACCGAAGTGAAAAAAAAAACTAGCAAAAAATGTATCCGTTGCCCACCGTCACCACGGGGAGGTGCCCTGGGTACAGATATAAGTGATATATATTCACGATGCAGTGCTTCAGAAACCCAGGGCAACTGGTCAGGGTGAGCAAGCGGGCCCGCAGCCGTCGTCATCATATCACCGCAGCTCTTCACATAATCGATGAAAAAAAAGCGATGGAAAGGAAGTTTTACAATTTACCACGCCAAATATATGGCAGAAACCACAGTCATGCGATGACTGCTATTTTTACAAAACTATTACAAGCGGCTTTAACTCGAGAAATAAATATAAAATAAAATACGCTAATGTCTCTTCAACAATAAAACCCATTACGAAATCAGATATTCATATATCCAATGGATTTGAAAGAGAGGAAACTTTTTGTGATGCTGGTGAACTTATGAATGTAGAAGAAGATTTTATGGAAGAAGATATTGAAGAAGACGTCATAAGAAAAAATGAAGATGTCAGTGAAAGTGAATTAATGGAGATTAGTGAATGTGAAATAGATGAAAGTAAAGACAAGTATATTCTATATTCCATATCATTTAACCAAAAAGATTTAAATGACTTTTCTCGCAATACTGGCGTCTCGAAAGATGTTGCAGAATTCATGGCAGCGGAATTTAAAAGGCGGGAATTAGTAGAACCTGGAACTAAATCTTCTGTTTATAGAAAACGGGAACAAGAGTTTACAAAATATTTCACTGTAGATGAGGATAAAACATTAGTTTATTGCACAGATGTAAAGAGTCTGATTAATGAATTAAAACCTAATATTTACAAGTCCAGTGAATGGCGACTCTTCATAGACTCTTCAAAGCAAAGTCTAAAGGCAGTTTTGCTGCATAATGGAAATAAATACGCAAGCATCCCAATAGCTCATTCCACGAAACTAAAAGAAAGTTATGAAAATATGAAGTATGTCCTAGAGAAAATAAATCATATCCATCATATTAGGATAACAGTAAGATTTTACAAAGTTTCCGTGCTTTCTATGTTTATGGGACAGCGGAGATCGCATAAATCATTACAGGAAGAGAGAATGGCTAAAAAGAAATGCGCTTAATCCAGGTACTTACATCGTGCTTCAAGAACCATTGCTCGATCCATTAAAAATCCTTCTTCCTTCACTGTACATTAAACTTGGTTTAATGAAGCAGTTTACTAAAGCATTAGATAAAGAAGAGGCATGTTTCCAATACTTGTCAGATCATTTTCCAGGTCTGAGTAACGCTAAAATAAAAGCAGGAATTTTTGACGGCCCTCAAATTCATCAACACAATGAACGAAACAGATAAGTTAGCATGGCTTAGTTTTCAAAGTATTGCTGAAAACTTTTTAGGTAATCAGAAAAGTCAGGAATATGAACAAATTGTTTCAGATTCATTCGATAACTACGAACGTTTAGGTTGTTTGATGAGTGTGAAATGACATTTGCACGCCCATTTGCAATACTTTCCTGAAAACTTAGGTGACTACAGCGAAGAGCAAGGTGAGTGATTTCACGAAGACCTTATAGAAATGGAGAGGAGATATCAAGGCACTTGAGGTATTAATATGATGGCTGACTACTGCAAGATGTTGGAAAGAGAAACTAACCCAGGTGATACAAAAAGATCCAGAAATCCTTTACACAGGTCAATTGAGGATAAAAGAACTCGTTATAAGCGAAAAAGAGAAAATTGAATTAGTTTTTTAAAGACGCAAGGTTTAATGGTTGAGGGTTTAAGAGCTGAGGGTTTCAGTTTTCACTTTTTAAGGGTTTTAAGGGACAGTTAATGGTTTGAGGGTTGATGCTTTAAGGGTTCAGAGTTTAATGGTTCATCGTTCAAGGGTTTAAGGGTTCAAGGTTTAAGGGTTGAGGGCTTAAGGAATCAGGATCTGAGGGTTTAAGAGTTCAGGGTTCAACGGTTAAGAGTTTAAAAGGTTGAGGATTAAAGGGCTATGGGTTCAATGTTTAAGGATTCTAGAGTTGGGGATTAAAGGATTCAGGGTTAAAGGGTTCAGGATTAAAGGATTTTAGCGTTGAGGGCTTCAAGGTTTAGGGTTTAAGAGTTATAAGTTCAAGGGTTCAGGGTTTAGGGATTGAAAGGGTCAAAAGCTGAATTTTTCGAATTTTTCGATGTAGGGGTGGTTTTCCGTGATTGATAAAAAAGTAGAGGGAATGTAGTAAATCTCGTTTCGAATTCGGATTCAGTGCCTTAAAGTATGTGTAGCAGTAGATCTGCAGTCATTTTTAGGCAGTTTGTACTAATTTGCCCAATGTTAAAAGCGGAATATTCCGGATTTTTCAATTTAGAGGTGGTTTTCCACGATTTAAAAAACACTGAGGGGTGATGGTACAAATCTGCATTTGGATTCGGATTCAGCGCCTCAAAATGTGTATAGCTTTAGATCTGCAGTAATTTTTAGGCAGTTTTCACAAATTTTCCCAACGTTAAAATCGGAATATACCGGATTTTTCGATTTAGGGGTGGTTTTCCACGATTTAAAAAGAACTGAGGGGTGATGGCACAAATCTGCCTTTGGATTCGGATTCAGCGCCTCAAAATGTGTATAGCTTTAGATGTGCAGTAATTTTTAGGCAGTTTATAAAAATTTTGCCAACGTTAAAAGCGGAATATCCCGGATTTTTCGATTTAGGGGTAGTTTTACACGATTTGAAAAAAACTGAGGGGTGATGGCGTAATTCTGGCTTCGGATTCGGATTCAGCGCGTCAAAATGCATAAGAGGGGGTATGTCAAGTCTCAGTAACAGACCACTTTTTTTTTTGTGTGCCTGTGTTATTGATTAATGTTTACATAAGCATAGTATTTTTGGTTAAATTGGCTATTAGCTTCATTCTAATAATGGCTTGGAGAAATCGTTTGAGCTGCTATGTTTGTGATAGAGCTTTTATGCCTGCTCAAATGAGTCGGATAGATGGTGAAGAAAATGCAGGTAAACGAGAAATAGCTATTGCAAGACGCGATGAATTTCAAAGAGCGGCTCTACATGCAACAGATCGGATGAGGATCTGCGTAAATTGCAATCAGTCAATTCCTAACGAAATAGTCGAGATGGAACGAGATCCTGCTTGCTTACGACTTAATGTATTAACTCAAACTGCAAGTTCTTCTTGCATGTTTTGTAATGCTAATGCTGATATTGAAAGACTTTCATTAGAATGTAGAGTAAATGTCTTCGTACTGCAAAATTTTATATTCCAGAAAATGTTAGATCATGTCGACATCACTTGGATGATTGATGTTTTATACTTCAGCCACTTTTATTCGGCATCCGTTTTATTAACAGATCTTACATTATTAAAGGACCGCAACTTCAGGCCTTTTTACAAGGACTTCGCACCGTAGCGATTGAGCAAAAAAGATTTATCGATGAAAACTCACTGGCAGATACCGAGTTTGAATCCTTTTCTCCCATAACAAAACAGCAATTCCAAGAACTATATAATTATTGTCAGGCAGTACCTCGTGAAGCTGGATTTAGGCGTGTTGCAAAAAAGCATCTATTGACATTTCTGTGCAAACTTCGGCAAGGTCTCTCTGACGATTTTCTCAAAGTCTTGTTCCAATATCCAAGCAGACAAGCACCTAGTCTAGCTATTTCTACTGTTCGACAGTCTTTAATGCAACGTTTTGTTCCGGCTAACATAGGTTTGGATGCAATAACAAGGGAAGCTTATATTGAACCGAATTTGCAAATGAGCTGTATAATCTTGAACCACATCTTCCTCGTGTGATCGCCTATGTAGATGGTACATACACTTTCATTAATAAAAGCAGTAACTTTCGCAGTCTTCGACAATCATTTTGTGTACACAAGGGACGACATTTACTCAAACCTGTACTAGTTGTTGCACCCGATGGCTATATCCTTGATATACATGGTCCATATTTTTCGGATAGTCGTAATAATGACGCTGCAATCCTGCAAAATGAATTTGATAGGGACGTTAATAGATTGCTTGAATGGTTTCACGAAGGTGATATCATTATAGTCGATAGAGGATATCGAGATGCTACGGAACTACTCGCGCGACTTGGCATTCATTGGAAGATGCCAGCACTTCTTGAATAAGGACAACGCCAACTTTCTACAGAAGCAGCCAATAATTCACGTCTAATAACGAAAACGAGGTGGATTGTAGAGGCGCGAAATGGCCACATAAAAACAATATTCAAATTCTTCCAAAATGTAGTAATAATGCGACATCTTCCGCATTTAGGCGATTTCTATCGAATCGCTGGGGCGATCATAAATAGATACAGACCGACCATTCCAATGGAAGAAGCTAATAGAGAGTTGACTCAGGATTTACTTGAAAGAGGTAGGGAAGTAAATGTTGTTCAAGCACTGGTGGAATTTGAATCCCTCCATACGCGAAATGCTCAAAGGTGGGTACAACTAAGTGCTCAACAAGTTCTGGATTTCCCAATATTAGATCTACATTACCTTAGAGATCTTACTACTGGAATCTATCAAATTCATTTAGCACCGTCTTACATACAGGACAAGTTGCAAAGAGAAGAGCTGGAAGAATTTCAACTTGAAATGATGAGAGATGTGGAGCGGATACCAGAACCTGGTCTGATAAGAGTCAGGACCTATTCTCGCTTTCGTAACGCGACAAAGTATCAATCGTGGATTGCGTATCGGCCAATTGACGATGATAATGATGATGACGTCAGTCCAATTCAAGGTTATTACTGCACATGTAAGACCGGTGCTAGAACGCTCGGAACGTGCTCACACATTGCAAGTATTTTATGGTTTCTGGTATACGCGAGACATCAGCAAAATATTCACTAGACGCTGAAAATAGAGCTCCGCTAGTAAATCTGAACCTAGCTAATGAACATGATGAGTAATTAACAGAGCTATAAAAAAAATAAACAAAGTTATATAGTGTAATAAATAACCGGCCCTTTTCAAGGCCACATGGCGCGTAAATCGGATTCAATAATCGACCCTTTTCAGAGCCACATGGCGTATAAAGCGGATTCAACAATCGGCCCTCTTCAGGGCCACATGGCGTGTAAATCCGATTCGACAACTTCCACGTGGTGCACGCTGGGTTATTCTAAAGTCGACGGTGTTGTGATGCGTACATATGTACCTGCAATGAAACTCAATCCAACTTTTGTTTAGACTGTATGTATGATTGAGAAGGCCTGATGAGGCCTATCAGACATTTTATTTTGAATCCGCTATTATGTCAGGATCAGAGATAGTAGTCTTTGTACTACTAATGGTAATACTACTACTACTAGTATTACTGTTACTGCTACTGCTACTAGGCTACCGCTACTGTTACCGCTGCCGCTACCGCTACAACTACCGCTACCACCACTACCACTACCACTACCACCACTACGACTACTACCACTACCACTACCACCACTACGACTACTACCACTACCACTACTACCACTACGACTACTACCACTACCACTACTACCACTACCACTCCTATCGCTACCACTACTAGCACTACCACTACCACTACTAGCACTACCACTACCACTACTACTACCACTACCACTACTACTGCTACTATTACTACGACTACTCTAGTACTAATTGTCATAACGAGCCTTAAAATCTAGCTACAGCTTTTAACCTTACTTGGGCCTATAGCCAATATTTCTAACTTCATCCCTCTATATCTCAGAAACTATACTTCGGATAACTTCGGGTCAATGGAGACTTTTGATCAGTTTTTTGAGAACTAACATTCTGCAAAGTTTCTATGAAGGTCTACATGAAGTACTTTCATGTACTAAAATAGTTTTGTTAATTAAATAATACTGTTTTGCAGACAAAAATAAAATGTGGAAAGTCGGTTAACTACCCCAGGTCTTCCATATATAATATTAATCTCGAAAATATAAGCAAAATGCGTAACATACAGCTTTTTAATTTTCCTAAAATTTCTTAATTTATTATGTAAGTATATTTTATATATTTCTTACCAATAAATCGATTAGTTCGTTCTTAATTTAGACTTTATATTACATTGCAAACAATAATATTAATATTGAGGGCTAAGGATATTGGGGGTCCAAGAAAGCACTCATTACATACGATCCTTAGCGAAAGAATATCGGATTGAAAAACTCTCTATTTTAATTTTTAATTTCGATATTTAACTCAAAATACATAAGAAAACCGACATATTCTTGTTAAAAATAGCGATTTCAGTCTAGAATAAATTAACGTTAACTTTATAATAGAATAATACATTTCACATGAAATTTTATGAACAATTTTTCTTTTTTATTTTTGAAACAATGGTATACCCCGGCTCCATTTCTGGTTAGTCCCATTTTACTGTCTTATTCTATTGCACTCTTTCGATAAAAAAAATTTGGAATCATTATCATAACATTTAACTAATCGGATATCTTAAAGGTACTAAAATTATCGTAATTAAAATATTTAACGTGAAAAAAATTGTCATGAAAAATGAAAGGAGATTACCGATCATATGGAAAAAATGCTCGTGACTGCAATCTATACAAAAAGCTATGTAAGGTATAGAGAATGACAAAACATTAATTTTTTATACGCATTTTAGGTACTTCAACTGAAAGTAAGATTGTGACAACGAACCTTAAAATTATAGTTTCAACTAGACTCACAATTTATCAACTATTTTGTAATATTCTTGCAAAAAGTAATAAAGCATGTAGCATTTCCAAAGAAAAATGAATGGAAAAGATAGGTTTTCACTTGTAGAATAATAATGCTTGACTTTAGTAAAGAAAATTGTGTAATGGGGGCGTCGTCGGTCAATCATATTGGCAGAGGATTGAAGGATCACGTAACGTAATTAGTTATAAGTAAATAATTACAATCGAAGCTTCTTCGCCAACAAACTCGGAAAATATTCACCTTGACTGAAGGAATAATCATGATCAATTTAGACCCCGGAAAATAGTATAAAGAGGATGCAAACCAAGGACTATTCCATGATCCGCACCTCGTGCGGTATGATTAGATATACGTAAATAATTACTATTGACTTGCAGAGTAATGACACTTAATTTAGACTATGAAGAATTGTGTAAATGTGGGTAAATCAACGACTGTTTCAGGAGTCTAAAGATCGAGTAGATAATTAGTTAGAAATAAACAATCAAAATCAAGGTTTTCTCACGTGTAATCGCGCTTAATTTGGACAGTGGAAAATTGTGCAAATGGGAGAAAATCATCTACTTTACCAGCGAACTTAAGTTCCTATAGTAGAATGAGATATAAATAAATAATTACAATTGTGGCTTCCGCATAAAAAATCACCCTTAATTTAATCGTGATCATTTTAACGCTGGGAAATACTTCAAACATGGCTAAATCAACAATTTTTCAGGGTGTTAAAGACTCACATAGCATAATAAGCAATAAATAATCAATTACAAACAGGGCTTACTATTTCAGCCATTAATACTCTGAGAATATAATCCATTAGCACACCTTTGCAAAATTTATTAGGGTCCGACTGAAGCATGAGTACTTTACACGTTAATATAAATAACCAATACATCGTTTTATGTTGTAGCTCAGATTGTGATTGTTTATCTGGAACGCATTATGCTAGTCGTACCTTCAACTCCATGCAAATATAGTAATTGACAGACCTTGCACAATTTCATGGGACTCAAGTTGAGAATGGTTATTCTCAATACAATAATGAATTTAGTCATCTCAACGAGTCATTTTTCTTATAGAACTTTATTTTCCTACGTTTCGGAAACGTCAAGTTTCCCTTATTCAAGGACTCTAAAACCCATACAGAAATTTACAATTATTTACAAAAGTATTAAAATTATTTACATGTTAATAACAATAAAACTATTACTTTTTACTTACAAGTTGTGACAAGAACAAAACAAGAACGTAACCCGAGGAAGCTAATGTCCACACTAAAAAATTATTATACAACAATAAATTAAAATTTTATTTCTTTCCAAACACTTGTCTAAAAAAGGACAACTTACGGGTACTAGAAGAGTTCCCTCGCTTCGGATATAAGAGGAGGATTGCGGAGTGTTAATGCGTCCTCACTCTAATGTCAGGTGGATGTGACTAAATTTCAAAATTTTCGTGAAGCCGAGAATGATGCCCTAACGACGTATGTATGTGTGTCTCGAACTTACGGAGGAGGGGGAAGGTCTAGCGGATATCGGGAAAGACAGAAGCGACGAAAGAGCAAAAGCCATCAAGGTGGGGTAGTAAATGTGTAATAAACAGGGAGGGGACATACCTATGTGACTATACAAGATTGGTAGAATATTATTGCTAGAAAATTAACTGATCGATTTGGGACGAGTTTTTCCCTTGGGAGGTTTTAATAGATTGATTGAGTCTTTATAGGATTGTTTTAAAAAATTAGTGTCTTCTGTTCTATTTAACGTATTGTCGAAATAATGTATGTGTAGCATTGCTGAAAATCTTCTTGTATAATTGTTTTTAACATTGTCAATTATTTTTATATTTTCAAAATTGAAATCATGACCTGTCTCTTCTTTGTGTAAGAATAGACGTTTCCGAAACGTAGGAAAATAAAGTTCTATAAGAAAAATGACTCGTTGAGATGACTAAATTCATTATTGTATTTAGAAATTCCATGCACGAGTATTAAAGTCTTCTATCTTAATGGTTATTCTCGAAGTCAAGATATATATTTTTCACTATGTTTTATGAGGTGGTCTTAGAGGTATAAGCCTTCGAGGCCAAAATCAGCTAAAAAATATTTAAAAATAAAATTATTTATATATAATAATTATATGGGTTATTCTGCAATAACTATCCCAGATGGCGTCCAGAGCTTACATAAAGATGTGCGAATAAAAATAAATATTTCACAGGCTCTAATGTGTATATAATGACGTTGACTTTCTTGGAAGATCTACAAAAAGCGTTTTTTAACTGTCTGTTAAAAAAAAATCAATAAAATAGAGTCAAAATGTCAGTTTCGTCCCTTGTCCTAAACAAGATTTTCAATATGAAACTTTGTGCCACGTGAAAATCAAGCGAAGAAGCCTAATTCCCACATACACATTGTAAATTGCAGGGTTTTTAATATATGTTTCAATTATTTTCAAGGTAAAATTCAACAAACTACTATTAAATCACGATGGATACCTTTTGTCCAGCGATTTGCCCGAAAATGTTGATAATAGCATTAATTGCTTTAAAAACAGCGCTACTTGGCTCCACAACGTCATCTAGCGGTCGATTCGAAAGCGGCAAAGCCGTTAAAAATTAGAAAATCCGCGGACGCAAAGTACTTCATTTTCTAATTTTACAGCGTACAAATATTTTAGTCAGTTCGGTCCCCCGTGTAACTCGCTGTTAAGATTATATTTAATGGTAAGTAAAACGCATTTTTTTATAGTATTTGATGGATATAAGAACTACCTACACGGAGAATAGATAATATTGAGTATACGTGACGTGCGAGCTTTTTAAACTTAAAAATGTCAGTTCCGTTCTTGTCAGTTCCGTCCCATAAAAGATTAAAATTCATTATTAAATGTTAACAACTTTTTTAATTGAACTGAAATCTTTGATGTTCGGACTCATTTTATTTCTTATAATAAAACTGATATTACATACGGTTTCAAATCATAAATTATATATAAGATTGAGTAAATTCATATAAATAATGAATGATTTACATAATTGTGAAATCTTTAAAATTTCTATTTATCTACTTTTATCATTAAAAATATTACTTATGTCGACTGCAACTTACTATCAACTGATGAGAATTTCTCCATCATAAGAGAGAATCAGAATATGATCTTCCAAAAAGCAGATAAAGGAAATGTAACGGTAGCTTCAGATAAAAGGGATTATATAAATAAATTTCAACTTATGTTGGATGATGATACCACTTACGTGAAAATTAGGAATCCACATAGCAATAGAATACAAGATAAATTGAGAGAATTATTGATGCATTGGAAAACAAAAGCTTATATGGCCGAATCCATCTCAAATCAGACAGCCCGCGTATGCCTATTTCACCTATCATGTTGAAATAAAAATATTTATGTTCTACTCGAAAAAATATTTTACACGTGTTTTTTTATTTTTTTGTTTCATCAAAATTTCATGCGTTCAGCGATACCGAAAAATTCCGAGAAAATTCTTTCATTGAGAAAAAAAATTTTCAATGTGATTTTCAGACTGCTATTGTTTCAGCAGTTTTTCAAGCTTTTAAACGTGTAACACATAATTTCACTCAGTTTTGAGCCCTCTTTAACGGCCTTAATGTCATTTTCAAAAAAAATAAAAAATCCACGAGCTATGCACTTTTTACTGAAAAATTCATTTTTTAGAGAAGTGCCTTTTTCTCGAAAACCCCATGTTTTTTTTGCACAATTTTTGTTGTCGTGATAGAGGACGGTAATGCCTAGCTAGACGTATTTGTGAGATTCGGTACTTTTTCCCTGGGATAGCGATCACTAATGAGATAACACACAAACAAATTTTTCACGCTTAACGCTTATATATAGTCAATGATATTAGAGTCAATGTAAAGGTATTTATCTTTGTGCGTATGTAATATACATGTACGTGCGCCTACTTATAGGAGTATATGTACTAGTACATTTGTCCGCTAGATGGATATGGTTTGACTTAACATTTACAAAGAAAAGTTCGGTTTCTGCTATATGTCACACATCTCGTCTTATTTAAAACCATCATCTTTTGGAAAATTATTACATATTTACACCTTATCAACTCAACTACGATGTCTCAATATTACTCAACAGAGAGAATCAAATGTGCAGACTTTTTAGACAAACACAAACAAATTATTTACAAATCTAGTTCCGTACGTTTAAAACAACTTGAGAATCTTGCTCATCCATTGAAGCACCTCTATCCTCATTTACCTTTGACACCTTCTACATATCTGTGTCAACATTGTTACAATCGTGCTTTAGAATTGGTGAGTAGTACTGACAATGAATTTATAACGGATAATGAAGTTACCGATAACGTAGTTGATAGAGATGAAGATTTTTTACCAAGTACTCCAGAACGCATTGAAGAATTTAATAATGAAATAAGTACATCTTTCTTAGGTTCTGTATCGCCTCTTAAAAGAAAAAATCTTATACATGAAAAATCAATTGAAAATTACGTAACAAAGAAGAAAAAAAAAAAATACTTTCAACATTGTCTAATACCCTTGATGTGAAGTTGAACAATGTTTATGACGTTTCTATAACAGCAAATGAATCAACTGTATGCCATTGTACAGAATGGATACAAAATCTTGGTCTAGCCTTGCAAAAGTGTTCTACGGTATCAGAAAAAATAAAAATTCTGACTTTGCTACCTTCATCCTTTACAAAACATGAAATTTTATCTTTATTTCCAGAAATAACAATGTATATGATCAACAAATCGAGAAATCTTGTTAAAGAAAAAGGAATTTATTCAGAACCAGATGCATATTCAGGCCATCCGATTGATGAAAACATGGAAAAAATTGTTATGGAATATTATTTAAATGATGATTTTAATTGTTCAAGACAAAGTCCTAATAAATGTGACGTTGTTACAATTAAAGTTAACAATAAAAAAGAGAAAAAAGTTAAGCGTTTTCTTACTCGAAGTTTAAAAGAGACGTATAAAGTATTTAAAAATGATTATCCAGAATTGAGAATTGGAAAATCGAAATTTTATAGTTTGCGACCAAAGTATGTCTTACTTAGCCCCATCAAAGAAGTTTGTCTCTGTATCTATTGCGCAAATTATGATTTACTTCTTACGAGCTTAATTAATTTTAGAGGGAGTAACGTCACAGAGTTGGATGAAAGTCGGTCACAAATAATAAATGCAACAATGTGTTCTGAGCCATCTGATTTATGTTATTTACAAGAATGTAAACTATGTCCAGGGATTAAGGGAATTACGTTTCATGTTTTAAAACTGCAAGATGTAGAAGGCACAGAAGAAATTACATATGCTTTGTGGGATAATGGAAACCTGATTAAAAAGACACTATCAATTTCTGCTTTTAAAGATGAACTTTCGGTTTGGACCATGAGGGTTAGTACTCACATGTATGTAAAAAATATACAACGCAAAGCTATAAAAACAGAAAGAGAAAGTGCTAAAAAAGACTCACATCATTTAGTTCTTCAAATAGACTTCGCTGAAAACTGGGCTGTGATTCATAATAAAGCTGTTCAAGGAAATCATTGGGTTAATGATCAAATTTCTATTTTCACAGCAGTCTCTTATCAAGGGGATTCGACACAAAGTTTCGCAGTTATAAGTGATGACCGAAAACATGATTCAGCGTATGCTTTGCTAGCAGTACAAAAAATTATAAAATTCTTGAAAGAAAATTGTTGTGATTCAATTAAAAAAATTACCATCGTATCAGACGGCGCTGCGAGTCACTTTAAAAATCGCTTTCAATTAGATGAACTAAAACGAGCACCGTGTGATATAAAATGGTTGTTCTCTGCTACTGGGCACGGCAAAGGAGCTGTAGATGGTGTGGGTGGACTTATAAAGCATTATGCTACTTCGCATAATCTTCGAGAGCCCCTTGAAGAAGCTATTCAAAACGCAAATGATTTTGCAATACATGTTCAAAAATATACTGATGCTATTAAAATAATACATTTACAAGATGCTGAAATAGAACAATTCAGAAAAGAAAAAAAAATATTGATTGGCTTACAACTCCAAAGTATCCTGGAATTCAAAAAACTCATATATGGGTTAAAAAAACATGTGACGATAAAATACATTGTTTGACAGCAAAGACCGCTGATCGTCCGCTTACTGAATTAAGAACAATGAAGCAGAAAAACAAAGGTAGTAAAATAGGTATACAAATGAAAAAAAGGTATAAAAATAAAAAATCAAAAAGACGCAAATAACAAATAAATACATAGTTATGTGTACCTGTATATTACATACACACAAAGACAAATACCTTTACATTGACTCTAATATCATTGACTATATATAAGCATTAGGCGTGAAAAATTTGTTTGTGTGTTATCTCATTAGTGATCGCTATCCCAGGGAAAAAGTACCGAATCTCACAAATACGTCTAGCTAGGCATTACCGTCCTCTATCACGACAACAAAAATTGTGCAAAAAAAACATGGGGTTTTCGAGAAAAAGGCACTTCCCTAAAAAATGAATTTTTCAGTAAAAAGTGCATAGCTCGTGGATTTTTATTTTTTTGAAAATGACATTAAGGCCGTTAAAGAGGGCTCAAAACTGAGTGAAATTGTGTGTTACACGTTTAAAAGCTCGAAAAACTGCTGAAACAATAGCAGTCTGAAAATCACATTGAAAATTTTTTTTCTCAATGAAAGAATTTTCTCGGAATTTTTCGGCATCGCTGAACGCATGAAATTTTGATGAAACAAAAAAATAAAAAAACACGTGTAAAATATTTTTTCGAGTAGAACATAAATATTTTTATTTCAACATGATAGGTGAAATAGGCATACGCGGGCTGTCTGATTTGAGATGGATTCGGCCATATTAGGGATAGTATGTTTAAATATTTAAAATGTGAAAATGGCACTGTAGCTAAATATTATGGGCTTCTAAGATTCAGAAACAACAGTTGACATATAGAATAATAATATCATCGATAAATTTTTCGACTTATAGACTGGCGAGTGTTTTGTCTAATATATTGTTCAAGATTGTGGGTAAAACAAATTCATATATTAAAGATACTTGGAGTTTTTATGATATAATGAAAGCTATTGTTATTCCGAATGATCATAGGATGATTTCATTGGATGTAGCGTCTTTGTTTACAAATATACCTCTAGAGTTGTTGAATGATATTATACAAGATAAATGGTCTGAAATTAAAGTACATACTAGTTTAACAAAAGATGAATTTTTAAAGGCACTTAATTTTGTTTTTGAAAAAACACAATTTATTCTTTTGATAATAGTTTATATGAGCAAAGATATGGTTCTCCAATGGGATCACGTTTGTCACCTGTTATAGCGAATTTAGTAATGGAAAAGTTGGAAAGTGTTGCTTTGTCTAAGTTGGTTTTTCAGCCAATTATTTTTAAAAGATATTTTGATGACATTTTTGCAGTTGTACCTGAATGTTTTGTGGATGATATGGTGGATGTGTTTAATTTTATCCATGATAGAATTAAATTCACAAAAGAGGTCGAGTCAGATAATCAATTGAGTTTTTTAGATATTAGAGTCGTTAGAGTTAATAATAATAGAGTGAAATTAGATTAGTACTGAAAACCTACATGGTCAGGTAGATTTTTAAATTTTGATTCTGACCACCAATTCGGAAACAAGACAGGTGCGATCAAAGGTGTCATTGACAGAGCGATTAAATTGTCACATAAAGCTTTTAGGAAAAAGAATTTAAATTTAGTTAGAGAAGCATTTACTAACAATAGTTATCCGGTAAAATTTATTGATAAAATGATTGATGAGAGAGTGTGGGAAATTTATAATGGTGGATTGAAGAAACGGGCAGATAATCAAACAAGGAATAGAAATGGAAAGAACGCATATCTTAGTTTACCATATGTTAGAGGTTTGTCGGAAAGGATTAGAAGGGTTTTTAGTAAACGTAATATTCAAGTTTTCTTTAGAAACGATAATAATTTAGAAAGGTTATTTAGTAATTGCAAAGACAAGGATGATAAAAGTTTAAAATCGGGAGTAGTTTATAAAATTAATTGTAGCGATTGTAATGGATGTTATATTGGTCACACGGGTAGATATTTGAAGAAGAGAATATATGAACATCAATATAGTTTACGCAGTACAAATTTTACATCGTGTTTGAAAGAACATTATTTAAATAGTTTGCATTCTTTCGATTTTGGGAGTGTGGATATTTTGGAACAAGGGATTAAGAAAAAATGTAAGAGGGAAAGCCTTGAAAGTATTCACATTCTAAGGAATCGGAATAATGTAAATTTTATGGTAGAGTCAAGTAAATTAGATAACATCTATCATTCTTTATTAATTTAAGTGAGAATGGAAAGTTGGAGAGGGGAAGGTGGATGGTGGTGGGGGTAAGAGGAAATAAGTGGGTATGGGTTTATAATGAGGTGTATCGCAGGTTTCATTTCAGTCCCTGAGAAGGAGCCGGAACGGGCTCGAAACGTTGGGCAATTGGGCAATTTGGTGGTGGGAGGCAGTCAGACAGTCCTTTGCTAATAAAGTATTTTTTTTCCAGATTTTAATTAAGTTTTTATTTCAGATTCTCCGGGGGTGATCATAAACAAGGGTAATCTGACTGCCATAAATATTAATTATTTTAATTTAATTTATAAGACTATAAGACGGATGGAAAAATTCTCATCAGTTGATATCTGCTTTTATAAGATAAATTTTGAAAAATGGCTCCGACCACGAGAAACGCAAATATTCTGTAGAAAAAGCATCAAGTTAAACGAAGAAAATCAGTAAAAGTAAATTTTCAAAATGCTAAGAAAGCCGTTGATGTATGGACTCGTAATTCAGTGAATTTGCACTTTGTCCCATGAAAATCCATCATGCGATCTCAGAGAAAAGTTACAACAAACTTTTTTTCTTGAAAATGCTGTAACTGAGGATAAAATGAGTTTAAGGACATCTGCCTAGGCTCATTTTATTCAAGATAAGTCATATTTACAATATATTTTCATTATTTTATTATAATAATATTTTTTATCATTTTATTTAGGTAATTTTGGCCATAAAGGCCTATAGGTGTAACACCGCATTAATAAATTATTAAATATTATATTTTATTAAATTAATTTTAAATGTAAACAGAAAATATTAATTGTAATATTATTTTAATATTGTAAATAAAAATGTAAATCAAAACACTGTATGAATAATAATTTGCATAAATTACCATAAATTATCATTTTGATTCCTTAGTGAAAATAATTTTCCTACCTAATCGTGCATAAGTGTGCTTAACTGTGCAAAACTGTGCCAAACTGTGCCCAAGAAGGTAGCTTTCGGACATTTTACACAGATTTATCACATATTGGCACAGTTTGGAACAATGTGGCACACTTTTGCACAGTTTGGCATAAATCATTTTGAGCTGTTGAAAATAAATATAATTTGATTTTCGATACAGTTATGCATAGTTTAGCATACTTTGGCACACTTTAGGACATTTTGACATAGTGTGGCACAAAGAATTTTCAGTTACTAAAAATAAAATTACGTTTATTAGGCACAGTAGTGCACAGTTTTGCATAGTTTTTTCACAGATTCACACAATTTGGCACAGTTAAGCACACAAAATATTGTTCACTTTTTAAAAAAATATAAGTCAATATAAATAATTTATTATTAACAATAATTTTGAATATTTAAGTATAGGTAATCTCAATTAGAAATAAATGGACACACTTGACTATAGCTAAACTCAACTGATTTTCAAAAATTAATAATTCTTGAGTCTAATGACTATAAATGGTTGAATAAAAGATTTGATATTGTTAACAATAAATGATAGTTGTTAATTTAAAAATTTAACAATAATTTGTGTTAAGGCGTGCTAACGTTGTGCCAAACTGTGCTCAACTGTGCCGTAGTATGTCAAAGTGTGTTAAACTGTGCCAAATAATCAAGCTAAATTTATTTTTAATGGCTAAAAGCTTTTGTGCTAATCTGTGCCAAAGTGTGCTAAAATGTGCAAAAGTGTGCCTATCTGTGCTAAACCTGTGTAAAATGTCCGAAATCTACCTGCTTGAGCACACTTTTGCACAGATTCGCATAGTTAGACATACTTTGGCACATATTTGCAGTTTCACACACTTTAGCACTCTACGGCACAAAAATTTTTCCCACCATGGGTACTCTTAATATTATTACGAAATTTGATATTATTAATTAATTTGGTTATATAAAATATTATTTTTCAAGCTCTTGTTCGAAATTGTTTTACCAAATTTATTTATCGTATTACATATGAGGCGCTTCACGTCAAATGTCACTGCGCGGCGCGCGAGGGCCAAATCGTGCTATATCTAGCTCATGTTGACGATACTAAAACGTACTTTAAAAAATTTTATAATAAGCATTTCCGACGTATTTTTTCCTCAGCTTTCCAATGGTGTAGGCAGTTTTCCCGAAATTTTCCATTTTCGCCTTCAAAAAGTACAAAACGTGTTATATCTTAAAAAGTGTATTTTTAATATTTTTTTTGACCCTCTAGATCGAAAGCTGAGCATTTTTTACGTAGGAAAGGATAGTTTCCAAAGAGTGCCCGAAAGGTTTCCTGCGACAAATAGAATGCGACAGAGTAGATGCATCGCCGTTCTGGCGCGCGGGATTACGCGGTACAGCGCGCGGGCTGCGCTCGCCTCGTTGCCTAATAATAATCTTTTATAATCTTTAATACTTTACCTGTTTTTTTTTTATTCTTGAATAACGCATGGAGTAATATTTTATTAATTATTTCATAAAAAAATAAAATTTCAAAATTAACAGCAATATGTGCAAACTCTTGTACTAACGTTTCTTTTTCGGTGTAGATAATTTTTTTGTTTTTTTTTTTACGTGCTATATCACGAAAAGTATATTTTTAGTATTTTATTTTACCCACAATATTGAAAGCTATCATTTTTTTAGGTAGGAAAGGATATTTCCAAAAAAGTGTCCAAGATGTTTTATGCTATGCAAATAAAACGCGAAAGATTATATGCACGGCAGGGCGAAAGCATATTCTACGCTACGCGCGGTACAGCGCGGTTTGCCGTGCGACACGGAATCATTTATTTTTCATTCGGTAGGTGGCGTCCACAATTTTTACTCTGTATGCAAATTATCACGTCAAAAGTATATAATTACAATAACTTTTTATCTTTTTCCTCCTCGAATTTTTTCGAATTTTTCGTTGATAGCAAAGAAAAAGCTTGCCATTTCTGTTATAAACGATTAAAATGGATTCACATTGGAAATTGAAATGTATAAATCCTTTAAATAAAAATGATCACTCTGCATCTAAGAATTTGACTGATTTTCCAACACTTTTAAGAAGTGCATTTCCTTTAGTACCTGAAAATGCTAAAATATGTTTAACTTGTCGACGCCAAATTTATAATCAGAAATCAAATTTACCTCAAACTGATGCTAAAAAAGCTAAAATAGTGTGCGATGATGAATATCATAAAGCTGGTGTTGCTGTTCGCCAACAAATTAAGAAAAAATTTTCAGAGTTAACAAATGAGCAAGAAAGAATTCAGCTATTAACTCTTGCACCGGAGTTTTGGTCTCGTAAGAACTTGATGCGAGAATTCAATTGCAGTGAACGGGAGGCTCGTGAAGCGAAAGATTTGGTACCAAATAGCGGAATATTTTCAATACCTGCTAAGAAACGTGGCAAACTACTTCCAGCTGATACTGTAAATTCTGTCAAATCTTTTTATGAGAGAGATTATGTAAGTCGAATCATGCCGGGTTCAAAAGATTATCTATCTATTAAACAGAGTAATGGCAAAAGAGAACATATTCAAAAAATATTACTGCTTGGTAATTTAAATGAATTGTATAATTTATATGAAAAAGAAAATGAGTACGTTAACATTGGTTTTACGAAATTTACAGAATTGAGGCCACCATATTGTGTTTTATCTGGGAGTAGCGGTACACATAATGTATGCGTGTGTGGGCATCACGAAAATGTGAAGCTCATGCTAAGTGCTATGGACATAGAAAATTTAACTAAAGACACTCGCTTACCTCTTAAAAATTATCACGATTGCATCCAAGTAATTGTGTGTAATGATTCACACGATAGATGTTATTTGGGTGACTGTTTGGATTACCCCAATACGTCTATATTACGAAAACATTTACTTAAATGTTTTGATGAAAATGATATTTTTCAAATCGAGTATCAATCGTGGTTTCAAACACATAGGTGTAGAATAGCTTCCAAAACTGTAAATGTGCACGAATTTATGGACATACTGGGGGAGAAATTAATGAAATTAAAAACTCACGATTTTTTTGCTAAGAAACAATCACTTTTTGTAAATAACGTAAAACGCAATCTTCAAGAAAGAGAATTTCTCGTGTGTTGCGATTTTGCAGAAAATTATGCTTTCGTTATACAAAAATCTACATAATCCTTCCACTGGAATAACAACCAAGCAACAGTTTTTACAGTTGTAGTATACTATAAACAAAACGATGAACTCAAACATGTAAGCATTGCTGTGATTTCCGACAACTTAAATCATGATACCATAGCCGTTTATGAATATCAAAAAATAGTAATATCTTATCTTAAAACTAATTTTGCAGTCAAGAAAGTTTATTATTTGACTGATGGAGCAGGTCAGCATTTTAAAAATAAATTCAATTTTCAAAATCTTCTTTTTCACGAGAAAGGTTTTGGAGTTACAGCTGAGTGTCATTTTCATGCCACAGCACATGGCAAAGGTGCGTGCGATGGTATAGGCGCGAACCTAAAAAGAGGTGCAAAACGAGCGAGTTTACAAGTTTCTTCTAGTAATCATATTTTAACGCCAGAAGAGCTGTATAACTGGGCTAAAGATTACTGCAAAGAAACGAAAGTTTTTATAGCAGTAAAGAATCGTATGAAGAAACGGTTTTGAAAATAAAACCAAGACTGAACAAGGCTAAATCTATACCAGGCACGTTACTGTATCATGCTATTATTCCAATAGATGAAAGTACATTGAAGCTCAAAAAAACCTTTCTTAGTTCTGAGGAAACCAAAAACAAAAAAATTATCTACACTGAAAAACAAACGTTAATTTAAAAATTTTATTTTTTTATGAAATAATTAATAAAATATTATTCCGTGCGTTATTCAAGAATAAAAAAAGAAGGTAAAGAATTATAAAAGATTATTATTAGGCAACGAGGCAAGCGCAGCCCGCGCGCTGTACCGCGTAGTCCCGCGCGCCGGAAAGGCGATGCGTCTACTCTTTCGCATTCTATTTCTCGCAGAAAACCTTTCGGGCACTCTTTGGAAACTATCCTTTCCTACGTAAAAAATGCTCAGCTTTCGATCTAGAGGGTAAAAAAAATATTAAAAATACACTTTTTAAGATATAACACGTTTTGTACTTTTTGAAGGCGAAAATGGAAAATTCCGGGAAAACTGCCTACACCATTGGAAAGCTGAGGAAAAAATACGTCGGAAATGCTTATTATAAAATTTTTTAAAGTACGTTTTAGTATCGTCAACATGAGCTAGATATAGCACGATTTGGCGCTCGCGCGCCGCGCAGTGACATTTGACGTGAAGCGCCTCATATTTTAGAATTAATTTCGAGAATTTTTTACAATAATAGTCAGTTCCGTCCCCTACCAAGATTATAAAATGTTACGTAAACTATAGCCGGAATATTTTGTAGTGGATTCGTTCTGGGTACTTATTTTAAATGTTATAATGAGTTGATCAAACCTCAAAACGCCTATAAAAAGTTGGTTTTGAAAAAAAAAAAGTTAGACCTAATCTGGGGAAGTTATGGCAGCATCACTGATATACTAAAAGTAGGCGTTATTTATGATTAAATCACTCAAGACATAATCTCTAGACCTATTTTGCTCATATATATTGCGATTCTAGGATTTTGGCTTTGGTACAACTTTGTGAAGCCAACATTTCATGCATGTTCATGGGACTGGTCCTAAATTACTTGAAAATCATGCAGTTATGGATGTAAAAGTTGGAAATATTAAAATCTTTTGTGTAACCAATTTAAAAATAAGAATAACAAAAAAATACAAAAAATTATTCATATTAAGCAATTAAAAGTGGTTTTCGAATTAAAAAAATTACTCAATCAAAAAATTTTAATATTTGCAAGCGTTAGATCCATAACTGCATGAATTTCAAGAAATTAAGGCCCCGTCCCATGCAAATCAATGGACTTCACAATGTTGTACCGAAGCCAAAATGTTAGAATTGCAATATCCCCGAGTAAAACAGGTATAGAGATTATTTATTGTTCGATTTTATAAAAAATAATGCTTACTTTAAGTATATAATCAGTATATATAAATAATTTTATTTTTAAATATTCTTGTAGATGAGTTTTTCTTCGAAGTTTTATACCTCTAAGACCCCGTTAAGGGGGCTAGACACCTTTTTTCTCTGAAATAAGAAGTCACATTTTAATACATAAATGTAAACTAATTATTTCATACTTTTTACATATAAAAGTGGGTATATTTACCTTACCTTAAAACTTTCTCCCATGGGCCTTTTATATGGTCCAGAATCATAGTCATCGATGAAACAAGTTTTTTCACTAACCGTAAGCTTTGAAATTTTCCTGTGGATGGATTGACTCCAGATTTAAACTAAATTACTCCTGAATAGTATAATTCTCATATGAGTGTAGGGATTTTTGATCTAATGAGAAAAAAAAATTGTGCTGTTTTTCAAGAGTTTTTTTTAATTTTTTTAAATTTTTTATATTTTTTCATAATTTTTCTGATGTAAAAATTTTTTCCGACATTTAATCCTAAATCCCTACACTCATATGAGAATTATACTATTCAGGAGTAATTTAGTTCAAATCTGGAGTCAATCCATCCACAGGAAAATTTCAAAGCTTACCGTTAGTGAAAAAACTTGTTTCATCGATGACTATGGTTCTGGACCATATAAAAGGCCTATCGGAGAAAGTTTTAAGGTAAGATAAATATACCCACTTTTATATGTAAAAAGTATGAAATAATTAGTTTACATTTATGTATTTTAATACATAAATGTAAACTAATTATTTCACATTTTAATGTGACTTCTTATTTCAGAGAAAAAAGGTGTCTAGCCCCCTTAAGGGAGATAGATACATTATCTATTATATTTTTATAACAATATTATTAAATACTAGATCAATTGTAGGACTAGTAAGATAATATAACTTAAAAAAATTTTTGTACACGCTTCCCTTTATTGAAAGTGCCTGAAATTTCTAAATAAATCAATGGTATTTTATTTTCTGCATGCCTTCATAGGTTACAATAACAAGGATTTTTCCATGTTATTATGGGCAGTGTCCTTTGTTATATTAAAATCGGATAATCAGGTAATGTATAAAACTCTTACATTTCAGGCGCTGCCAGGAGGTGTTTTTTAATATAATATATTCCTTATCAGTAACCCAATTAATATTTATTGTATTTAATTATGACTCATCATTATATTAATAGGTGGGAGAAAGATCCAGCTATCAACCTGGCTGTGTAAAGATAAGGAAAGCGAAGAGGCCTTTTGCAGAATTTACAATTATGCACTAAGCCCGCACGAAGAGGGGTTACGAAAGCACTCGAGAAGTAAAGACCATCTAAATGAAGTAGAAAAAATGAGAAATAAAGAAGTATTACTTTCGAAAAAAAAGTTTCAAAACAACAAAGAAATTTTATGTAAAGATATCGAAATTGCGTTATCTCATTTGGATAAAGATATGGATGTAGTTCATTTCCAGTCACTTACTTTAGATGATAAATGTATCAATGATGAGGCTCAATGTTATCAGAAAAACATGGCTGAACGAGATAAAGACGTAGTTACAGATGCCGTACAAAAAAATATTAATTATGATGTCCTGTTGGATGAAGAAACGTCTGCTGAATTACGTAGTAAGTACAATGAAAATTGGGAAAATTTTGAAGCCTTGAAAGCATGGCTTAGTCCAGCAGAAAATGATCCTAGAAGAGCGTAATGTAAAATTTGCAATGAAAGCTATGTTGCAAAATTAGATATCTTAAATGAGCATAAAGATACTATAAAACACAAACTTAATACAACTGAAGATACTACAAATGATTTAGATGATATAAATTTAAAATCTATTATATCAGAAATAAGATATGCAGGTTTGATCGCCGATAGAAATGTACCATTTCTGTTAGGTGATGATGTAATGGCTTTTATGAAAGATGTGTTCGAAGATTCTGAAAAGTTAGAAAAAGGATCACTGGACAAAAGAAAAATTGCTAGTATTATTAAGAAAGTTATAGCTCCTACTCAACAAGATCGATTAGCCAACATTTTGAGAAAAGGAAAAACTGTCCAACAATCTATGTGCATCGTCGTTAAATATTTTGATGACGGAAGAGGAAAAACATGCGAGTCATTGTGGGATTTCATACCAACACTAGAGGGCGACGAACACGCTTCAGCAAATGCAGATGTTTCTTTAATTGTATCTGCAAATCCTTCAAAGCAAAAGATGTACCATTAAATAATATTATGGCATTTTGCTCATATACATGCAGCGTGATGATGGGTTGCAATAACTCGGTATCTACAAGACTGAAGGAGTTGATACCAAATATAGAAATCGTTAAATGTAAATGTCACATTGCACATTTGTCCGCACAAAACACAATGAAGCCGTGTAGAGAATTTGTATTGTCTGTATATAATTATATATAAGTGAGCTCAAAAAGAATGTCAATGTGAAGAAATTAAAAATTGAACCGCACATAATTCTAAAACAAATTTTTACGCGATGGTTATGCTATTACGAAAGAGTTTTAAGACTGCTTCGTAAATGGGAAGCCTTAAAAATTTATTTTACGAACGAATTATTAGAAAATCCAAGTCAAAGGAATCAAAGGAGCCAATCCGAGAAATCAGTCGACTCAATTCTAGAGTATTTAGAAGACACAATGATGCACCATTATAATAATTTCTTGGAGGCTGTTTTAGGACTTTTTACATATGCTAATAAATTTTTGCAAAGCCGGAAACCTATTATTTCTCAACATGATACTGATATAATGAGAAAATTGCATACTAATCTTCTAAGAATGTACATGAATGAAAATTATGTTGATTGTACGTCATTGACAGATATTGACCCGCTTAATAGAAGTGAGTTTAAAGATTTATTTGTAATGGACCTTGGTCGCATTACAAATAGCTCATTAAAAGAAAATGCAACAGAAGTTGATTTCGAATCGGAAGAAGAATTCCGCATAAATTGCCAAGAGTTTCTTAAACAAACTTGTACGCAATTAAAAGATAAATGCAATTTCGACGATGATACATTTTTATGTACAAAATACTTTTACCCCAAAAACGCATTAAGTAAAGTACTTCATATGAGCTATCCAGATATTAATAAAGCAATATCATCATACAAATATATAGAAACTGATGAAGACGAAAAAAGAAATATTAATGGGGAATGGAATAATTTATCATCTTACAATTTATCGGATGAAATTAGAAACGAAAAAGATGCTGACATTTTTTGGGCAAAAATTAAATGTATAAAGAAAGGCGATGAACTATTGTTTAATAATATCGCTTCGTTTGCTCTCAACGTATTATCTATCCCAATCGCAAATGTGTCATCTGAAAAGATATGGAGTAAATATGTATTAGAGAAAACTAAAATTAGGAATCGTTTAAGTTTTGAATCGATTCAAAGGATAAAGGATCATATATAAAGGGTCAAGGGGGAATACATTATTTTAAGCCAACTAATGAAATGATAAAATGAATGAGAGAACCATTATAATCGCAAAAGAAAAAATTTGTTGAAGAAAATGTAAATAAAAAAAAAGATCGTAATTCTTTTAGTTATGGAAGTATTATAATTACTAATGAAATGATAGCAAAGTGCCAACAAGAAGAACAGCTGTATAAAAAAAAAAATTTCGATAGTTACCTCTTGATGATGATTTTGATATTGATTCTATTGAAACTATTAACAGTATTCAAATTGTATCATGTGATAATCCTCAAAAACGAACGAAGATTCTGTGGGACGAGGAGTTCATGAAACAAAATGAGTTTAATAATATAAATGATTCAGTAACAAATATAAATTCTATGCCAATTAATAATACTATTGATGAAGGAAAAGATTTAACTGAACATCATGCAGTTCATCTAACTGCGGTGATAGATTTCTCACTGATTACTCATGTGTGTGATGCTAACAAAAGAAATAGTTGTAGTGCAGAAAAACTTTCAAATCTTTCTTGTGGAAATGAATGTCAAATGAGTTTTAATTCACATGAAAAACAAATTAGAAGGTTCCATACGATGACAAATGGTTTACTTCCAGACATCGACCATTATAAGTGCGAAAATTATTTATTCACAATTCGGCGCTATCATGCAGATACTGATCATCCGATAAGAGATCAACGCAAAACCGATGAAAATAATGAAAAAATTCCATTCTATTCACCTACTCATGATTTTTGGCTTTTTTCTGCGACGTACCAAACTTTATTTCATGTTGGGTTAAGAGGATATCACGATGGAGAAGTCATTGACAGCTTTGCTGCAGTAAAAGGACGTCCATGGACAAATTCTGTTGCAAATTAAAAGTTGTATTAATTAATTAATACAGTCAAAAATTATTTTAGCCAATATAAATGAATTGTTGCTGACTAGCAATTGGAGTATGTATCACATAAAAAGAAACATTTCAGGACTCATACTATTTCCCTATGAGAAAAATCAACATTGGTGTTTGTTTGTCGTAGACATTAGTAGAAAACTTACCTGGTATCTTGATCCTATGTTGATTGAAGAACAAATAAGTGAAAGATCTAGACAATGTTTCGAAAACTGTCAAATATTTCTAAAAGCTTCTCGACGCATTGAAGAGAATAGTTTGAATACCAGAAAATGGACGAACACCAGATGCCCATTAAAACGTAAACTGCAAAATGACGATTTTAATTGTGGACCGCATGTTCTACATATATGGATTGCAAAGTATAGGACAGAAGTGACTGAGATGATACTAAAGGAGTCTGAATCTATGATAGATATTTTTGTTTATTTTGCTTTAGTAGGAAAGCAAATGGCGATAGAATAACTTGTAAATTATGTGGAAGATTTTCCCACGTCAACTGTTTAGTCAGTCAACACGTTACAATGGTTGATATATGCATTTTATGTTCAAGAAAATAATCATTGAACTACATGATTACTTAAGGTCATGTGATACTCAACAAAAATCGTGTTGGGTTCAGTCGATAATGTAGGGAGAGCCAACTACTGTATATTAAACAGTAGATGGCGCTGAAGATATGCTTAATATATATGCGTAGAACTTTTAGTTCCAAAATACACGCACAGATGGCGTGCACTGAGAGAAGTGTTTAATATCAACATAGGATCCTAAGATTCATAGCTATTAACATCCCTATATATTTAAATATTTCCAAATATACGCATTGTAACAGTTAAGTCACCATGTTCTTCTAAACAATTTCAATATGTTGCTATAAATATTGATATTGTAATAGGTGCAATATGAGATTTGCCGTCTAAAATCTCCCCTATTCGAATATAAGATATTGTACCAGTTACAATATTGCACTGTCGAATTCAAACAGAACATATGTATTCTTCTCTCAGTGCATAATATAGGAAATAATTTTTCTCATAAAAAATTATGAAAATATCCGTATCAAGTTTATAAATTTTTTCAAACAAATTATGCGAGAATAAATGAGATTTTAAATGGATCTTTAAAAAGTTTTCGGACCTATGTACAGGGGCCCGTCTTTTTTTTTATAAATTTCATTTATCGTCATAAGAACTTGTGATAAACAATTTATCACTTTTTTATCGTTACAGAATCACACCCCAGGTAGCTATGTCTACCCTGTATAGGATGTTAGCTGCTTCAGACATATAACTATGTCTTGAAGTAAATAATAACATGTATAACAACATGTACTACTCTGGTTAAATAAATAAATAAATAAATAAACATAGATTTTAAGGTTATGTTTAGAAAGTTGTAATTTAGCTTCTCGTACAAGATTCTTTTTTTGTAAAATTAATATTTTTCAAAAACCATTTCCAAAGCTGAAAATCGGTTTACGAATCAAAGTATGCATCTTATCATGTAATGTAATTACGCTTACTGATAGTAATTTCGTAGTACATAATAGTATTGCATAAAGCGATAATGGGACATTTATTAGTATCATTAGATGCAACTTTTTCCCAACATACATTTTGAAATTTCTTATTTCCAATATATGATGCGTTATTAATTTTCTTATTTCTTATAAATAAAAATCACACACTAATAATTTCTTATTTTTGTTTCATACGTTATTTATCATGTAATGTAATTCGCTAACTGATAGTAATTTCGTAGTACAGAATAGTACTGAATAAAGCGATAATGGCACATTTATTAGTATTATGCAAAATTATTTAACACATGCAAAACGGTCTTTGATAATAAATTCATAAAGAAATTATCAATTACTGCAGTATTTTACGATAACATGCAATATCATAAGCATAACATTTGATTGCTAATCGATATGGAAATCGATTCTTGTGGTATTAAATAAAACAATGCAAAATTATAACTACAGCATTTGATTCCAGATTAATAACAAAATTTACATTTAAAATAACATGCACATTTACTTATAAAAAATATTTTATTGCTAATCAATAAAGAAGTGATCTATTGCTGCAGATTAAATAATAAACAAAATTTTGATAATTATTTATTGATGAAGAAATCATCAATTACTGTTGTATTTAATAAAATCATGCAACAATGTAACACATGCAAAACGAACTTTGATTATAAATTCATAAAGAAATTCTCAATTACTGCAGTAGTTTGCGATAACATGCAATATCATAAACATAATATTTGATTACAGATCGATAAAAGGTAATCGATTCCTGCAGTATAAAATTAAATCATGCAAAATTATAACTACCGCATTTGATTACAGATTTTAAAAAATATTTACGTATAAAATAACATGCACATTTAGTTATACATTTTTTTTATTGTAAATCAATAAAGAAATGATGTATTGCTGCAGATTTAATAATATTATAGAGAATTATGATAATTATTAATTGATAAAGAAATTATCAATTACTGCAGTAGTTTACGATAATATGTAATATCATAAACATAATATTTGATTACAGATAGATAAAAGGAAATCGATTCCTGTAGTATTAAATTAAATCATGCAAAATTTTAATTACTGCATTTGATTGCAGATTTAGAAAGAATATTTACATATAAAATAACATGCACATTAAGTTATACAAATTTTTTATTGCAAATCAATAAAGGAATGATCTATTACTGAATTTTCTGCGGATTAAATAATATTTAAAACTATGATAATTATTAATTGATGAAGAAATCATCAATTACTGTTGTATTAAATAAAATCACGCAATATGGTCACACATGCATTTCATTGCAGATTGATAAATAAAACAATACTGTAACATCAACTTTGATGTTACAATAGTAAAAGTAGAGATTCGACCTATGACCAGCACACTGTAGTCGAACAGATAAGCCTATAATCAGAGAAAAACCTTGATCGAAGAGTAGGCTCTAGGTAGCCTATAAACACCCCTTTAAACACAGTACTTACATGTATTTTCCCTACACATATACAAGAGAGTATGCGAACTTTCTACATCGATAAACGAAGAAGACCTTGAACAACAGCAACAACATGTATCTTGTAGGAGGCTTAGCTGTCGTAGCCTCCCAATGATTCCCCTTTCGCTTCTCTGCACCATGCTGATAGTATCTCTCTCTCACATTTGGATTATATCGTACCTGAAACACACATCAAAAACAATTACTGTAGGATATAAATTACTCACTGTATAGTTTTTCGAATACGACTTTGTCTAAGTCCTTGGAACGATAGCCACTGCTTTTATAATCACCCTTCAAACGCATATGGAGATAGTGTCGCTCGAGCAGGAGATCACCATACTGGATGGAACCTCTCACCTGTAAGAAGAACACTAATTTAAATAGCAGTAAGACCACACAAACATTGAAATGATACTAACCTGCTGAAAGACACTGCAATAACTTGAAGTGGAGAGTTATGTATATCCAACACCTGTTGACTTGCTCATGGAGCAAGCATTTTGAGGCAGCAACTACAGCAGCTGGAGCAACCCGCTAGATCGCCTACATCTACAGCAATTGTCTGGCATCACTGAAAAAGCACTAATTATCAGATACATGCATATTATGTGCATAAGTATGACCACACACAGACCTCACCTACAACCACAACAAAGCAACATAACCTCCGTGAGTGACAGTCCTATGCGAGCAGCCTTGGCGAGAAGTGTGACACCACCATCGAAGATGACGTCGAGAACAGCACATAGATTTATAAATCTTTCGATAACACTCGCAACACTTTACTTCATTAAATGGGCCAAAATTTAAAACTCAAAAAGTAAATTCATCTTGTTCCAACAATATAAAAGCCTTATCAGATTTGGCGGGTGTATTTGCCATTCAAAGTTATCGATATTTACTTTGAGGTGATGTGACCGTACTTAATCTAAAAGAATATAAGAATAATAGATATCCACTTTAATAATGCATCTCAGATATCTCATGTATTTTTAAGTTGACTTTATCAATCAGAAAGTAGATATAATTTAATAAAAAAATAAAAATATGTAATTTTTCAGTCTGGCAGTTCAAAAAAATACACAAGCAGTGTCTTAGTTAAATCTGAAAAATTGCAAAGTTATTCCTAACGTAATTTTTGCAACTGTGAGAATTGTTTTCATGTTTTTGACCTGCACCCTTGGCCTAAAGGGGTAGTTCCGTAAAAGCGATTTCGTTCATAATTTTTTCTTAAGCTTTTAGGGACCTTTTCTACAAGTACCAGTCAAAACATTTTTCCTAACGAAGTAATTGCGACTCTGAGAATTTTTTTTCGAGTTTACGGCATGGTATATCGACCCAAACGGGCTTTTCCGGAAAAGCGATTTCGTTCATAACTTTTCTCTAAGCATTGGGGGACCTTTCCTACAAGTACCAGTCGAAACATCTTCCTAACTACGATTAATTGCGACTCTGGGAATTTTTTTTCGTGTCTTCGACATGGTATATCGGCCCGAAGGAGCTTTTCCGGAAAAGCGATTTAATTCATAAGTTTTTTGTAAGCATTGGAGGACCTTATCTACAAGTACCAGTCGAAACATTTTTCCTAACGACGTTATTGCGACTTTGGGAATTTTCTTTCCAGTTTACGGCATGGTATATCGGCCTGAAGGGTCTTCTCCGGAAAAGCGATTTCGTGCATAATTTTTTTTTAAACTTTGCGGGACCGTTTCTTCAAGTACCTACCAGTCGAATCATTTTTCCTAACGACGTTATTGCGACTTTGGGAGTTTTTTATATAGTTTTCGACATGATATACTGGTCTAAAGGGGCTTTTCCGGAAAAGTGACTTCGTTCATAATTTTTTTGTAAGCTTTGGCGGACATTTTCTACAAGTAACAGTCGAAAAAATTTTCTTAACGACATTATTGCGAATCTGGAAATATTTTTTCGAGTTTACGGCATGGTATATCGGCCCGAAGGGGCTTTCCCGGTAAAGCGATTTCGTTCATAATTTTTTTCTAAGCATTTGAGAACTGTACAAGAAACCGTCGAAACATTTTTCCGAGCGACATAATTGCGGCTCTGGGAATTTTTTTTCGTGTTTAAGACATAGTATATCGCCGTCGGGGAGCTTTTCCGGAAAAGCGATTTTGGTCATAATTTTTTTCTAAGCATTTGGGGACTTTATCTACAAGAAACCGTAGAAACATTTTTCCGAGCGACGTAATTGCGGCTCTGGAAATTTTTTTCCCGTTTACGACACAGTATATCGCCCGGGGGGAGGGGCTTTTCCGGAAAAGCGATTCCGTTCATAATTTTTTTCTAATCATTTGACGTCTTTATCTATGAGAAAGAATCGCAACCTTTTTCCGAACAACGTAATTGCGTCTCTGGGATTTTTTTCCCGTTTACGACACAGTATATCGATTTGGGGGGGCTTTTCCGGAAAAGCGATTTCGTTCATAATTCTTTTCTAAGCATTTGGGAACTTTATCTACAAGAAACCGTCGAAACATTTTTCCGAGCGACGTAATTGCGGCTCTAGGAATTTTTTTTTACCATTTACGACACAGTTTATCGCCCTGGGGTGCTTTTCCGGAAAAGCGATTCCGTTCATAATTTTTTATCTAGGCATTTGGGGACTTTATCTACAAGAAACCATCGAAACATTTTTCCGAGCGACGTAATTGCGGCTCTGAGAATTGTTTTTCCTGTTTACGACACAGTTTATTGCCCTGGGGTGGCTTTTCCGGAAAAGCGATTTCATTCATAATTTTTTTCTAAGCATTTGGGGACTTTATCTACAAGAAACCGTCGAAACATTTTTTCGAACGACGTAATTGCGGCTGTGGGAATTTTTTTTTCGCTTTTCCGACACTGTATATCGCCGTGCAAGGGTTTTCCAGAAAAGCGATTTCCTTCATAATTTTTTTTATACCGTGTGGGACCTTTCCTTCAAGTACCAGTCGCAAAATTTTTCCTAACGAAGTTATTGCGACTCTGGGAATTTTAGTTTTCCTGTGTGTGGCTATGGGAAAATTGACTTGTCTGTGAGGGTGGCTGTAGAGGTGGTTTATGGGGGTGGCGAAGTGCTGAATTGGTTTTTACACTATTTTTGGTCCATTTCTACCCTGTTTTACGGTTTTAAACCGGTTATAATGTAAATCGCAAATTTTAGTTTTTTCGTTCACTGCGAACATTCGGAATTTCAAACACATCCAATAACTTATGACTACTAGCAGTACTAATTAATACAAGATCTGCACTGTAAAGGATGTAACAGGCAGTCTTAGCTGTCAGATTGCCAACAATTACAGCCTCTGCAGCAGTGTCTGGGCCACTGTTGTGCATCAGTTGTACAAATGGCAATTGCAGGTGCACACGCAACTTACATTTTACTTGGAGAACCTCAAAATGCCACCTCGTTATAGCGTCAACACTTCTCCATCATATTTCCATTTAGTATGAACGTCGCCATCAATTCAGTATTCAACTAGGTGATGTCTTGGGAAGGAGTAAAATCAAACGACGCCGTGCTGTCTTTTGCGGGAGCTCTTCGCCTTCGGCAGAAAAAAAATGTATTAATAAAGTGTCAAAGATTAGGTATGAGGAGAGCAGTATTAAACTGCCAGGAATAAAGGAGCAGGTAGACGAAAATTAAGAGGTTAGGTTCATCTACGCTACGTACATAATAAAGTCCCAGTCGGAAGCGAAGTACTTACACAAGTCCGTCGCAAGAAGGTGCGCTTCATTCAACTCGACCATCGCCGTCGTTTCCCCATTTTGTTCACCACGGTGATACCTCTCGAGAAGTAGTAGCTAGCTGTATCGGCCACCCTCGAGGAGAGAATCAAATGACGCCGTGTTGTCTTTTGCTGGAGCTCTTCGCCTTCGGTAGAAAAAAAAATGTTTTAATAAAGTAATGAATGAAATTAAAAATGTTTTAGAATATATGATTTTTAAAAGTCGAAATACTTCAAAAATTTTCGTCTGATTTCTTATTTTGGGAGCTTTAACTATTGGTCGTATGCCCTCCTACATAGTTTTTAAATAAAAAAGAAAAAAACAACCCCATATAACAAATTATTAATATTTTAAATAAAAAATAACTTTTGACACTGATTGTATAGCCAATACATCCTTAAGTACAAAAGACCCTCGGCATCTGTGCAACTATTAGGTTAAAATTTCTGGGCACTGACTAGTAGGTTATTTGTGTAACATTAATAGAACTAATAAAGACGCAACAATAGCAGATTCAGATATTAAATGTTAGAATGTACCAGTGCTCCTTCATTCTATCACCTGAGTAACAAGTATCTATGACATGAGTGTCATTATGAAAAAGCATTGATATTTTGTAAAATTTTCATTCCGAAATTTTCACTGCTATCACTTCATTACTTGCATTCACAAATAATCCACTCAGTAATACAAACAAGTTAAAAGAATATAACAACTTAGGATTTTACATCTAACGTCCCCTGCATGAATGAAGAAAATATAATTAGAATTATTTTCAAGTAATTTATCATAAAGACATTACCTCTCTAAATTATGTAAGCTAAGCTAGAAGTTCCGAAACCCATTTTATGCATCGATAAAGCATTTTCAATATTTTGTCTTTGGTATATAACCAACCGGATAAAGGATTTTAATGAGATAAAGCTTATATCCTTCGTATTTTGTTCATATTTATGATTTGAAAAGTTTCAAATATGAAAATTTCCTAATTTTAAGTTTTCTTATATCTTTTGTGATTTTTACCATTTAAAAGTGACTTATTGAAGTAATTTATTCAAGTACAACTCTTCGAACTAGAACTGTGATTAAAATACAAGGAATGTAAGCTTTGCTCGTAAAAAACCATTACCCGGTTGCTGGGAAAAGATATTTACTTCAATAAATCATTTTTAAATGGTAAAATTATTAAAATTTACTTAATTATTGAAATTATTATTTCAGATTCTGCGGGGGTGATTATAAACAAGAGCAATCTGACTTGCCATAAATATTAATTATTTTAATTTAATTTGTTGACAGTTAAATGGTAAAAATCACAAAAAATGTAAGAAACCTTGAAATAAGGAAATTTTCATATTTGCAACTTTTTAAATCATAAATATGACCAAAATATCAAGGATATAAGCTTTATCTCATGAAAATCCATCACCCGATTAGTTATTTACCAAAGGCAAAATACTGAAAATGCTTTACCGATGCATAAAATGGGTTTAGGAATTTTTAACTTAGCTCACATTGTCAGAGGTAATGTCTTTATGATACATTACTTGAAAATAATTCTAATTATATTTTCATTTTCACAATGAAAACTTTATGATATATTGAAAATCATTGTAGTGTTACAAAACTATATATAGATGCTGCTCTGCTTTGATAAAATGGAGTACAATCTGAAAAAATCTATGTACTAAAAAAAGGCAGATTCATTATTCGGGTTGCATTCAGATGAATGTATAGCAGTGAGCATCATTATATATACAGGACATATACATAACCTAAAATATAATGATTTTATTTGACCAAAAATTCTGACCAGAAACTGTCGTCAGCACGCGGTGTTCTGACCAGAATTTTCACAGCTTAGCGCAAAGCTGCAGGTATGCCCCATTATTAAAAAAAAAAATTATAAAAGCAGATAATAAGTTAAAACTCAAAATGTTTTACATTTTGATTTTCATTCTAATTACGTAAAAGATTGATTAATAATAAATGAAAATTATTAATAAAAGGTTTACTCAGGGTCATAATTAATACATGCTACAACTAATATTAATTAGTGGAATCCAAAATAATAAGTGTAACTTACTGATCTGGAGCTGAACTAATCTAAATACAATTAAGACAACACCATCACAATCACTGCTGCAACTCCTTCTGTGATGGATAAAACAAACTGATAACTCCTATTCCTTCAGCTGCCGTCGAAGGTAATATAATTATTTGAAGGCGTGTTGTCATCCGCAGGAGCCCTTCGCCTATGGCAAAACAAAAAATATTAATAATGCGTTAAGCAGTGGGGATGAGGAGAGCAGTATCGAACTGCCAGGAATAGACAGATGGAAAGTTGGAGGCTAGGTTCGGCTATTCTACAGGATAAAGGCCAAATCCGAAGTGAAGTACTTACTCGAGTCTGTCGCGGGAGCGCGGACTACATTCAATTAGACCTCCGCCGTCACTTCCACAATATCTTCGCCTACATAATGTCTTTGAGAAGTGGTAGTTGCGTTGGCTCCCCTAGAGGAGAGTACAATTATATAAAGACGCGTTGTCTTCTGCAGGAGCTCTTCGCCTAGGGCAAAGCAAAATATACTAATAATGTATTAAGCAGTGGAGACGGGGGAGCAGTATCGAACTGCCAGGAACAGAGGAGTAGACAGATGGAAAATTGGAGGCTAGGTTCACCTATACTTCAGGATAAACACCAAATCCGAAGTGAAGTACTTACTCGAGTCTGTCGCAGAAGCGCGATCTACATTCAATTAGACCTCCGCCGTCACTTCTATAATATCTTCGCCTATATAATGTTCTTGAGAAGTGGTAGTTGCGTTGGCTGCCCTCGAGGAGAACAGAATGATATGTGAAGACGGGTTGTCTTCTGCAGGAGCTCTTCGCCGAGGGCAAAAACAAATGTTAATAATGTATTAAGCAGTGGGGACGAGGAGAGCAATATCAAACTGCCAGGAACAGAGGAGTAGACAGATGGAAAATTGGAGGCTAGGTTCACCTATACTTCAGGATAAACACCAAATCCGAAGTGAAGTACTTACTCGAGTCTGTCGCAGAAGCGCGATCTACATTCAATTAGACCTCCGCCGTCACTTCTATAATATCTTCGCCTATATAATGTTCTTGAGAAGTGGTAGTTGCGTTGGCTGCCCTCGAGGAGAACAGAATGATATGTGAAGACGGGTTGTCTTCTGCAGGAGCTCCTCGCCGAGGGCAAAAACAAATGTTAATAATGTATTAAGCAGTGGGGACGAGGAGAGCAATATCGAACTGCCAGGAATAGAGGAGTAGACAGATGGAAAATTGGAGGTTAGGTTCACCTATACTACAAGAGAAAGACCAAATCCGAAGTGAAGTACTTACTCGAGTCTGTCACGGGAGCGCTGACAACATTCAATTAGACCTCCGCCGTCACTTCCACAATATCATCGCCTACATAATGTCCTTGAGAAATGGTAGTTGCGATGGCTGCCCTGGAGGAGAGTAGTATTGTATGAAGACGTGTTGTCTTCTGCAGGAGCTCTTCGACTAGGGCAAAGTTAAATATATTAATAATGTATTAAGCAGTGGGGACGGGAAAAGTAGTATCGAACTGCCAGGAACAAATGAGTTCACCGATAAAAAGTTGGAGACTAGATTTAGCTGTACTATTAAAAAGAAGTTGAAGGCTAGGTTTGGCCATACTATTGAAATGTTCACACACAATGCAATACATACAGAGGGAATGAGGGGGAAAAAGCGCATGTGCATTTCAAACTAAGACCTCTGCACTCTTGCTCAAAGTTTACCAGAATGTCCAGACACAATGCAATACATACAGAGGGATTGCGTATGCAATATCTGATATCCTCAATCAGACGGTATGGAGGAAATACCTTTTTTTTCTTGAAAATTTCTTGAAAAACACAGAAAATGCTGTATCTCCACACTGGCTGATTATTTAGATCTGAAACTTGATATATAATCCCTCAGAATGTATAACATAGTGTGTGTAAAGTTTAAGATATTTGCTGAGAATAGAAAGGGATCTTTGGAATGAAAAGTCGAAAAAGCGCATGTGAATTTCCAACTAAGACCTCCTCACCCTTGGTCAAAGTTTACCAGAATGTCCAGACACAATGCAATAGATACAGAGGGATTGTGTATGCAATTTCAGATCTCCTCAATCAGACGGTATGGAAGAAATATCTTTTTTTCTTGAAAATTTCTTAAAAAACCCAGAAAATGCTGTATCTCCACACTGGCTAATTATTTAGATCTGAAACTTGATATATAATCCCTCAGAATGTATAACATAGTGTGTGTAAAGTTTAAGATATTTTCTGAGAATGGAAAGGGATCTTTGGAATGAAAAGTCGAAAAAGCGCATGTGAATTTCCAACTAAGACCTCCTCACCCTTGGTCAAAGTTTACCAGAATGTCCAGACACAATGCAATAGATACAGAGGGATTGTGTATGCAATTTCAGATCTCCTCAATCAGCCAGTTTGGAGGAAATTACTTTTCTTTCTTGAAAATTTCCTGAAAAAGCACAAAAATTGCAATATCTCCAGACTTGCTAATTATGTAGGTCTGAAACTTCATAAACTATCCCTTAGCATGTATTCCATTATGTCTGGAAAGTTTAAGATACTAGTAAGAAATGGAAAGGGATCTTTGGAACGAAAAGTCGAAATGCCGCATGTGCATTTTCGACTAAAACCTCCTCACCCTTTCTCAAAGTTTACCAGAATGTTCACACACAATGCAATGCATGCCGAGGTATTGTATATTGAGTTTCAGGTCTACTAAATCAGCCAGTTTGGAGGAAATTACTTTCCTTTCTTAAAAATTTCCTGAAAAAGCACAAAAATTGCAATATCACCAGACTTTCGGATTATGTAGATCTCAAACTTGATATACTGTCCCTGAGCATGTTTTCCTTTATGTATGGAGAGTTTGAGATACTTGTAGGTAATGAAAAGGGATCTTTGGAACGAAAAGTCGAAATGCCGCATGTGAATTTTCGACTAAAATCTCCTCACCCTTTCTCAAAGTTTACCAGAATGTTCACACACAATGCAATGCATGCTGAGGCATTGTATATTGAGTTTCAGATCTACTAAATCAGCTAGTTTGGAGGAAATTATTTTTCTTTCTTAAAAATTTCCTGAAAAAGCACAAAAATTGCAATATCACCAGACTTTCGGATTATGTAGATCTCAAACTTGATATACTGTCCCTGAGCATGTTTTCCTTTATGTATGGAGAGTTTAAGATACTTGTAGGTAATGGAAAGGAATCTTTGGAACGAAAAGTCGAAATGCCGCATGTGCATTTTCGACTAAAACCTCCTCACCCTTTCTCAAAGTTTACCAGAATGTTCACACACAATGCAATGCATGCTGAGGCATTGTATATTGAGTTTCAGATCTACTAAATCAGCCAGTTTGGAGGAAATTACTTTTCTTTCTTTAAAATTTCCTGAAAAAGAACAAAAATTGCAATACCTCCAGACTTGCGGATTATGTAGATCTCAAACTTGATATACTGTCCCTGAGCATGTTTTCCTTTATGTATGGAGAGTTTAAGATACTTGTAGGTAATGGAAAGGGATCTTTGGAACGAAAAGTCGAAATGCCGCATGTGCATTTTCGACTAAAACCTCCTCACCCTTTCTCAAGGTTTACCAGAATGTTCACACACAATGCAATGCATGCTGAGGCATTGTATATTGAGTTTCAGATCTACTAAATCAGCCAGTTTGGAGGAAATTACTTTTCTTTCTTTAAAATTTCCTGAAAAAGAACAAAAATTGCAATACCTCCAGACTTGCTAATTATGTAGGTCTGAAACTTCATAAACTGTACCTTAGCATGTATTCCATTATGTATGGAAAGTTTAAGATACTAGTAGGGAATGGAAAGGGATCTTTGGAACGAAAAGTTGAAATGCCGCATGTGCATTTTCGACTAAAACCTCTTCACCCTTTCTCAAAGTTTACCAGAATGTCCAGACACAATGCAATGCATACAGAAGGCTTGTGTATGCAATTTCTGATCTCCTCAATCAGACAGTATGAAGGAAATAACTTTTTTTTTATAATTTCTTGGAAAACACAGAAAATGCTGTACCTCCACACTGGCTGATTATTTAGATCTGAAATTAGATATATAATATCTCAGCATGTATAACATAGTGTGTGTAAAGTTTAAGATATTTGTTGAGAATGCAAAGGGTTCTTTGGAATGAAAAGTCAAAAAAGCGCATGTGCATTTCCAACTAAGACCTCCTCACTCACGCTCAAAGTTTACCAGAATGTCCAAACACAATGCAATACATACAGAGGGATTGTGTATGCAATTTCTGATCTCCTCAATCAAACAGTATTATACTTAACTAAAGTGGGAGCTGTTCCTGGCTCAAAAAACGTCAGCAGCGCAGCAGCTGAGATCTGGAGGAAGGAGCAGCAGTGACCTGAAGAATAAAGATGCACAACTTCCACATGGCAGCTCTCTCTTGTAGCAGATCTACGAAGAATAGAATAAAAACAGCAGAGACAGAGAAAGTATAATAGTCGCACTGATCTCACCTGTAAACACAGAGAACAACATAACCTCTAAGAGTGGCAGCCGTCGTATGCTAACAGCGCAGGAGAGAAGTCCAACATCGCCGCCGAAGCCAATCTCTTGGACAGCAGCAGAAGGTCTTTTTGAACAGCAGCGCAGCAACCTCAACACCGAAGAAATCGTCTCCCGTCGTCGTACTTAAGCCTGGAAGCGCGTGCGCACTAGAGCTTTGGGCGCGCCGGCGCCGAAGGATGCTGCGGGCACATGTTTGGAAAGAACAAGCCGCAGCAGGGGAGTGAGCACGATGACTAACGAGCTGCAGCGCATGCGCTTGGGCATACACGCACACGGCACACTAAAAAAACGACGAAGAGTTCCACTTATTTACACTACACTACTCTGACTAGTCACGAGTTACCAGGCCCGGATCAAGGGGGGGGCTAGGGTGGGCTAGAGCCCCGGGCCCTGACTTGAAGGGGGCCCCGCCACCGATCTTCCTGCTTGAATCAAAATCAATTTTTTTTAATGATATAAAATGCACTTTACATTTAATAGTCTAAATAAGGTTTTAAATTTACGGAATCTTTTAAGAAAAGCTATGTGGTCGTGAAAAAATAATATCTCAGAAAATCGTAAATTAATTTAATGATTAGTTATAATACTCCTGATACCAATTTTTCTCTTTAAATGATAAATAATAAGCGTTGATAGAAAATTAATAAAATATACGTAATACCAAATACTGGCATCAAGCATACAAATGATTAATACACAAAATCATGGAACAATTAATTAAATGTAAGTATAAAATGAAATTCGAAAGACTATACGGCTATATATTCAATATTTATATATCATATTTTTAAATTATAGGAGAAAATTATCGCTGTACTTAAATATATGAGAAAGTTTCAAAAAATCTAAAACATCAATTAAACAATAAATATTGAGAAGAATAAATTTCAATAAACAATTAAAATCAGTATGAAATATTAATTAACTTAATGTATTATTAACTTTATCATTTGATGTTTTAATAGTCTTTTTAATCATTATGAAATTAAGTTTTTTTTATCAGATATTTACCAATAACATTTTTTATAAATTATGTTATCTTGAGCTATGTTTATATTTTTGCGTGCAATATTCAAATAATTATATTTATATAATACATAAGTATTATTCTATACTAAGATTTAAAAGTGTAATATTGTTGAAAGGTAAGTACAATAATTACAAAATTCTTTTGTTTTTTTCATTAATTATATATTTTTTGGTCATTATTAGAAGGAAATTGAAAAAAAATTCCAATGTTTACAGTTACGGAAGTTCGACGACTGTAATGTAATCATATATGTATTAGAAATATAACATTTTTATCAATCGAAATTAAGTATCGGAAAATGTTTATTTTGGTAACCATTCGTTAGGCTTGGGTCCACAATCATCCACACGTAGAAATCGCATGCGCGCTTACGCTCGTGCCGAGCAGACAAAACCGCGCGAGCGCGCGCGCGTGCGATTTTCGCGTAATTGTCGACCCAGCCTCATTCGCGGAAAATCGGAAAGCGGCCGGCAAAGGGCGGTATTCACGTGTCGACGCATGTGTTTCGGGCAGTAGCATAGTGTTACACAGAGACCTGGTCGTCAACAGTTTCCACTTTCTTTGCAAAGAAGAATAATGTTAGAGAACGAGGTTCGGCGCTACAGTTTAATAACTTCAGTATAAATTTGATTAAAAGTGAACAGTGAATTTGATTAAAAGTGAACAGTGAATTTGATTAAAAGTGAACAGTGAATTTGATTAAAAGTGAACAGTGAATTTGATTAAAAGTGAACAGTACTCTTGTGAAATCAGTGAAAAACTAACGTTTTCTTATTGAATGTTTTGTTTTTGAGAATTGATTATGTCAAGAAAATACGATAGCGGTGCATTAAAAAGAAAACTAAAGAAAGAAAAAGAGAAGTTTCAAGCTAAATTGCCAAAATTGACAGAATATTTCGTATTGCCTCAGTCGGAAATTGATAGAGAAGATGATTTAAAATTGTCAGAATGCATGCAGCAAACTGAAACAACACACGAGACAACGCAACTTGATACGGCTATTAATGAATGTTCTAGCTTTTTTGAAGATGTTCTTGGCGACGATTTTTTAAGCAAAACTACTGAAACTAATAGTAGTGATACCAGTGCCATTGCTAAATTAGAATACTCTATTGAAACAGGTATTTCAATTATTCTTATTAAATAAATATAGTTTTATTTAGATTTTGGTTTTTAAATCTGTCATCACAAGAAGACTGATTTGATTAATTGTTAAATACCTGATAGCAATATGGTGCGTAAATTTGAAATTAAAATTTTTTTCGTACCTACTAATGTCAGAAATCTAGTTTTTAATTTATTTGAAAAATCGAAATATAAGAAGCCGATACTTTTTAATTAGCAAAAAAAAGGTTATATTTGTAAATTATAATTTAAAAGCATTTCGTAAAGCAAATCAACCGGGCTTTTATACTTTTTTCTTTTATATGTAGAAAATCAATATTTATAGTAATAATTTTTATAGTAATGTATATTATAGCACGGTGTGACCTAAGTCCGCACTTAGGTCACGCCTACGCCTACCCGTGACAGCGGACTTAGGTAAACGTGCTATAAAATATCGTACGATACATGTGACTTCAGTGGCCCACAGCAAGGCGTGATTTATCACCCTCGCTGCGCTCGGGCGCTAACATCACGCCGGACAATAATGGGCCACATAAGTCACATGTATCGTAATATACTATTTAAGAACATATGTTTTTTAAATCTAAATTTGCTTAATATATTTTTTGCAGATATTTTACATAAAGATCCTGCTTTGTGCCCTTTAAAGTTACATGAAAATAAGAACAAACGAACACATTTTTTGGATAAAGGATACGAATTTTTTCAAAACAAGGAATCTAATTTTAAACTTTCAAAACGAGAGTATGCGATGCAAAGCAGATATTTCTCACCAAATTTTTTTTACCGAAAATTAAAAAACGGCGAAAAATGTGATCGGAAATGATTGATGTATTCAGAGAGCCGAGGGACTGTTTTTTGTTATGTCTGTAAACTATTTTCACTCGATCAAGAAAATGTTTTTGTGAAAGAAGGATTTTCAAATTGGAAGAAAGGAGAGGAGACCATTTCTAGCCATGAAAATAGCAAAGAGCACCATCGATGCATGATAGATTGGTTAAATTTTATACACGAAGATTCACACGTAGATAAGGGACTTGTTAATGCAATGAAATCCGAAATGGCATATTGGACTGAAATATTAAGGCGAGTTATAGCAGCTATTTTATATTTAGCTGAAAGAGGTCTTGCGTTTCGTGGTAGTAATGAAGTGATTGGCTCGCCCCATAATGGAAATTATCTCGGAGCATTGGAACTTATTGCTAAATTTGACCCGTTTTTAAAAGAGCATATTGATACAAATGCAAATAAAGGCCGAGGGAGCATTTCTTATTTATCTAAAACTATATACGAAGAAATAATTCAGTTAATGGCAACAAAGGTTATGGCGCGTATAAAAGAGGAAATAAAGCAGACGAAATATTGGGGGCTTGTAGTTGACTCTACTCCCGACATTTCCCATGCCGATCAGCTATCAATAATATTTCGTTATTATTGGAAAGGTCATATTTATGAGCGCTTTTTCTGTTTTTTACAAATTAAAAGCCATACTGGAAAATCTCTAAGCACTGATATATTAGAATTACTAAAAGAAAATGAAATAGAAATCAAAAATTGCCGTGCACAAAGCTATGATAATGCAAGTAATATGTCTGGTAAATATTCTGGTGTGCAGGCCTGTTTAAAAAAGAAAATGCGCTTGCAGTTTATGTTCCCTGTGTTGGGCACTCGTTGAATTTGGTTGGAGAGTGCAGCATGAATGAAGCTCTACATGCTATTAATTTCTTTGGCCTGCTACAAAATCTTTATGTTTTTTTTAGTTCCTCGACCCATAGGTGGGACGTACTAAAACAAGAAAGCTCTACGCTCACAAGCTTATCTACTACTAGATGGTCCTGTAGAGCCGATGCCACAAATACAATCACCAAAAATTTCGATGGCGTGTACAATGCATTGAAAGTATTATCTGAAGATGGTACTCAAAAATCTGATACACGACGAGAAGCCCTGTCTCTACTTAAAAAAATGATTAAACTAGAAAATGCATTCATGGCAGTGCTGTGGCATCGAATCTTGAGTAGGTTTAATCTTACGAGCATTTTCATTCAAAAAGTTGAAGTAGACTTATATGGAGCTAATGAAATGCTGTTATCATTAGTCGATTTTATACAAAATTTACGCTGCGAATTTATAAATATAGAAAACGAGTCGAGAAATCTTAGCAAATTCATCATTCCAGAATATTCTGACTCTAAAAAGAGAGTAATAACAAAAAAACTTAGAGATGGTGAAAAAGAAATATCAAACTTAACGGGATCAGATAAGTTTCGGATTGAAACTTTTTATGTAATAATAGATAAATTATCAGCCGAGTTGAAAAAACGTAGTGAAGCTTATACTCAGATTATTGAATTATTTTGATTTTTATGTAACTTGACAACCATCAGCAGAGAAGAAATTCAAACTAAAGCTTTAAATCTAGTACGAACCTACTCGAAAGATTTACAAGACAATTTAGTTTCTGAGTTAGAACAATTCACAGCATTGATAAAACTACAACCTAAAGGCTTCTTCTCAAATAGCTCAAGCAATCCTGAACAAAATAATAGTGGTAATTCATTTAATTTTCTGGCGCCATTAAAGGTACTTAATTGGATAGTAGATAGACAAATGGTTGATGTTTTTCCAAACGTGTACATATCGTACAGAATTTTCGTCACTGCACCTATTGCGAATTGTGAGGCAGAAAGGGCATTTTCTGTACTCAAAAGAATAAAAAATATGTACAGAGCGACAATGTTAGATGATCGATTATCAGCTCTATCAAGTTTAGCAATTGAATCCGAATTATTGCGATCTATGGATTTTGAAGACTTAATAAAGGATTTTGCAAATTCAAAGTCAAGGAAGAAAACTTTTACTTGAAATGCTTATTTCTACGATATAAGTAGAATATGCATATTGTTTTATATTAATGTTCTTATTTATGAGTTATTATAAATATTTTTATTTATTTTTTAGAGAGAAATTTTTAATTATATAATTATTTGCCGAAGCTTTACATTTTTTGTAATTAAGTAATTTAAGTCCATTACTTTTATTATTCAATCATTAAGATATAGAAGTGAATCTTTTGTAGATATTTCTTTTTTGTAATCATAATTAAATAACTCAATTTATATAAAAAGAAACTTTTTTCTGACTACTGATATTAAAGTGCATTAATTATTTTATGTTCCTGTTTTCCCGTTCTATTACGAATTTTGCGATTAAACAATTTTCATAAAATATAGGTAATACAAGTATTTACTTTATAGTATTTACTTATCTTCAGTTTAAAATTTACATAAAAATCATTTTCACATCATTACCGTACTTTAATAAACGCAGAGGGTTATATCCGCCTTACATGGGCCCCAACGCTTTTATAGCCCCGGGCCACCATAACCCGTAATCCGGGCCTGCGAGTTACTAGGTCACTAGGTCACACCATAACGGACGCGACGCAGTGGTCGACGAGAATAGCGACGGCGGCGGCCCGGCCGCCCGGCAGTCCCGCAGCCGCGGAGTCATTGCGCCATCTATAGTCATTTATGAGAACTATACAACGTAAACAAATATAATGCTTCAAAAGAGGTTGGTACTACTTACTTTGCACCATGCACAACCATTACGTTAGTGGTGAGTAGTTTTGCCAACCTCACAACTCATTGTCGAAAGTTTATTTATGGAAAAAAATAAAATAATACTTTTTATCGATTTTTGAAAAACGAAGTCTGTCAGGCGCTCGCAAACGGTACAGGGAGTATATGTGTAAAATTTCAGGCAGATCCGATGTATATTCGAGCTTATATCCACTTTTTAGATAAAAAATTTCACTAGAAAGTGGATAACTCGATGACAATTATCATTTCAATTCTGAAACTTTGGCATAATCATCTTCAAAGAATTCCCGAGCGCCTGACAGAGCGTTTTTGTCCGAAAACTTATTAATAATTTAATTATTACTCAATATGTAGTATGTTACCGACATATCGGTAACGCAGGGATTTACACTTGAGTATCACATGGCCTTAAAAGAATAGAATTGTATTAGACAAACATAAATATAAAATCGCGTAATTCTATAACAGATGAATGTAATTACAGATTTCGGAGAAACAGAAAAAAATAAGTGGTAGAATCACGGACTACCTATCCTACTGTAAGTTAGCCCTAATATATGCGTGATTTCCCGAAATGCCGATATCACGAGGATCTAATTAGTAGAGCCGACTATCACCGAATCTGTGAGGTCTGTTCTAAATTTTTATAATAATTTGAAAAAACACTCTTGCAGTGTATATCAAATTGAATATATTATTTTATTAATATTATTTTAAGGTCATAAGAAAGCCACGCTTATTTTTTGTACGATAATGTAAATTATAATATTTATTAAAAAATTCAAATATTTGCCAACATTGTATTTTGACTGATATTGTAAAAATATGCCTTATTGATGATATTACCATAAAATATAAACAAGTGAATTACTACACGTAAAGTGCACAGAACAATAAGACGTACCAGAATATATACATATTCTCAATAGGGAACGATACTAAAATTTTGTTTGCTTCCGACATTCAATAATAAAAATAAATAATTGAAATCCATTTATAAAGACCTGTAGCTGGAGTTAAATCATACAAAAAAATTCGATGATAACGTTGAATGTGAATATTGTTCCCTATTTATAGGGTGCACAGTGTACACTGTACACAATGACAAAATTTCTAAATTTAGTACCACGTAAATAGCACAGTGTATCATAGAAGTAGATAGGCTAGGCGGATTCTGGCTCAGGCGGGTTCTGGCTCGAAAACCCAACACCCCCCATCCCCCACCCCTGCTATTGCTCAATAACCCAACATCCTTCCTCCCTCTGTGGTTTCTGGCTCACCGCCACCCCTTGCCACTCAACCCCGCCCCGCATACCCCCTCCCCTTGCCGTTTCTGGCTCACCCCCTTCCCTTGCGGTTTCTGGCTAACCACCTCCACTTGCCATTTCTGGCTCACCCTCTCCCCTTGCGGTTTCTGGCTCACCCCTCCCCTTCCTGTTGGTAGCACCATGCGCTGTAGGTAAATTATTATTAATTATATATTGCTTTACCGGCTCAGGATAATTCAACTATTAATTTACTTTTGTATCGACTGTGGATAACACTAAACAAATACATTACAAAATAATTTTTTATATGAACCAAAAAAACGCAGGAGGGTGGATTCAAACTCATGATCACTGAGCAGATCTAAATCAGCGTCTTATAGCGCGCGGGTATGACGCAAACGAAGCTATAATCTCTCTCTCTCTCTCTCTCTCTCTCTCTCTCTCTCTCTCTCTCTCTCTCTCTCTTTGTCCCTCTCTCTCATGCGTTATCTATCGCACCTCCTGTTTGTTCCGATATCCACACCGCGCGATTCTTGGAACTCAAAAGTATTTCAATTGCGCTCTCCTTATCCACACTCTTTCGTCTTATAATATTAAGGGTTATTCGTTAAACAATTCACACACAAAAAACTATATGGAAATAATTTTTATAGTAAAGGACCCCGCACCAATCTTATGGGAAAATGGCTCTCGGCGGAATTTTCTGAAACTTTGCAGAATGTTAGTTCTCAAAAAACTGATCAAAAGTCTCCATTGACCCGAAGTTGTCCGAAGCATAGTTTCTGAGATATAGAGGGATGAAGTTAGAGATATTGGCTGTAGGCCCAAGTAAGGTTAAAAGCTGTAGCTAGATTTTAAGGCTCGTTATGACAATTAGTACTACAGTAGTTGTAGTAATAGTAGCAGTAGCAGTGGTAGTGGTCGTGGTAGTAGTGGTAGTGGTAGTAGTAGTAGTGGTAGTGGTAGTGGTAGTGGTATTAGCAGCTGTAGTAAGTAGCTGTAGTAGTAGAAGTAGTAGTAGTACGACTAGCAGTATTAGTAGTAGTTGCAGTAGTAGTATTACCAGTAGTTTTTTGTTTTTTTTTTTTACGAGGGAAACAGTGAAATCTTGCATCAGTCCGGTGGACCAAATGCTCCACCGGACCGCCTGGGCCGCATATCCATGCCAGCCCAGGAGACACCGCAAGAGGCTCCGCACTCCCACGGCGTGTGGGATTCCTACCCACTAAAAACACTAACCCTTTCTGCTCTGCACTACTGTACAGACCCTCCCCCGGCACCGTTTTACACATTACTTCAGGGGAGGGCTTGCTTTGCCTGAGCGGCACCTTCTCACTTCAGATTGGCCGTTGAGACCCGCAGGGGTCTTTTTTTTTTCCCGTGAACAGCTACGGCGCCCTGCGGACGGCCGATCTGCTGTTCTCCTCTTCCCTTTTTTGGCGCAAGATCGCCTCCACGTAGGAGGCGACTTTCGCCCATTGTTGAGGACCTTGGTGCATCAGCCTGACTATATTGTCAGGTGATATGCAGCCAAGGTCCCTCTCTAGTGCCCCCCTTTCGACGGTCCACCTTCCGCATACGAAGAAGGTGTGGAACACGTCGTCCGGGAGGCCCTCACAATAGGCGCAGCCTGGCTCCGCGACTTTACCCATCTTATGTAGGTATGCGCGGAACAGGCCGTGCCCCGTCAAGAATTGGGTGAGGTAGTAATTTACCTCACCCTCTTTTCGGAACAGCCAGGTGTCCACTTGCGGGATCAGCCTGGCCGTCCATCTTCCTTTAGTGGAGGATTCCCACCGATGCTGCCAAGCCTGGATGGTATTGGCCCTGGCCGTTCGGTGGGCCTCCACTACCCCAAGAGCAGGCTTCTGCTGATGGACGAAGCGTCCCTCCAGTGCAAGAAGATCGATGGGTATTACCCCAGCGACCACTAATATCGCGGGCTCGGAGACCGTGCGGTAAGAGCACGCGATCCGGAGTGCTGCTCTCCGTTGCACCGCGGCGAGACGCTTCCTGTAGTATTATCCTATCCTGTAGTATTACCAGTAGTAGTACTAGTAATAATAGTAGTAATATTAGTACAAACAGTAGTAGTACAAGTAGCAGTAGTAGTGATAGTAGTAGTGATAGTAGTAGTATTAGTAGTAGGTAGTAGTAGTAGCAGTAGTAGGTCCTGAATGGGCGTAATAGCAAGTACAACGTAAGATGGTATCAAATAAGATACTTCCGAATAGTACGATCTGAAAGAAAATGTAGATTGAAAAGGAACCTCAAAATAATTCAAGCATTTACATTAGATCCCGAATTGTTATCGGAGAATAAAAGTTCGTATTCTAGTCGTATATATCATGTAATAAAAAATCTTAGATGTTATTAGCGAGAAGAATCTGATTAAGAATGCGTTACTGCAGCTTATACTCATATTGTAGCCTATACTCTTTTATGATCCGGGACTTATTCAGCACTTTGTTGATTTTCATCGTTTATTTATCAAGTATTATTTACGCATGTACAAGCAGCGAATAAGCAAGTATATCACTTAGTATATATGGGAGCGTCCAGCAGAAACGGGCCACCGAGCGCGCGCGGTGCCTTGTTTCGCGTAAAAGGCGCTCTGTTTAACTCGTTCATAATCGTATGCTGCGTCTTTTAAAAAAAACCAAGGACCTATATCGATAGATTTTTTCCTGCTCTTTCCAATGGTGCCATTGTTTTTATTGCGAAACGCTTTCTTCCGGACGAAAACTCGAGTTGAATATTGAAAGTCATTTTTCTCAAAGTATATTATGTTTTTTTTCACAATAGACTACATCATTGGAAAGTACAACTCTTAAGCTTCAAAACCCTATCTTAGAGAAGTTGGAAAAATAAAGGGTTTAAAAGTAACAACATAAAAAGGACAGCGCTGAGGGTCCGCGCGAGCCCCTCGCGCCCGTGCGTACGGCACGTTTAAGTGCACACTCTATTCAATTCGCTAATAATCGTGTACCAAGTCTCTGAAAAAAGAACTAAGGACATATATCCATAGATTTTTTCCTGCTCTTTCCAATGGTGCTATTATTTTTATTCCGAAATGCTTCCGAAAGGTAATATTGTTATGCCAGATTAAACAATCTATAAGGTTATTTTAAATTTCTGTTTCACTGCTTTCAGTGCGTTCATGGATATTTTTATGTTTAATATATTATGTTTTTCAAATTTTGTTATATAAATGAACAAAGTTCATTGTAATATTATACTAACTGTTACAACTAGATCCACAAAATTATGTCCACGCATTGGCATTGTAAATTACAAAACATTTTATATTTACAAAAAAGAAAGGGCGAAATAGCACATCGCGTGTATTTATCCGCCCTTGAGCATAGCGTAAAAAGTTCGGGCAGCCGCTGTCTTTTTGATCTTACTATTTTTGAACTTTTCATGTTTCAACTTAAAAATATAATATTTTATAGTTTAAGACTTGTACTTTTGAAGAATATAATTCATTTTGAAGAAAAGACTGATATTTTATTGAAAAAATAGAGTTTAAACATTCAAATGGAATTTTCAACTAGAAGGAAGCATTTCGGAATAAAAATAATAGCACCATTAGAAAGAGCAGGAAAAAATCTAACGATATATGACCTTAGTTCTTTTTTCAGAGACTTGGTACACGATTATTAGCGAATTGAATAGAGCGTGCACTTAAACGTGCCGTACACACGGGCGCGAGGGGCTCGCGCGGACCCTCGGCGCTGTATTTTTCGTGTTGTTACTTTTAAACCCTTTATTTCTCCAACTTCTTCAAGATAGGGTTTTGAAGCTTAAGAGTTGTTCTTTCCAATGGTGTAGTTTATTTTGAAAAAAAACATGATATACTTTGAGAAAAATGGCTTTCAATATTCAACTCGAGTTTTCGTCCGGAAGAACGCGTTTCGCAATAAAAACAATGGCACAGTTGGAAAGAGCAGAAAAAAATCTATCGATATAGGTCCTTGGTTTTTTTTTCAAAGACGCAGCATACGATTATGAGCGAGTTAAACAGAGCGCCTTTTACGCGAAAAAAGGCACCGCGCGCGCTCGGAGGCCCGTTTCTGCTGGACGCTCCCATATGTAAAGTGTTCATGGCAGAGTGTTTGTACAATATGGTAAAGAACAAATAATTAACTAAAAGTAGTTAATACAATAATATATGAATATATGTACATACGTGTATATATGAGATAATCATGTGTTATACATTGATGCAAAATATATTCAGAAGTAGGAACTTTTAAATATCCATTAAATAAGTTCAATTCTAGTATGTTATACCATTCTCTCTATTGTGCGATTAAATGATTAAATGATTTAATTATTTCACGGTGATTTGTATAACGATTTTTCTACGGTGTAACAAGCTAAAGCATTATCCTTAACATATTCTCAAACGCTACTGACAAGATTCCTGACGACGTGAATTCTTTTCTATTACGAATACCCATTCGGAATTTATTTCACAAGATTATTGATTATTGTTTGCATAAGCATAGTATTTTTGGTTAAATTGGCTATTACCTTCATTCTAATAATGGCTTGGAGAAATCGTTTGAGCTGCTATGTTTGTAATAGAGCTTTTATGGCTGCTCAAATGAGTCGGATAGATGGTGATGAAAATGCAGGTAAACGAGAAATAGCTATTGCAAGACGCGATGAATTTCAAAGAGCGGCTCTACATGTAACAGATCGGATGAGGATCTGCGTAAATTGCAATCAGTCAATTCGTAACGAAATAGTGGAGATGGAACGAGATCTTGCTTGCTTACGACTTAATGTATTAACTCAAACTGCAAGTACTTCTTACATGTTTTGTAATGCTAATGCTGATATTGAAAGACTTTCATTAGAATGTAAAGTAAATGTCTTCGTACTGCAAAATATTTATATTCCAGGAAATGTAAGATCATGTCGACATCACTTGGATGATCGACGTTTTATACTTCAGCCACTTTTATTCGGCATCCGTTTTATTAACAGACCCTACATTATTAAAGGACCGCAACTTCAGGCCTTTTTACAAGGACTTCGCACCGTAGCGATTGAGCAAAAAAGATTTATCGATGAAAACTCACTGACAGATACCGAGTTTAAATCCTTTTCTCCCATAACAAAACAGCAATTCCAAGAACTATATAATTATTGTCAGGCAGTACCTCGTGAAGCTGGATTTAGGCGTGTTGAAAAAAAGCATCTATTGACGTTTCTGTGCAAACTTCGACAAGGTCTCTCTGACGATTTTCTTAAAGTCTTGTTCCAATATCCAAGCAGACAAGCAACTAGTCTAGCTATTTCTACTGTTCGACAGTCTTTAATGCAACGTTTTGTTCCGGCTAACATAGGTTTGAATGCAATAACAAGGGAAGCTTATATTGAAGCACACGTAACCGAATTTGCAAATGAGCTGTATAATCTTGAACCACATCTTCCTCGTGTGATCGCCTATGTAGATGGTACATACACTTAAATTAATAAAAGCAGTAACTTTCGCAGTCTTCGACAATCATTTTGTGTACACAAGGGACGACATTTACTCAAATCTGTACTAGTTGTTGCACCCGATGGCTATATCCTTGATATACATGGTCTATATTTTTGCGATAGTCGTAATAATGATGCTGCAATCCTTCAAAATGAATTTGATAGGGACGTTAATAGATTGCTTGAATGGTTTCACGAAGGTGATATCATTATAGTCGATAGAGGATATCGAGATGCTACGGAATTACTCGCGCGACTTGGCATTCATTGGAAGATGCCAGCACTTCTTGAACAAGGACAACGCCAACTTTCTACAGAAGCAGCCAATAATTCACGTCTAATAACGAAAACGAGGTGGATTGTAGAGGCGCGAAATGGCCACATAAAAACAATATTCAAATTCTTCAAAAATGTAGTAATAATGCCACATCTTCCGCATTTAGGCGATTTCTATCGAATCGCTGGGGCGATCATAAATAGATACAGACCGACCATTCCAATGGAAGAAGCTAATAGAGAGTTGACTCAGAATTTACTTGAAAGAGCTAGGGAAGTAAATGTTGTTCAAGCACTGGTGGAATTTGAATCCCTCCATACGCGAAATGCTCAAAGGTGGGTACAACTAAGTGCTCAACAAGTTCTGGATTTCCCAATATTAGATCAACATTACCTTAGAGATCTTACCACTGGAATCTATCAAATTCATTTAGCACCGTCTTACATACAGGACAAGTTGCAAAGAGAAGAGCTGGAAGAATTTCAACTTGAAATGATGAGAGATGTGGAGCGGATACCAGAACCTGGTCTGATAGGAATCAGGACCTATTCTCGCTTTCGTAACGCGACAAAGTATCAATCGTGGATTGCGTATCGGCCAACTGACGATGATAATGATGATGACGCCAGTCCAATTCAAGGTTATTACTGCACATGTAAGACCGGTGCTAGAACGCTCGGAACGTGCTCACACATTGTTATTATTTTATGGTTTCTGGGATACGCGAGACATCACCAGAATATTCACTATCCGTCAACGCGACTTATTCGTGATATATTAGACGCTAGAAATAGAGCTCCGCCAGTAAATCTGAACCTAGCTAATGAACATGATGAGTAATTAACAGAGCTATAAAAAAATAAACAAAGTTATATAGTGTAATAAATAATCGGCCCTTTTCAAGGCCACATGGCGTGTAAATCGGATTCAATAATCGACCCTTTTCAGGGCCACATGGCGTGTAAAGGCGGATTCAACAATCGGCCCTTTTCAGGACCACATGGCGTGTAAATCCGATTCGACAACCTCCACGTGGTACACGCTGGATTATTCTAAAGTCGACGGTGTTGTGATACGTACATATGTACCTGTAATGAAACTCAATGCAACTTTTCTTTAGACTGTATGTATGGTTGAGAAGGCCTGATGAGGCCTATCAGACATTTTATTTTGAATCCGCTATTATGTCAGGATCAGAGCTAGTAGTCTTTGTACTACTAATACTACTACTACTAGTATTACTGTTATTGCTACTGCTACTGCTACTGCTACCGCTACTGCTGCCGCTGCCGCTACAACTACCGCTACCACCACTACCACTACCACTACCACCACTACGACTACTACCACTACCACCATTACAACTACTACCACTACCACTACTACCACTACCACTCCTATCACTACCACTACTAGCACTACCACTACCACTACTACTACCACTACCAACACTACGACTACTACCACTACCACTACCACTACCACCACTATGACTACTACCACTACCACTACTACCACTACTACCACTACGATTACTACCACTACCACTATCACTCCTACCACTACCACTACTACCACTACCACTACTATTACCACTACCACCTCTACGACTACTACCACTACCGCTACTACCACTACGAATACTACCACTACCACTACTACCACTACCACTCCTACCACTAGCACTACTACCACTACCACTATTACTACCACTGCCACTACTACTGCTACTATTACTATGACTACTCTAGTACTAATTGCCATAACGAGCCTTAAAATCTAACTATAGCTGTTAACCTTACTTGGGCCTGTAGCCAATATCTCTAACTTCATCCCTCTATATCTTAGAAACTATGCTTCGGATAACTTCGGGTCAATGGATACTTTTGATCAGTTTTTCGAGAACTAACATTCTGCAAAGTTTCAGAAAATTCCGCCGAGAGCCATTTTCCCATAAGATTGGTGCGGGGTCCTTTGTAAATTGATCACAAAAAAGGTTGAAACAAGTTTCTAATTGCACGATTTTTGGTCAATCTGTCCGATACGCATGGCAAGTTAGCCACGTGCCTGTGGTAAGTTCACTGATAATAAATCATTGAGTAAATAACTATATTATTATATTATATAAAAGAATCACATATGAGAATGTGACATGAACAGAAAATAAGCTATAATCAGCTAAAAACTATAAATTACCCAAAATGTATAAATGGAGGTTTTATTAGACTTCCTTATATTTTCTGTATCAACATTCGACAACTTTTATATATAAAAATAATGTTGTTAATTAGGTATTAAAATAGTAAAATGATTAGTTAAACAATCAGCCTGTTCTCAATAGGTCATCCAACATGCCCCAAGCGAATACTAATTTAAAAATTCTCCTAATAATATTAAAAATTGAAAGATCAAAAATACCAAGTTGTAACAAACTAATCATTTTGCCATACGATAAGAAAAAATAGATTAACACAATGTTTCAAAGAATTACACGACATTTTTCAAAACGTAAAATTTTCACCAACATCTCAAAAAAATTTTAAACTTGCGTATTTCCAAAACGCATGATGCTTTCCAACTGCAAATTAAAACAAATATTCCTTATTCCATTATACTTTACTACATACTACATTTAGATATTACATTTTATACTTTACATTATAGTTTACATCAACAGTTTTGACCTCGGTTACTCCAACTACACGAGTTATCAACCTTCGTTCACCCATATATTTTTTATTTATTGTCTTTCGCGATGGTTTCTATAATATATACTCATTAAATTTCCATAAGTTTAATTCACTAGAAATCATTTATAAGTATACCAAATCTACTGAAATGTTCAGGGAAGTATGAAAATTAACTGAAATTTCAGTTGACTTTAGTAGTTAAGCTAGGAGAGTTCTGGGTCCCCACCACTCGCCCACTGACTCAGTGAAGCACTCTGATTGGTCGAGACGGACAAGTGCGAATTAATTACAGGTGAGACAGTGACGCCATCGAACCTTCTCGAAGATTGCATGCTCTTACGTAAAAGCATCCAAAACGTTTTGAAACGTTTGCGTGTGACGTCATATTGTGCAAATATGCGACGATGGGTGTCAAATCACAGAATCCAAGAAATAGCAGTTCAAGGTTAGGATATCAAATCTGCTCTAATTATTTGTAATTTGACACCTTCTGTGGGGCGCCCCCATCCCCCATCCCTGACACCTGCATCGATGACACAGATTGCGCAAATCCATCCCCCATCCCTCCCACCTCCACCCCGATTTATGAGGACGTCATTAAATAATACACCACCCTACTAAATACTGCAAAATATTATGCCATATAATACCTGCGTCTGTGTGTATGTGTGTGTGTAAAAGCATGTATCATCATCTTGATACACACTAACTTCTAACGAACATATATTAATGCCCACGTATCTGCAATGCGTTATCTACTCCCTATCCCCCATCCCCCATCCCCGATTTGCGATGACGTCATTAAATATTACCCCACCTTATTAAATATTGCAAAATATTACACCATGTGTGTGTGTGTGTGTGTGTGTGTGTGTGTGTGTGTGTGTGTGTGTGTGTGTGTGTGTGTGTGTGTGTGTGTGTGTGTGTGTGTGTGTGTGTGTGTGTGTGTGTGTGTGTGTGTCTAAAAGAATGTATCATCATCTTGATCCACACTAACTTCTAGCGAACGTATATTGATGCCCACGTACATGCAATACGTTATCTACCGCGCCTTCTCTTTGTTCCGATATTCGCTCTGCGCGATTCATGGAACTCCTGAGTATTTGAATTACGCTCTCCTTATCCACACTCTTTCGCCTTACTTACAGAATTAAAAATGGTTAATTTATTAATAAAAGTTTTATTCGACAATACCAATGGGTACATGGCCCGATAATCACGAGGAACCCAAAATTCGCTTATTTTTTCAATATCTTAAGCCGTTCGTGAGATATAGAATTTATTTGATTTGAGCATGAGTTTATTGCTGAGATTTCGTGTACAATTTTGAGACACATGAATGAAATTTAATATTTTGTGCATTTGTAAGAAGGCGCACTTCCTTATAAGCTACTTAATACTTTAATTTACAATGAAATTCATAATAAACTTAATTCTTTGAAATTATAACCTCCACATCTAAACTGCTTATTATATTACTAAATTTATATTAATTTTATTAATAGTTCCTGGAATTTTGTAACAATAACAATATACCGAAAATGTATTACATTACAACTTTTTCTTGTCAACAAGTCTTTGCTTAAAGAATTTTTGCGGTATATCAAAGGATAAACATTCCAATGCTTTGACTTGTGGATAACAAGTGTATGTGTATCAAATTAAAAGAAACATTGCGAATAATTCTATATGATGAATAAGTGTGGCATATTGAAGAGGTATCAAATTACAACCGTTGCCTGTCAACAACTCCTCTTATTAGCTTTAAGAATTTTTGCGGTATATCAAAGGGCATAAAGCCGTCTTCATCAACACTTCTTAGAATTTGAATACATGCAAAGGATATCAAATTAAAAGGGGATCTTGTAAACAGTTTATGTGAAGGTTTTAGGACGAGATTATAAGAGATTCCAATCAATTTTTGCGTCATACATACCCTATAAATGCGACGTTGCTGCTGCGATTCCTTCAGTATAAAACAGAATCTCTAAGTAATCACTATGTCTGCAAACGACTGTAAGAACGTTGTCAATATAATGTTGGAATCCGATAGGCTTCTACCATATAAACTAGTTAATGCGACGTTGCTGCTGCGATTCCTTCAGTATAAAACAGAATCTCTAAGTAATCACTATGTCTGCAAACGACTGTAAGAACGTTGTCAATATAATGTTGGAATCCGATAGGCTTCTACCATATAAACAAGTTAATCCTGAGGAACTTGACGACTGGATTAAACTTGGAAATAAGAATTTAATACTCTTGAGGTTGCTGTTACCTAAAAATGCAACAAGTGTCGCTAAAAAACAAAAATTTATATCCAGTATTGGTCTACTCAAAGGCGTACAAGACAGACTAAAGTATTTATTAAAGAGTGGCGCAGGTTTGCGTGAAAGACGTAGTGATAGAGTAACATAGCAAAATGTGGAATGTGCCTTTAATGAACGGCTTCGATCTGGAGTCATTACAAACATAAAAAACTTGGATATTACTGCATTCATGAAAGATACTACAGCATTGTTTAAATCTAGAATAAATAATGCTTTAAAAAAGGAAAAGGCTCTTAAAGTTTATACGGTATTATCAGCTGAATATGTCATAAAAAAAGATGATGAAGAGACAGTAGAAATCGAGTATTTCAGTACCAAGGCTGAATCGATTTTACCAACAACTGATTTGAAACAGTGGTTCACCCAGAATGTACGACAGCCCATTCAGAGAGACATGGAGGAGTTTCAAGTGAGAGACTCTGGCTGGACACTTCGTGAAATTCTTAATTTATCTGTGAATATCAACAAGTATAATCTGATGCAAGGTAGCTCATATGTTAGTCTACCCCCACAAATACAAGCAAAACATTCATGTGTAATGTACACAATTTTGACGATGAATATTTCAAGTGGGCTATTAGCTTTACATCCAGTACACCATAACGCAAATAGAGTATCATCATACAAGGCCTGTGAGAACGAATTAAACTTTAGGGGAATCGAATTTCCTATGAGGAGACGAAAACACATTCCAAAGTTTGAAAAACAAAATAATCTCACAGTCAATGTTTATATTTTAAAAAAGTATGGTGGGAAATTTAAAGTTGCGCCACTGCACATATCAACATTTAACAAGGAAACACATGTAAACCTTCTTCTGATACAAAATAATTATGAGGATGAGGATGAAGAAGAAGAACTGGAGGAAGATACTACAGTTACATCTCATTATGTTTGGATCAAAGACTTATCTCGCTTGGTATCTTCACAACTTTCAAAACGTAATAGCCGAAAATATTTATGTGACAGATGCCTACATTACTTTAGAGATATCTCTAAATTAGAATATCATGAACAAGATTGTGCGCAAATCAATAAGTGTAGAGTGGACTTATCTACAACAAGAGACCAAATTTTACAATTTAAAAATTATAATAATAAAGAGAAAGTACCATTTGTCATTTATGCAGATTTTGAGTGTCTTTTAGAACCTACACAAGTTGGGAACGCTTATCAAAAGCATGAGGCATTCAGCGTGGGGTACTACTTAAAATGCAGCTATAATAACTCTCTATCATATTACCATAGCTACAGAGGACCGAGCCCTGCTGAATGGTTTGCAAGGGAATTGCAAGTATTAGCTGAGAATGTAGAGACTGCTTTAGACTGTGAAAGACCTATGGAAATGTTAATATTGGAACAAAAACAAGCATTCCAATGCACAAAAACTTGTCATATTTGTGAGAAACCCTTGGGCGAGGAGCGTGTTCGAGATCACTGCCACCTGACTGGAAGATAAGGTTAAATATGCATTCTTATTACTTAAATATATTACTTTGATTTTATATTATTATATATTTCAGATATCGAGGAGCAGGGCATGAAAAATATAACCTCAATTACCAAGATTCACGCAGCATTCCAATAATTTTCCACAATTTAACAGGCTATGACTCCCACTTTCTCATCAGGGACATTGCTCGAGGTTTTCCCTGTCGGGCTGATCTTTTACCGTTAAATAAAGAACGTTTCATCTCATTTACCAAGTACATCGAAGGAAGTGACATAAACTTCAGATTTATTGATTCCTACCGATTTATGGCATCATCACTGGATAAGCTCTCATCATACCTCGCAGAACTTAAAATTCTACAGCAAGACTTCTCTAAAGATGAAGTATTAACTAAAGAAAAATTTCAACTGTTGAGAAGAAAGGATGTCTTTCTTTATGATTATGTAGACTCTAAAGAAAAACTTGAAGTTTCAAGACTGCCAACGAAGGATGAATTTTATAGCAAATTAAATAGCAGTCACATATCTGATGAAGATTATGAACATGCCACAAATGTTTCAATAGCATTTAATATATCAAATTTAGGTGAATATTCAGACTTGTACTTAAAAACCGATGTACTACTCTTGGCAAAGGTGTTTAAAAATTTTCGCAACAGCTGTCTTAAAGACTATGGTTTAGATCCAGCACACTATTATACAACTGCAGGCCTAAATTGGGATGCCATATTGAAGTATACAAATATACAGCTTGAGTTGCTCACTGATATTGATCAACTTATGTTTATTGAGCGTGGAATACGAGGTGAAATAAGTAAGTGTTCGAATCGTTATGCCCGAGCTAATAAAAAATACATGGGCAGTGACTATGATGTAGATAAAAACTCTAAGCACCTCATGTATTTCGATGAAAACAATCTTTACGGTTGGGCTATGCACTAGTCTAACATATGGCGGCTTTCAATGGATTGAAGATATAGAGCATATAAATTTCAATATTCCAGGTGATGCTCCAATAGGCTATATACTTGAAGTTGATTTGGAATATCCAGAAAATTTACATGATGTACACAAAGAGTTACCATTCTGTGCAGAGCATAAGAAGCCATCAGGCTCCTCACAAGCTAAATTGCTTACAACTGTTTAAAAAAAATGGCGATATATACTTCATTATCGTAACTTAAAGCAAGCTCTTGCAAATAGATTAAAACTAACAAAAATTCAGAGAGTAATAAAATTTAATCAAAGACCCTGGTTAAAGAATATATCGATCTAAATAATAAAATGAGACAAGCAGCTAAAAATGACTTTGAGAAAAATCTCTAGAAATTAATGAACAATGCTGTTTTCGGAAAGACTATGGAAAATGTAAGAAAAAGAGTTAATGTTAAATTACTGACTAAACGGGAAGTTCGATATGGAGCAGAAGCTCTTATTGCACAACCAGAATTCCATAGTCGTACAATCATTGATGAAAACCTTGTTCTCATAGAATTAGAGAAGACAGAAGTATACATGAATAAGCCAATTTATCAAAGACTTTAGTATATGATTTTCACTACACTACATGAAAAAGCAATTCGAGGATATACCGATACTGATAGTTTAATATATGAAATAAATGATGAAAATATATTAAAAGTGATAAAACGTGACATTTCAAATTTTAATACCTCTGACTACGCAGTTGATAAAATTTTTGGAATTCCGTAAGTCAATAAGAGAGATGTAGGCCTAATGAAAGATGAATGTAATGGTCAAATTATGACTGAATTTGTTGCATTGCGTAGTAAAATATATAGCATTCGTGTAAATGGACAAGATCATGTTAAAAAAGTTAAAGGTGTTAAAACTGGAGTTATTGATAGAACCATTACTTTTGATGACTATGTTGATTGTCTATTAAATTTGTCAACACAACACAGAGAGCACTGTGTAATACAATCTAAAGCACATGTAGTACAAACTGTAAGACAACAAAAGTTAGTTTTAAGTCCTACGATGATAAGCGATACTTAATACCTGGAGAAACAGATACTTTACGTTGGGGGCATTATAAAACTATTGAAATTAATGAAGATTGATTGTAAATGTAGGTTTATAAATAAAAGAATTTATCTTATATATACATCACATGTTTATTTACTTAACCTTCACATATCTGATTTGCTTATCCAACTATTGTGTGAGTTATCAAGCCCTAATCATTTAACATAAATTTAATTTCCACGCTTCTTAAGCATCGTCTCCACAAGATAGACATCTGGATATTCATGTTGGAGCAGCTCTTGTTCATAGAAACCACCGGCGATGGGTTGATATAGATAATCTTTTAACTTGTAGGTGACTGGATTAGTAGACATGACTTGACTTGTAAAAATTTCTGTTGACCAATTAGGTTTATAACCCTTCTCAAATACCTCTTTTATCTTGCTTACTCTTACTTTTTCTCCAATTATAAACTTTGGCTTCTTAATTATTTTTGTTTGTGTAGCAAATTTCGCAAGTACTTTGACCTCATTGGCTAATATTATACCTTTCAGTTTCATTCCAGTGGTGCGATGTTTGCTGTTATTATACTCTTTTAGCAAATTGGACAAAATATCAACCCACTTATACTTTCCACGCAAACTGAATTGCATCTACATCTTCTGCTTGAGTGTCCGATTGAAACGCTCACAAATAGATGCTTTGAGATTACTGTATGTCTAATAGAGATTAATTCCATATCGTTGCATGAGACTTTGAAATGTAGCATTGTAAAATTCTTTGCCTCGAACGGTCTGTAAATTTGTTGCTTTGCGTTCCTGCTGTAAGATAGACTCCATTGCTGCTGCGACATCACTGCCAGTCTTTTGCTTTACCGGAACAGCCCATGCATACTTGGAGAATACATCGATGACAATCGCCATATATCTATAGCCACTATTTTCTCGAGCATAAGGCTGCATCTCCACTAGATCGGCTTTCCATGTCTCATTCAAGCCACGTACAATAAACTTGTGTCGTCGGTAATTTCGACGTGCAGGCTTATGAAGCTCTTTAACCACTTGCTCCTGCATGACCTTCATTCTGAATTATTGAAATCTCTTGTAATTTTGTCGTTCAGGTAAGGAAAAAGTATTAGAAGAAAATTTATTTATAAAATTATTCCACTGTGATTCATTCATTTTTTATCTTTTTGACTATTATCAGAAAGTTTTATATATGGTATATTGCTTTTCGCAGTACTGTTTGATTTATCCATTCTCAGCGAGTGGTTGAACGATACTGTGATAAATTTATAATTGAAGATCTATTTATAAGATCTTGTACCATGAAACTCTTCAACTACTTGCTGCATCTTCTAAGCCCTGAATTACAGGCTGTATTTTTGAAAATTTTGCATCCATTGCATCTCTATGAGCCTCAATAATAACATCTAAATTGTCCAAATCTGCTCTTAATTTAGCAGTGACTTCATACAAGCTTCTGATTTTCATTTTAACTATGCGTTGTACAGTATCCAAATTAACGGCATCACCTGATTGGATAGACTCAGCAACGTTACATAACCTCTTGTTGTCAATGTTGTATTGTCCGTCACAAGTTACTTTGAAGCCAACACCCGGAGGACCACGACTACCTTTAGCCCGCTCGAAATTACGTCCGAATACATCGACATTCATATTGCAACTGACTACAATACCATCGAGTTCATCAATTTATACTTAAATATGTATTATATTTATGTATGAGCACAGGCTCAATAATTTCAGATAGTCTCTGAATTCGCATCCAAAACGCTCTCGATCACGTGCTATCTGTTCGGATTCTCCGTGACGTGCAGTTCGACTCGCATAGGACCACACATGCATCGCATGAATAATTGGTTTGGCATCAAAGTGAACTCTCTTCGAAGATATCTTAATGTATATAACCTGCTTCTTTGAGTTCTTCAGTGATTGAATGTATTTGTTTGGCTCTGATTGCCGGCTTCCAGTTCAGCCAAGAGCAAGCGAAGACAATCAACTAATTCATTAGGATCATCCCAGTATACATAATCTATACGCATATCTTTTTTTGCAATATTATATTTAGGTAAGAGACCTGAGCCTCTAAAAGGTTTTCTCTTTAGTGATTTATTGAAATAAGGAACTATATAATCTTTATATTTTTTACTAGTAGACTTACGTAGAGGTTCTGCTTCACTATAATTCTTCCTAAAAGCATTCGTCACTTCTACAGTTATTCGATAATTTTGTATATCATTCGAACTTATATGCATCGAATCTGGTTGCTTCTGGAAGAGCAACTGAAGTAGACCAGCCGTTTTTAGATAATTCACATTTTGTACATTTACATAATCTTTTGTAAAATGTATCGGTGAATTGCCAATTTTTAACCTGTCATCCTCAATTCGTACTCCATATGTATTGTCAAGCGACTTGGCACGTTTTTGAAAAGTCTGTAAATAAGCTTGCTTAAATGATTCTGTTTCGTCTTGTGTAACTATTTGCGATTGCTCATCATCATCTACATCACTTTCAGCCGTTTCAAAGGATGTATCTACTGCTCTAGTCTTTACAGTTTCGTCAAGATCACTTTGTTCCTCTTCCTCACTTGAATTTTGTTCTTCAACAGCTGCTTGCTCTTTTGGTTTTACTTTCATTACTTTTTCCTCCTTTGTTTGTGCAGCATCAACGAGTTTTTCAAGCGGACTTGCAATAGGCTTAAATGTTTCGCCGAATACCTTTTCTATATCTGTTTTATCTTTCCTCAATTGCTCACACTTTCGCTTAATTGCTACTCTCGATTTTACAATTTGATTGAGAACGTCTTCTTCTTCCTTGAGGTATGCCATATTGTCTGATGAACAGTTGAAATCATACTACTCGGTTTTGCTTTGGGGCAGCTATGTTTATAAGAAATTGACTGAACCCCTTTCTATATCGACCACTATCGAGTGCCCTGTCTTTGTCGATAACAAGGAATCCATACTTATCATTATTCCAGCAACTTGAACACACATCTCTAAGTTGAGCATATGACATGTCTGTGTTTACATGATCATTATTTATATGTTTTAAATTCATATCATCTTGTCGAATTAATACTAATAAATTAACATTACACATCTCGTATTATATGCTTTGGAACGTGAGCATGAGATTGGCATAGATAGAAGTAGTCCATATTCTTATGACATCCCATATAAAAGAAATCCTTAATGTTTGCTTGTTTTTCACATGCTACATCATCAAATATGATAATTGAATTTGGAAGTACATCTTCTATTGATATTACTTCATCGTGATCCTGGAATGGGAAATACTTAATTCCATTTATAGACTTCAATAGAAACTTAAGAAATTTGTATTCGGGCTGTTCCAGTGATTTTGAGTAAACATATACTTTTTCAAATTTTAATCCACTAGGATGAATAATGAGTGAGAGCAGAGCGTTTGCTCTGCCACAGTATGATAGACCACACAATATAGCTGTAATATTATTGGGAAGCAGTTCACCATGACGTCTTTTTGATTTTTGTTGAGTCATTAATTTATCAAAATTCACAACAGGGAGTTTAACGTGTTGCTCCTCGAACGCCATGCTTTGACGTCTCAAACAAAACTGACATTGAGTGCAATATATACGAGGGTCATTTGACAAGTACCTAGCCTCACCGCCAGATGGTGCCACTATCGCACCAGAAATACACTACAGTGCAGTATCTTCCTGTAAACGGTTACAGACGAAATTTCAGCCGGATCGGAGTTGTAGTTTATTTTTGAGAGCGTGTGAAAGCAAATGTGTCCGTTGATTTTTGAAAAAATGGAGAAAGAACAATATCGGTCGGTGATTCGATTCTTGTTTTTGGAAGGGAAATCGCGCAGTGAAATTAAAGAACGCTTGGATGCAGTGTATGGGGATGCTTCTCCTTCGATGGCGACCGTTAAATTTTGGTATAACGAGTTTCAACGTGGTCGTACGTCGGTTTTTGATGATCCACGCCCAGGTGCTCCGAAAACAGCCACTACGGAGGAGAACGTGACCAAAATACATGATATCGTTTTGTCAGGCCGCCGATTAAAGGTGCACGAGATAGCTGCGATAGTAGGCATCTCAGAAGAACGCGTGTGGCATATCCTACATGAGATTTTAGGCATGAGGAAGCTGTCAGCAAGGTGTATGCCGCGTTTGCTGACTGCAGACAACAAGCGCATCCGTGTGACCAGTTCAGAGCAGTGTTTGGAGCTGTTTAATCGCAATCCAAAAGAGTTTTTGCGTCGTTACGTGACCGTCGACGAAACATGGATTCACTACTACACTCCAGAGACCAAGGAGCAGTCAAAACAGTGGACCTTACCCGGTGAACCTGCTCCGAAGAAGGCGAAGACGGTCCCGTCGGCCGGAAAGGTGATGGCCACTGTTTGCTGGGATTCTCAAGGTGTGATTTTTATTGACTATCTGGAGAAGGGCAAAACGGTCACAGGACAGTACTACGCCGAACTATTGAGCCGATTTGACGCCGTGTTAGAAGAAAAACGGCCCCATCTGTCTAAAAAGAAAGTGCTTTTCCACCACGATAATGCACCGGCTCACACTTCTGCACTCGCCACGGCTAAATTGGTCGAATTACGCTACGAACTGCTGCCCCATCCACCGTATTCTCCAGATTTGGCTCCGTGCGACTTTTTTCTATTTCCGAACCTAAAAAAACATCATGATTGAGCATAAGCAGCGTAAACGCAATACGCGTAAAGGTCGAGGCTTAGTCAATACACTCATCAATAAGGTTCCATTTGAATTGCATCTGTCTGGCTATCAGTATTGTGGTCCAGGGACTAAACTTGCAAAGCGTCTTGCTCGAGATGACCCTGGAATTAATCCTTTAGACCAAGCTTGTAAAGAACACGACATTGCCTACTCAAGGAATCGAAAGTGCGTTGGGGCTAGAAACGCTGCTGATAGAGTATTGGCACATAAAGCCTGGAAACATGTTTTTACTAAAGATGCAAGTATTGGTGAGAAGGCAGCAGCTTATACTGTAGTTAAAATCAAAATTCCGCATGGGGTTGAAAATGAAGCCAACCACTACGCTGGTTAAAGTAGTTAAAGCAGCCTCAAAACCAGTTATCTTTAGTAACAATTTGCGCATGGTTATTCAAGCTGTATTGAAAAGTGCTCGAGATGCTGTGAAGAAGGCTGGTGGTTAAGCCAAAGTAGACATTCCTCGTGTACTACCAGTTCCACGAAAAATCGGAGGATTCTTGCCTTTTCTTATTCCAATATTTACTGGTCTAAGTGCAACTGGTGCACTGGCAGGTGCCGCTGCTGGTATAGCTAAAGCAGTAAATGATGCAAAAGCTGCTAAACGGCAACTTGAAGAAAGTCATAACAGTGCGATGGAAGCTACTGCTCTGGGTAAAGGTCTATACCTTAAACCACATAAAACAGGTTATGGTATCCATCTTAAACCCTACAGCGGACGTAGCAAAAGAAACTTCGATATAAAATATTACCTCACAGAGCACTGACTGACGCTGACTTGATAAAGTACGCTCATATTATGCGAATTCCATACTTGCGAGGTGTATTCATACGGCATACATTACCAAAGAGTCCACATACCATGAGTCAGCGATCGTTAATCTCGATGATGAAAGAGAATCTGGTACACAGTGGGTAGCCTATCGGAAACGAGGCAATAACGTTGTGTACTCTGATAGTTTCGGGGACCTGCAGCAACCTCTAGAACTTCTGAATTACCTGGACGTTAGCGTCGTAAAGTATAATCACGATAGCTATGAAGATTTAAACTCATACAATTGTGGGCATCTCTGTTTAAAGTTTCTGAGAGAGGCTATATAAAACGATATGAAATTAATGCTATAGAAACTGATAAATGTAAAAATGTTAGCTTCATAAGTCTAATGAAAGGTTTGGTGTCGTTCAATCGTACACAAAACTTGGAAAACGCAGGCTGGATTGATATTAGAGAAACTCAACAAATCGCCAATAATGCTGGCTACTTTGATGTGTCCATACCACATCAAAGTAGCTATCATACAAAAGTATGATTCTCGACTTTGCGGAAAACTATCCTAAAATTATAGTCAATTGCAAACATGAGCTTGTTTTCACAAGATCAAAGAATGATGTAAAGCTATTGTGGAAACGCAAGCAGAAGAGTTTAAAATTAATCTGATTAAAATTGAATGGTTTATGCCGTATGTGGTATTGGGTTCTTGAATAAGTTCTCTCTGTTTCCTAACAGATGGCGTTACCAGGACTAAGTATATGTCACTTCAGATGCTAAGGCATCTACAAGGAAGTACTGTCGGTAATCTTAAACTTAAGTGTATGTTAATTCGCGATAGTGTAAACAGCGTTTTTTGTTCTTACTACTAAAAATGTCAAGTTTTGTGCCAAGTAAAGAGTATTTGCGAGGAATTTTATTGCACTATTTTATTTTAAAAAATCTACAGCTGAAGCGCACAGGATTCTTGTTGAAACTTACGGTGACCATGATCTGTCGGAAGCGAAGTGCAGAGACTGGTTACGACGCTTCAAAAATAACGATTTTGATCTTGGAGATAAAGAACCTGCTGGTGCACCAAAAAAGTTTGAAGACGAAGAATTGGAGGAATTACTAAATGAAGACTCATGTCAGACGCTAGCTGAACTTGCAAAATCATTACGAGTAGATGATACAACAGTTTCGAAACGTTTGAAAACATTAGGAATGATCCAGAAGCAAGGACATTGGGTGTCGTATGAGTTGAAGCCGAGAGACGTCGATCGGCGTTTTCTCACGTGTGAAGTGCTGCTTCAACGGCAGAAAAGGTAAGGTTTTTTGCATCTTATCGTGACTGACGATGCAAAGTGGATACAGTACGATAATCGTAAGCGTAAAAACTCGTGGGGTAAGCCCGGCCATGCATCAACATCGTCCGCAAAGCTAAATATCCAAGGTTCGAAGCTTCTCCTCTGCATTTGATGGAATCAGCAGGGTGTAATTTATTATGAACTGCTGAAATCGAACGAAACTATCACGGGAGATCGCTATCGACTGCAATTGATGTGTTAGAGCCGAGCCCTAGAGGAAAAACGACCGCTCTACGAGCAGAGACACGACAAGGTGATTTTGTTACATGATAGTGCTCGGCCACATGTTACAAAAGTAGTCAAAAGAACTTTGGAGGCGCTACAATGGGATGTCCTACCTCACCCGCCGTATAGCGCAGACATTGCTCCTTCCGACTACCACTTCTTCCGGTCGATGGCTCGTGGCTTGGCTGAGCAGCACTTTCATTCTTATGAAGATGCCAAAAACTGGGTCGATTCTTGGATAGCTTCAAAAGACGAGCAGGTCTTCCGAGATGGAATGCGTAAATTGCCAGAAAGATGGGAGAAAGTAGTGACTAGTGATGAGTAATATTTTGAGTGGCATGCTTTTTACTACATACTTTAAATAAAGCATCAATTTTCACAAAAAAATAGCGAGAACTTATTCAAGGTCCCAATATTATCTGACAAGCATAAAATACATCTCCTTCATTACCTACAGAAGGAAACACCCATTACTATGAGTTTTCGTAGTTGGGAGCTATACGAGTATCCATTACTCCCAACCACATCGAAGCATGTTTGGACTCTAAAGACATCGAATCAGTTGGGAAAACCACAATTCGTCATTCGAGGCTTTCAGACTAATCGTGAAGGGCAAAGTGGATCTAACACTAGTCGCTTTGATCATTGTAATATAAGTAATGTGAAACTTTTTTTTTCCTTTATTGTGCCTTTTAGGCTAGCTTGAGCCTATTTCGGCATTACGGTATACATAATTTTTTTTATTTACAGTTGTTTTCATATGTGTGATGTAGCGCTAGGGATAAAAGTTTTATATATTAAGATTACAACTGTTTAGAAACGATAGAATATAGTAGCACGCACTGATATCGGGCTTCGAGATGATCATGTCCACGCTCAGTGGGAGGCAGTATTTTAATTTAAGTAAATTGCTAATTAGAATTTTTCTTTGAGTATCATAGAGACTGCACTGCCAGAGAACATGGTTTAGGTCCTCTACTACTCTGTTACATTTACATATGGGCGAGGAGACAATATTAAGACGGGCGAGCGACGAAGCGGGATTGTAGTGGTTGGCTCTCATACGAAGTATAGTGACAATCAGCTTCCGGTTTAGGTTTTGTTTCGCAAACCACGGAGTTTCCGATTGGTGAAAAAATTTTTGGAAGTAATCTTTGCCTACAGTGTTACTTAAATTTATCAAGAACTCGGTGGTTTGGGAATGACAATTTTTTTTAAAGCTTTCATATACGAGGGTCATTTGATAAGTACCTAGCCTACAAATGAAAACACCAAAATTTTACAAAAAATAAAATTTATTTTTCAATGTAGTCTCCTTTTAGTTGAATACACTTGGTCCAGCGGTGTTCCAATTTTTTTAACCCCGTTGAAAAAAATGTTTTCTCTTGGTTTGCAAAATAGGCCTCCGTGGCGGCGATTATTTCGTTATTGGAGTGGAATCTCTTCCCGGCGAGCGAATTTTTTAGGTTCGGAAACAAAAAAAAGTCGCACGGAGACAAATCTGGAGAATACGGTGGATGGGGCAGCAGTTCGTAGCGTAATTCGACCAATTTAGCCGTGGCGAGTGCAGAAGTGTGAGCCGGTGCATTATCGTGGTGGAAAAGCACTTTCTTTTTAGACAAATGGGGCCGTTTTTCTTCTAACACGGCGTCAAATCGGCTCAATAGTTCGGCGTAGTACTGTCCTGTGACCATTTTGCCCTTCTCCAGATAGTTAATAAAAATCACACCTTGAGAATCCCAGAAAACAGTGGCCATCACCTTTCCGGCCGACGGGACCGTCTTCGCCTTCTTCGGAGCAGGTTCACCGGGTAAGGTCCACTGTTTTGACTGCTCCTTGGTCTCTGGAGTGTAGTAGTGAATCCATGTTTCGTCGACGGTCACTTAACGACGCAAAAACTCTTTTGGATTGCGATTAAACAGCTCCAAACACTGCTCTGAACTGGCCACACGGATGCGCTTGTTGTCTGCAGTCAGCAAACGCGGCACCCACCTTGCTGACAGCTTCCTCATGCCTAAAATCTCATGTACGATATGCCACACGCGTTCTTCTGAGATGCCTACTATCGCAGCTATCTCGTGCACCTTTAATCGGCGGTCTGACAAAACTATATCGTGTATTTTTGTCACGTTCTCCTCCGTAGTGGCTGTTTTCGGAGCACCTGGGCGTGGATCATCAAAAACCGACGTACGACCACGTTGAAACTCGTTATACCAAAATTTAACGGTCGCCATCGAAGGAGAAGCATCCCCATACACTGCATCCAAGCGTTCTTTAATTTCACTGCGCGATTTCCCTTCCAAAAACAAGAACCGAATCACCGACCGATATTGTTCTTTCTCCATTTTTTCAAAAATCAACGGACACATTTGCTTTCACACGATCTCAAAAATAAACTACAACTCCGATCCGGCTGAAATTTCGTCTGTAACCGTTTACAGGAAGATACTGCACTGTAGTGTATTTCTGGTGCGATAGTGGCACCATCTGGCGGTGAGGCTAGGTACTTGTCAAATGACCCTCGTAGATCTGTAAACGGAATTTCTTTAATATCTATGCATTCGTTGGTGGTTGCTTGCTTAGCTAGTTTGTCTGCTGTCTCATTGTCTATAATTCCAATATGGGAAGGGATTCAACAAAGTGTGAGAAGGGTGCCGCTATCTTTAATCCTCAAATATTTTTGGTATTTTTTTTTTAGTTCAAGGATGAAAGGATTTGTTTTAATGCTAGAGGTGAACGCTTTCAATGAGAGTAACACGCTGAGAGAGTCAGTAAAAATGTGTATGTTCCGATTACTATTGGTGATCGCTACGTCAAGAGCATCAAAAAGAGCAACGCACTCAGCCGTATACACTGATGCACCGGGATTGAGTTTCCTTTTAATTGTATAATCTAGCTGTGGGGAGAAACAAGCACTGCCAACACCCGAAGGTGTCTTGTTGTCATCAGTATATACGGCAACCGCGTCGCTCCTTGCAACAAGCTCTTTAATTTTTGAGTTAGCATGTTTAGATCTTTTGAGCCGCTTTCCTACGTAAACATTTACGGGCAGGGAAGAGACGATCGTATCATAATCATGGCGATATATATATTGCATGTTACAGGGGAAGATATTACGGTCAGATTTTCGAAGCAGAACGGGACATTTTTATTAGAATCTTGCTAGTCGCGTCTCTTTTTTTAAAAATCTGATAAAATTTTTGGACAGTAGAGAAGGCTTGAGAGCTTTGATTTGAAAAGATTTTTGCTAAAAAGTTTTGACATAGTTGAGTTGATCTAAGACTTAGTGGGGAAAGCTTAGCTTCTGCGAGAAGGATGTTTTTAGGTGTACTTAGACGAAAACCGAGAGCTGATCTTATTGCCTGAAACTGTATTTTTTCTAATTTGTCCTGTAGCGCTTTTCTTGTCGGAAATCTAATATAATTTGTGTAGTTTACGATGGACCTAATGTAGCTTTTGTACAAAGTGATTAGAGTATACGGGTCAGCATCCCACCAAACGCCGCAGAGAAATTTTATAATATTAAGAGCGTTGGAGCATCGCTTGAGGACTTCGTCAGTTAGTCGAACTAACTCCGTCACTTTTGGGTATAAGATGGATAAAGGTATTGCTCCAGTCCTCCGGGTACACGCTGCTTTTGTACATGCTGTTGAAAATGTCAAGTAGAAGTAGCTTATGTTTGGTGGGGAGGTGCTGTAGAATCTCAAAATCTACTACGTCCATACCAGATGCGGTATCTGGACGTTTCAAGTCTAAGGCTAAATTAAACTCTGAGAAATCAAAAGGCGCCTCTAAAAATTCGTTTTTATCGCATATTGGAACTTGCTCGGGGTTAGTAAGCACCCATGGGGGACATAGTTTGCTGAGAGCTTTTTTCATGTGGTCGAGCTGTAGATTTTGTGATGGGTTTGTATTAATTTTAGTCCATTTATTTTTAAAAAATTTTACTTTTAGTCCAGACATAGGTGGAGCTAGTATTAAGGTTAATGGTTACAGTGAACTTACGGAAGTTTTCTTTCTTTTTTGTTTTGAAGATTTTTCGAGCTAGTGCAGCATGCTTTTTATAACTGATAAGGTCTTTTAACACATTGCTATATTGCCATTTTTTAAAGGAGGCTCTACGTAATCTTTTTGCTCGGTCGCAATCTAGGTCCCACCATGAGATGGGGTTGTTATATAAAACTATTTTTTGTTTTTTTGGTTTGGGAGGACAGGACAGATTTACAGCATCAATGACTTACTTGATAAAGAAGTTATATTTTTGACAGGGGGGTAAAGATTCGTATTCAGTGGAAAAGAAAGAGCAATAGAGTCTGTCTAATTGTGTTGCAAATCTGTCCCAATCAGTCCTAACACACTTAATTTTAAAGGTTTTTTTGTTGTATTGATTTTTGGCTACATTTATATTTATAAAAATCGGGTAATGGTCCGAACCCCAGGTTTCGTCGTGAACTTTAACATTATGTCAGAGATGTTAGTAGAGGAGAAAATTAGATCAAGATTTGATTTTAAAGCGATGAGACAGAATTTTTAAGTCTGATGCCAGTTGAATCAGAGTATCTACAGTTCCAGTTTTTGATATGCGAGTTAAAATCGCCTACAAACAGAGTGTGTTCATCTACTTTTATGTTAGTTAAGATATCATCCCATACATTTTGCAAAAGTGTAAAACCCGGGGTTCGGTAACAAGCAATTAAATTAATAGCGGGGCTTACATTATTTAAATAAATGCCATATATTTCAACACTGTCGCACGGAGAAGTCAGATTGGTTAGAGTAAAGAAACCTAATATCTTTTCGTACAATGAAGAGAATTTCCCCTCCTCTTGAGTCAGTTCTGTCTTGTCGAGTGGTGATGAATCCAGCAAATTGCAAATTGGTTGTGGGTTTTAGCCATGATTCAACGCAAATCAGAATGTCAATTTTTGGTAAGAGAGCTTCAATTTCTTGACATCGTAGTTTAAAACTTCTGCAGTTCCAGAAAACAATGTCCAATTTCTTTTTAATTGTTGAATTTACATTTGTGATATTGCTCATAATTAGGTGTGGAGATGAAATTATTTGGTTGAGTCGGTAGAACTACAGTCGCTTAAAGAACTGTTGTAGTCAGAATTTGTGAGTCGTTTCTTTATTCTTAAAATTCGAGATTTTAAATTCTTGTCAGATACATGATTAGCAAGTCCTTCGAGCACTAGATTTAGTAAGATTATGTCGTTGGAATATCTTGCTGCTACAGCAGGAATGTCTGAGCTACCGTAGCAGTCAAATAGAAAGTTGGCGATTTGATCTCGGTCTAGTGCGAGTTTGTTGGTGTTTGCCGATAAAAATTCGTCTGCTGCTTGGAGCTGAGAGGTTATAGATTCAAGAGTTACCCTATTTTTATTAGTTTTTCTCATTTTCTTTATCGTATTGTTTTTCTTGTCCTTGACCGTAGGTATTTCTGTGCTATCCTCCTTAACTAGTGTGTCGGTGCTTTTGGTTGAAACCGACAGTGATCGTGACCGTTTAGTCGGGGGAGGGGGCATGATGTTTACAGGTACAGTGTCGCCTTGATTGCCTGCTTGGATTACTTCGGTGATATTTATATTATCGGAGTTTTCAAGTGAACTAGAAGGCCCTTGCTGATCCTTGTTTATTTCAACATTGTTTCATGTTTGGAAGAGAGAGTCATTGACCTTGCAGAATTTAGCTAGATGCCCTTCTTCCCTGCAATTGAGGCAAGTAAGTTTTTCAGCTGAAAGGTATATATAATATACGGTTTCCTCAAACTGTATCGGAATCGTTGGAGGTAGTTTAGGAATATCTTCAGGGTTAATGTACATTTGTCGTCTAAAACACATTATATGAGAGAACCGGGGGTCGTTTAATCCTGCGCGAATATAAGAAATCGGCGAACAAGGCACAATACCGGCTTTTGATAGATAAATAGATAATCCATGATTAGGTCATTTGGTATTATTGGACTCACATTTGAAATAATAATACTTTTAGCTTTCGACATTAATGGTCTGATTTCTAGTAGTATTGAACCAATTTTCACCTTTGTGCGATTTTCGGTGATTTTTTCGACAGTCTCTTTGCTGTTTAGATACAGACATACTCCACCTTGTGAAATGCGAGAGATAAACCTTATGAGCGATGAGTCGATTACTTCGCCAACAGCAAGTGCATATTCTTGAACAGAAATGCCATCCATAGAGTCTAGAACGATTGCTTGATCCTTCGTGGGAACTTGAATTTTTTGAGCAGCATAGGCGTAGGTAGCTTTGTGGTTGGTTTGACTTTGTGTGGATATTTTAGCAGTTGAAAATGCTATATGCAGGTGCCCCTGGAGCCAGAAACACTTACGACTCTCCCCCTTCCCAAAGCGGGAAGGGTGAGAGAAATTTAATTTCACAGTTCAAAATTACACACGTGCGCAGCGTTGGGTTCTATAGAATCGCTGGTAAGCACTCGCGAGCGACAAACTGTAAACACGTCCGCATTCTTCGGAGTCACAATACCGAATCTCAGTAATGTGAAACTATTTATCAATTCACAATACTATCCTTATAGAAATCTCAATCTTAACATTGATTAAAATCAATACGCTTTATTATATGATATGTATGTAAGCTTTCAAAATGTGTATTATGGAAAAGAGGCACAACCTATGGTCAAGAAAGGAGAGTATATCCAGCATGCTCCTTTAGTTGTTATCGATTGTTAAAAGCAGAATGAGTCGTTCAAGCAGGCTCCAGTTGACGTTCGTCTTGAATTCGAAGCTAAAGAAAATTTTCCAGCACATACATCAGCCTACTGCTTGATATTACAAGACCGTATTATTGAATATAATTCCATAAGTAGGGATATTAAGACATTAGTCTAAGGAGGGGATGAAGGTATAAAAGACCCTGCAAAGCCATCTGAATAGTCTGTCAACATGGAGTACGTGGTTGATATGCAAAGGGTTCAAGCAACCCATCAATGAATTTGTTGACAAAAAATTAGCCATTGTTTCTCTGAGTGGAAGTATGAAACCAGCGGTGTTTACCTTAAAGCCACCCACACCGTGGTGTAGACTTCCAGCAAAGTATAAAAGTCAAAATTGCGGGTTGGAACGTAATTATCACGGCTTATCTTGGAGTTCGGATGAGCTGCCCTATGAAGAGTCGGAAAATGTGTTACGGAGTAGTCTACATGATGCAAGTGTCGTATATGTGAAGGGCCTTGAGAAAAAGCAGTGGCTTGAACAATACAACCTTAACGTATGATGAACGTATCATATGAACGATATGCGCTTTCCATCGCTGCAGAAACTCAAGTTTGATGTGTTGGAGTTGCTATGTCCTCATCATCGACTTGCTTACAAGGCAAATTGTGCACATCGAAATGTACTGTTGCTAAGAAAATTTTATCATGATAATACTCCATCACTAGAGAGATCTTTCAAGATATATTTTCGCACAGAACATTTATCCTTTATGAGTCCTACGGATATTGCTAACCTACCTAAGGCATTTCTCACAACATTTGCAGCAAACAGTATCGAGCAGTCGTGGGATAAATTGTCTGATGAATTAATAAGCGGTCAAGAAATTCTCAAATGTCTACGTTGCCGAGAGCACAATCCTACAGATAGTGCAGTACCACCTTTAAGAAGAGACTGTATTCAATGTAATGCTAATATATATGAAAAACTTCCTTGTAAAAAATTATGTTTAATAAAGGGCTGCAGTACAATGAAATAAATTAAAATGAATGTAAAATTATTACGCAATACATGTAAAAATTGTGGTTAATAAACATTTCTTATACCGAATATTACTGTTTTCATTTTACTTTCCTCGTATCTCATACGTAAATCAAAGTATTAAATAGCTTATAAGAAATTGTATCTCAGCAATAAACTCATGCTAAAATCAATTTCATTCTATATCTCGCAAACGACTCAAGCTATCGAAAAAAATAATCAAATTTTGGGTTCCTCATGATTATCGGTCCATCTACCTATTGACATTATGAATTAAAATTTTTATCAACCCTTAATTTTATAAGGCGAAAGAGTGTGGATAAGGAGAGCGCAATTAAATTATTATCGAGTTCCAAGAATCGCGCGGTGCGAATATCGGAACAAAGAGGATGTGCGATAGATAACGCATTGCATGTACGTGGGCATAAATATACGTTCGTCAGAATTTAGTGTGTATCAAGGTGATGATACATTCCCCTATAGCACTGAATATTTGAGGAATATTCCCTCAATATTCATTTCCCATTTTCGCAATTTTCGCTAATATTCCCTCAACGTTAATAAACATGGAAGAAACCCATAGGGAATATTCCTGCAAACCTTGATGACCGTTTTTCCATTCCTTTTCTAAAATGATCAGGTAGGCTACATATTATTGTAATATTGCAGCAATATTCGTACAAGATTAATTAATACTAGACGAATATATAATTAAGTTTCACCAATATTTCCTCGATGAAGCAGTATTGCAGCAATATTCGTATAAGATTCGTCGACACAAGAGGAGCATTCAATATATTCCCCTATAACAATCAATATTGGAGCAATATTGCTTCAATGTTGCTTCGAGATATTCGCTAATGTTTCCTTAACGTTAATATACAGATAACGTTAGTATTTAAGTAATTTATTTCACATAGATAAGGTGTAAAATTTTAAGTCCTCACTCCCCCATTGTAAACGGGATATCAAAAACAAGGCAAGCCTTGTAATTCGGACTCTTCGAAAAGAGTCACTTTAACGGTTGAATTATACGGCTTATATACTCTCGGCCATCCAGTGTAACCACAGAAAGCGATACCGGCGCGCCACATGGCGGATAAATAGCCGAAGCTTGCTTATTGAGAGCCGCCCATCACAAGTTCCCCTTTATCACCGCTATGCGGCGCGCTGATAGCGCTTTCTGTAGAGACACTGAATGACCGAGAGTATATAAGTCGTGTAATTCAACTGTTCAAATGACTCTTTCCAAAGAGTCCGAATTACAATTCAAATGACTCTTTACAAAGAGTCCGAATTGCAGGCTTGCCTTGTTTTTGATATCCCATTTACAATGGAGGAATGGGGACCAAAATTTTACGCCTTATCTATTCGAAATAAATTACTTAAATACTAACGTTACCTGTATAGTAACGTTAAGGGAACATTAGCGAATATGGCGAATATGTCGAAGCAACATTGAAGCAATATTGCTCCAATATTGATTGTTATAAGGGGATGTACTGAATGCTCCTCTCGTGTCGATGAATCTTGTACGAATATTGCTGCAATACTGCTTAATCGAGGAAATGTTGGTGAAACTTAATTATACATTCGTCTAGTATTAACCCATTAAGTCCTGAATGGACGAATGCGACGCGCATTCGATGTAAAATTTGATGAACTTTCAGAATCTTTTGTTAGATTTTTCAAAAAATTAAACTGTCGAACACTGTACATGATTTTTTCCAAAAAAACATGGTTTAAAAAAAAAAAAAATTATTCATTTCGATTTTTCAAATGGAATGCATTTAAGATTTAATGATCAAAATGCAGAAAACGTGGCCTCGAGACCTAAACTTAAAAATCTAACGATTTAGGTTTTGAAAAAAAATTTTAAAATACAAAATGGCGGCTGAAACGCAGAAAAATCATAAAAATCTTCTGAAATTATTTACTCGAAAAAGATGGACTTTAGAGAAAAACTTTACTGAAGAAAAAGTTCTTAGAATTGATTAAAGAACACGCTGGAATTTTTTCAGAAACATAAGAAGCGTTTTTAAATTTTTCAAAATTTGAAAATTTTGAAAAATTCTGAAATTTGCCAAAAGGTTCTGAAAAAATTCTAGCATGTTCTCTGATCAATTCTAAGAACTTTTTCTTCAGTAAAGTTTTTCTCTAAAGTCCATCTTTTTCGAATAAATAATTCCAGAAGATTTTTATGATTTTTCTGCGTCTCAGCCGCCATTTTATGTGTTTTAAAATTTTTTTTCAAAACCTAAATCGTTAGATTTTCAAGTTTAGGTCTCGAGGCCACGTTTTCTGCATTTTGATCATTAAATCTTAAATGCATTCCATTTGAAAAATCGAAATGAATAATTTTTTTTTTTTTTAAAACCATGTTTTTTTGGAAAAAATCATGTACAGTGTTCGACAGTTTAATTTTTTGAAAAATCTAACAAAAGATTCTGAAAGTTCATCAAATTTTACATCGAATGCGCTTATCCATATACTTTTTACAATTCATTTTCACATAAAATATAAGCGTTGAAAACTTTAGTGAAAATTTGTCCATTCAGGACTTAATGGGTTAATTAATCTTGTACGAATAATGCTGCAATATTACAATAATAGGTAGCCTACCTGATCATTTCAGAAAAGGAATGGAGAAACGGTCATCAAGGTTTGCAGGAATATTCCCTAAGGGTTTCTTCCATGTTTATTAACGTTGAGGGAATATTAGCGAAAATTGCGAAAATGGGAGGTGAATATTGAGGGAATATTCCTCAAATATTGAGTGCTGTAGGGGTTCTTTTACACACACACACACACACACACACACACAGACACACACACACACACACACACACATACATACACACACACACACATACACACACACACACATACACACACACACACACACACGCGCGCGCGCGCGCGCACGCACGCACACACATGGTGTAATATTTTGCAATATTTATTAAGGTGGCGTAATATTTAATGACGTCATCGCAAATCGGAGATGGAGGATGGGGATGTGGAGTAGATAATGCATTGCATATACGTGGGCATCAATATATGTTTGTTAGGAGTTAGTGTGTATCAACATGATGATACATTCTTTTACAGACAGACATACACATATACGTACACACACAGCATGCCGCATGGTGTTATATGACATAATATTTGCAATATTTAATAGGATGGCGTAATATTTAATGACGTCATCTGTAATTGGGGATAGGGGTGGGAGGGATGGGGGATGAGTTTGCGCAATCTGTGTCATCAATGTAGGTGTCAGGGATAGGGGATGGGAGCGCCCCACAGAAGGTGTCAAATTACTAATAATTAGAGCAGATTTGATATCCTAACCTTGAACTGCAATTTCTTGGATTCTGTAATTTTACACCCATCGTCGCATATTTGCACAATGTGACGACACACGCAAACGTTTCAAAACGTTTTGGATGCTATTACGTAAGAGCATGCAATCTTCGAGAAGATTCGATGACGTCACTGTCTCACCTATAATTCATTCGCACCTGTCCGTCTCGACCAATCAGAGCGCTTCTCTGAGTCAGTGGGCGAGTGGTGGGGGGAGTCAGAACTCTCCTAGCTTATCTACTGACTTGATATACTTATGACTGATTTTCAGTGAATTTCACTAATTTAAATTTTGAGAGTATATACATTTTCTTACTCGCTAATATATGCTTAAAGTATAAAAATTATGCAAACATAAAAAATAAAATGAACTTATACCATATGTCTCGCAAGTAATATAAATTCAAAACTAAATTTTTATTTATTTTCGTACTCATTCATTTATTCTTTTAGCGAACATTACATTTTGTACAGAGATTGTAATAATCATTATTCATCAGCTATTTCGACTTTATTCAAAAATATTGGTTTTCATTTTGCGAAAGACCTTCCCAATAATACCGCGGTTTTAATATTACCAAATTATGGAAACTAGGAAAAAGCATTTAAAAAATTCACAGGTTCGAAAACATCATAACTCTATGTGCTGAATCCATATCTGAAGGCTCACCTTCAGGAGATTATTTTATATTATTAATGTACTTCCCTGGTATTTCTTGATAATAAAACAGCATTTAAAGAAAATAGGCACAAAAAACTGTTGTATTTTTAGGTATTTTAATAACATAGGCAGTGATTGCATTAATAATTTAAAGATTTTATTAGTCTTTGTAAAATCGTCGGAGTTAACTTAGTTATAGTACACGTGATATATATATATATATATATATATATAATTATCACTTAACCCCTTTATGGAGCCCATCGCTGTATATTAGTACCTACGCCCAGAGTTCTCGTATACAAGTGACTAAAGAAATAATCCCTCTCTGGGTATAGAAACTCTAGATCGGGCTCCATAAACGCCGTATAAGAATATTTTATGGGACCCGGGCTCCATAAAAGAAAACGGGCTCCATAAATATGCTCATGTGTATAAAAGGGCTCTATAAATCTGGCAAAAGAAATGTGTGTGTGTGTGTGTTTGTGTGTGTATGTGTGTGTATATGTGTGTGTGTGTGTGTGTGTGTGTGTGTGTGTGTGTGTGTGTGTGTGTGTGTGTGTGTGTCTGTGTGTGTGTGTGTGTGTGTGTGTGTGTGTGTGTGTGTGTATGTGTGTGTGTGTGTGTGTGTGTGTGTGTGTGTGTGTGTGTGTGTGTGTCTGTGCGTAACTTCATGTCAAGTGTGACTCTGATTTTGAAATTGCTCAAAATTTTTTTACTAATTCCAAATTAGCTCCAAAACACAACCCTAGAGTTTTAGAGCAAAATATTCAATCGTTCAAAAGTTAGAATTAATTGAAAATTGAAATTTTTGAATTTTTTCATAAATCTTCAATTTTCATGATTTTTTAACTCAAAAACTTGAAACTTTTTGTATAGCACATGAAATGGGAAAAAGTTTCCAAATTGTAAGTAGAATTGCTCAGAATTTTTCCAGATTGATGCCAATTATATTCTAATTTATACGTAAGAAAATACCATACAAAATATGCTTAAGGCTGTTGTGACGTGATTAATATCCCTCAACAGGGGCTAAAAATTTGATACAAAATGTTACTTTTAAAACGAGACCTTGATGAAAGTGGAGTACAAACTCAGAAATGAGAAACAGATAATTGAAACTGTATATATATATATATATATAGATAGATAGATAGATAGGGATGAGATCAGCGGTCCTACACAAGATATTTTCACCGCGGTGTTGGCTAAGTTTACAGCAGTCGATTCGTTAATTTGAGTAAAAAACATGCTTTTTAGAACACACGGAGTGTGCTCAGTAATCAGCTGATTTTTACTGATCCACCGATGGATCATGCTAGGAATAAATATTTTGAATTCAGTAAATCTTTTATTTCAGGTAAAGTTTACAAAATATGTTAATGGGATTCTCTGGCCGCCCTACTGAATAACCACACATGGAACCCATGTGGAAAACACATGGGACCCACAAGGATCCACGAGGATCCACGTAGGAACAATGTGGTACCCATGTCAGAAATTGCGTCAGGATCACATTGGGAGCTACATGGATCCTATGTGGGAACCATGTGAGTCCCACATGACCAAGCTAAAAATTATTAGCATTAAGTACCACAAATAATAATATACAAGAAAATCATTAAATTTAGATATTAAAAAATGTTTGCAGATGTTGTGAAACGAACACGGGAGCCTTGGTACGGCAGTCAGACGGTCTAACCACTCACCTATAAAAGGCTTTCTTTTATTAATCGATACATAATTGAGTAATAATATTTTAATCAAATTTAATATAGTAGTAAAAATTGTAGCTGATGGCCAATACTACCAGGGTTTGTTAATAAATAACACAGACGCAACAATAATTAAAACTTACAATGAAACGTGTAGTCAATTAGTTCTAATGCGGAAAGTGTTCCGTGCGTCAATGCCTACACTTTTGACAATTCCTCCTTTTTATACAATAAAATTGCGCATATGTGTGTGTGTGATGTAAGGAAGACGCGTACAAATGGCGGGGATGCGGTAGACAATTGAGAAGCAACACAGCGGGTGTGGTATCAGGACAGCACGTATTAATAGAGGGGGCACCCCAAAACCAATGCTATAATGCTCTCGACTTCCTTCATACACAAAGGTGAGAGTGATAACTCTACATCGACATGCTCTTCTGGTCTCACTCGCTTGCTACCTTCGGTGATCATACTCTTGTAGTTAATTTTATAAACAACATTAGCTTTATCACAGATTTTTGTCGTATCCTTACCTAATTTAATAATATTGTTAAGTTTATTCGTAATACTGTAGATAATATTTGTATTGTGTTGTTTAAACAAAACGTTCATAGTTCTTTCTAATTCTTTCACATTGCATATATTGTTATTATTGCTTCTAAATTTTTTTAAACGTTTTTTTATGTAAAAGTCAGATAATTCCGGTGGATAATTATTATATCGTAATAGTTCTTTGATAAAAGTTATATTTTTGTTGTGGAAACTTTAATTTGATAATTTAAATGCTCGATTAACTAAACTATAAAGAATTGCTTTTTTATTGCAATGGCGGTGTTGTGATAAATACTTTAGATATTTTCCGGAAAAGGTTTGTTTATGGTACCAATCTGTGATAATGCCTTGTTGCTCATTAATAATTATTTTAATATCGAGAAAACCAATACAATTGTTTTGTTGTAGTTCTACCGTAAACTGTAGGTTTTGATCATAGGAATTAAAAATATTTGCAGTGTGTTCAATCGTTTCTTTTTTTATACATAAAATAATGTCGTCAACATAACGGAAATAAAACAGAGGTTTCATATTAAGATAATTTGACGACTGAATCTCCAAATCTTCCATGACAATGTCTGCCTAGATGGGGCTGATGGGATTGCCCATAGCTGAACCAAAAGTTTGTTGGTAGAATATCCCATTAAATTGGAAAACATTGTTATCAAATATGAATTTTATTATATGTAAAAACTCTGTGCAATTCATGTTAATTTTATTATATAACTGGGTCCATCATTTTTCTATTGCTTTGTAAACTAAATAATCAGGAATGTTTGTGAAAAGGCTTACTACACAAAGCCAATTATTAAATAATCAGATGGGATTTGGAGATTTTCTATTTGTTCTTTAAGTTTAAAGCTATTATCCACATGTGAAATTGCTTGTTTCAAATTGGTGGATAAGAATTTAGTAAACAATTTTGAGATGTTATAAAGTGGTGAGTCAATGGCTGAGGTTACGGTCTTATGAGAAAGCCATTCTTATGGATTTTTATAAGTCCATAAGCTTTTGCAATATTAGATTTTTGTAACACCGAATCAAATTTGTTTCCCCCACAAGAGAAGTCAATCTTATTCAACCATTTTATTAATTGATTCGCTCTCCTTTCCAAACGAGATAAAGGGTTTACTTTTATTACCTTGTAGTATTTATTATCACGGAAAAGACTTTCGGTTTTTTCTATATAATCGGATTTTGTTATTATAACCGTAGCGTTTCCCTTATCTGCTCTCGTGATAAATAACTGTGGGTTGCGCTTTAAGAACTCTTTAGTTTTCTTTGAATCTGTTTTAAACTGTTTATCAAAATGGTTGTCATTTGATAGATCTTTGTTAATATTTTTATTAATAGGGTTCAAAAATGTACCCTTAGTGTTTTGGCTTTTTCTTCCTCACAATTATTATTTGAAAACATCTCACTATTCTTTATATATTGTGAAGTAAGTGCATTATCAAAACGGTTATTAAAATTGAATTTTTCGCCGAGTTTCAAAACATCTAGTATATATCTCGGGAGTTCAATGTCCGAGACATTCACATACCACTTTTCTTGTATATTCCTACAAAGTTCAATCACCAGCGTGTTATGATTTTGAATTTACCCTATTGAAAAATATCGCGCGATTATCGTGCGATAAATCGCGCGAATAATCGCGCGAATAATCGCGCGATGATCGTGCCAGTTTATCGACCATTTTCTGGCGCGATAATCGTGCGATAATCGCGCGAGTTAACCGAAATTCAACATTAAAAAATAAGTTTTATTTCCACAGCTGTGTACGTGCTTGCGTAATTGACAAACATTATGACTGTAAATGTATCAGTGCGTAACTGCAGTGTTAATGTACACCCGAGGGAAGTTAATTCTTTCCGAACGTGCCGGGTGAATTCAAAATCTTGGAATCCCATTGGACTATTCAAGTGTTATTAATCGCGCGATTAATCGGAAAATTTTATAAAAACAATTACACCAAAAATATGTATAAAAATTACTTTTAATAAGAACGAATTACTTTCAAAAGTTATAGATTATACTGAAAAAATTTAGCTGATTTCAGCTGGACATCATGCCAAAACGTCACCTGATTATCAGGTGATTAGCACCTAAAAATCATGTTGATATTATCTCTTAAATAACATTGTTTTTACATTTTGCTATGAAAAATCGAGTTTTTCTCGCAGTCAAAGCAATTAATTAAATTTTTAAACTTTTATCTATGATTAACATGTGTATTATAACCATGCCCACATAAAAATATTTCGTAAGTTCTTACGTGAGAACTTACGTAAGCTCTCATCACTCGGTGTGCGAATAAGTAAATTAAAAATTAAAAAATAAAGACATGTAACATACATGTATATTGGAATAATATTATCATAAATGATATTGTTCTTAATGTGGAGAAAGGATAAATGATGTTTAATGAGCCACGTGCTCGCGCTACTCGACACCGACCCGTGATATAGCAAATTTACACGAGGTCGGAGCCGAGCGCGCCCACGTGTACTTCGATATTAGCTGCTACCATGAACAGTTGCGACGACGTCGGCCACACTACGAGGAGGCGAAATCTTGGCGATGATATTGATATTAAAAGAACAGAGAAGATATTTCACATGGGGTCAGCAGATCAAATTTTTGAATCCTTTAGGCTTTGTGAGTTATAACTATAATAATTTTTATTCAACAAAAATGTTTCTGATTCTTTATTACAAACTATTTAAAATGTGTGCAGGAACAATATTGGTAAACCGTCTTGAAAAGAATTCTATATTTTTTAAATATCAATATAAACCAATAATTGGTATTTTTGTCAACCCGCTAGATTTCAGATCATAATATTATTCATATATCTCATGTTATGGATCTTGCCGCTAAATTTGCTCAAAGCATGAAAAATCCATTAAACATCTATTTTCAACAATATTTTCAACAGACTTATAAGTAATAACACTTATATTTACTTTCCTAAATTTCCAATGGGAGCCATTTACACTGTTAATAAACTCTCTTTCTAATCTTCATATCTATTCCAAATTCAATTTCATAAGTAATCTATTATTATATGTGCAAAAGCCAAAAGTAAATTAATATGTAAAAAAGTTGCAATCAAAGTAGTTGAAAAACGATTTAGCAATTGTATACTCCAATGCGCAGACAAATACTTCTTACTCATTAATTTTCAAATACAATATGGTGTTCTTAGTAAGTCTTCGCTTCATGTGAAATTTCATAAATTATGTAAATTACAATCTTATAAATCATTAAGATCCATAATCCAATTATTTAATTGTAATTTACACTGAATAGTTTATGAAATTTCATGATGCGAAGGTTTAATAAGAAAACCATATTTTACTTGAAAATTATTGAGTAAGAAGTTCTTGTCTGGGCATTGAAATATACAATTGCTAAATTATTTTTCAACTACGTTGTTTGCAACTTTTTACATAGTAATTTACTTTTAGCTTTGGCACACATAATAATAGATTACTTGTAAAATTCTGTTTCGAGTAGATATCAAGAATACATGTAGAGTTTATTAACAGTGTAAGCGCAACTTCCATTGAAAATGTAGGAAAGTAAATATAAATTTTATTACTTACAAGCCTTTCAAAAATATTATTGAAAATAGATATTTAATGTATTTTTCATTTTATGACAATATTCAGCAACAAAATCCTCAAACTATGCAAATGGATCATAAAATAAATATAAACATATTCTACAAATAAAAAGCAAATTTTTTCCCAATGCTACAAATTACAAGCCACATTTTTAGCCAAAGCTAAAAGTAAATTAGTATAAAAAGTTGCAATCAAAGTAGTTGAAAAACAATTTAGCAATTGTATACTCCATTACGCAGACAAATATTTCTTACTCAATAATTTTCAAATAAAATATGGTGCTCTTTATTAAGCATTCGCTTCATGTGAAAATTCATAAATTATGTAATTTACAATCTTACAAATCATTAAGATCCATAAGTCAATTATTTAATTGTAGTTTACACTAAAAAGTTTATCAAATTTCATGATGCGAAGGTTTAGTAAGAAAACCATATTTTATTTGAAAATTATTGAGTAAGAAGTTCTGGTCTGGGTATTGGAATATAAATGGCTAAATTATTTTTCAACTACTTTGATTGCAACTTTTTTACATAGTAATTTACTTTTAGCTTCGGCACACATAATAATAGATTATTTATAAAATTCTGTTTCGTGTAGATATCAAGAATACATGTAGAGTTTATTAACAGTGTAAGCGGCTTCCATTGAAAATGTAGGAAAGTAAATATAAATTTTATTACTTACAAGCCTTTCAAAAATATTGTTGAAAATAGATATTTAATGTATTTTTCATTTTATGACAATATTCAGCAACAAAATCCTCAAACTTTGCAAATGGATCATAAAATAAATATAAACATATTCTACAAATAAAAAGCAAATTTTTTCCTAATGCCACATTTTTTGCCAAAGCTAAAAGTAAATTAGTGTAAAAAAGTTGGAATCAAAGTAGTTGAAAAACAATTTAGCAATTGTATACTCCATTACGCAGACAAATATTTCTTACTCAATAATTTTCAAATAAAATATGGTGCTCTTATTAAGCCTTCGCTTCATGTGAAAATTCATAAATTATGTAATTTACAATCTTACAAATCATTAAGATCCATAAGTCAATTATTTAATTGCAGTTTACACTGAAAAATTTATCAAATTTCATGATGCAAAGGTTAAGTAAGAAAACCATATTTTATTTGAAAATTATTGAGAAAAAGTTCTTGTCTGGGTATTGGAATATACAATTGCTAAATTGTTTTTCAATTACTTTGATTGCTACTTTTTTACATAGTAATTTACTTTTAGCTTTCGCACACATAATAATAGATTACTTATAAGATTCAGGTTTGAGTAGATATCAAGAATACATATAGAGTTTATTAACAGTGTAAGCCGCTGAATAAGTTAAAATTCATGTATGTAAATTCTGATATTACTAGCTTACATGTTATACGTTCAAAATAAGCAATGAAGGGGCCAACCCGTTACCACACCACATCCATTGAAAGCCAAGGCCAGATCGAGGCACATATTGGTACTTAGTAGCACTACATACTGTTAAGAACATCCTCAGTCTGATGGTTGAGAATCATTCATCTTTTCTGCTGCCTCAGGTACCTCCAACAAGAGAAAAGTACAAACAGCCCACCCACCCATTAAAGAGGTTAGGAGTGAGAAAGAACTTACAGAATCTATGCTTTACCGCCGACTGCGTTGTTTTATTGTCTCAGATGAATCACCACCGAACGATGGACGCGAAGAATGAATCAACACCCACCAGGACACCGTACTGCAGCAGCCGCTGTCATATCGTTGCGAATGTCGAACAAGACACGTGTACGGCAGCGTCGGACGTTGGTCTACCTATACAAACAATTCAGTCAGCTGTTGGCGCTCCCGGCCGCTTGGGATATAATCGTCTCGTCCGTAAAAAGGCTGTCCGACGCTGCCGTGCACGTGTCTTGTTCGGCATTCGCAACGATGACAGCGGCTGCTGCAGTACGGTGTCCTGGTGGGTAAATTGGTTCCTTCTTCACGTCCATCGTTTGGTGGTGACTCCTCTCAGACAGTAAGACAGCGGAGTCGGCGGTAAAGCATAGACTATGTAAGTTCTTTCTCACTCCTAACCTTTTTAATGGGTGGGTGGGCTGTTTGTACTTTTCTCTTGTTGGAGGTATCTGAATCAGCAGAAGCGATGAATGATTCTCAACCATCAGGCTGAGGATGTTCTCAACAGTATGTAGTGCTACTAAGTACCAATATGTGCCTCGATCTGGCCTTCGCTTTCAGTGGATGTGGTGTGGTAACGGGTTGGCCCCTTCATTGCTTATTTTGAACGTATAACATGTAAGCTAGTAATATCAGAATTTACATACATGAATTTTAACTTATTCAGCGGCTTACACTGTTAATAAACTCTATATGTATTCTTGATATCTACTCAAACCTGAATCTTATAAGTAATATCTATTATTATGTGTGCGAAAGCTAAAAGTAAATTACTATGTAAAAAGTTGCAATCAAAGTAGTTGAAAAACAATTTAGCAATTGTATATTCTAATACCCACACAAGAACTTTTTCTCAATAATTTTCAAATAAAATATGGTTTTCTTACTAAACCTTCGCATCATGAAATTTGATAAACTTTTTAGTGTAAACTACAATTAAATAATTGTCTTATGGATCTTAATGATTTGTAAGATTGTAAATTACATAATTTATGAATTTTCACATGAAGCGAGGGCTTAATAAGAGCACCACATTTTATTTGAAAATTATTGAGTAAGAAATATTTGTCTGTGTAATGGAGTATACAACTGCTAAATTGTTTTTCAACTACTTTGATTGCAACTTTTTTACAGTAATTTACTTTTAGCTTTGGCAAAAAATGTGGCATTAGGAAAAAATTTGCTTTTTATTTGTAGAATATGTTTATATTTATTTTATGATCTATTTGCAAAGATTGAGGATTTTGTTGCTGAATATTGTCATAAAATGAAAAATACATTAAATATCTATTTTCAACAATATTTTTGAAAGGCTTGTAAGTAATAAAATTTATATTTACTTTCCTACATTTTCAATGGAAGCCGCTTACACTGTTAATAAACTCTACAAGTATTCTTGATATCTATTCGAAACAGAATTTTATAAATAATCTATTATTATGTGTGCCGAAGCTAAAAGTAAATTACTATGTAAAAAAGCTGCAATCAAAGTAGTTGAAAAATAATTTAGCAATTGTATATTCCAATACCCATACCAGAACTTCTTACTCAATAATTTTCAAATAAAATATGGTTTTCTTACTAAACCTTCGCATCATGAAATTTGATAAACTTTTCAGTGTAAACTACAATTAAATAATTGACTTATGGATCTTAATGATTTGTAAGATTGTAAATTACATAATTTATGAATTTTCACATGAAGCGAATGCTTAATAAGAGCACCATATTTTATTTGAAAATTATTGAGTAAGAAATATTTGTCTGCGTAATGGAGTATACAATTGCTAAATTGTTTTTCAACTACTTTGATTGCAACTTTGTATACTAATTTACTTTTAGCTTTGACTAAAAATGTGGCTTGTAATTTGTAGCATTAGGAAAAAATTTGCTTTTTATTTGTAGAATATGTTTATATTTATTTTATGATCCATTTGCAAAGTTTGAGGATTTTGTTGCTGAATATTGTCATAAAATGAAAAATACATTAAATATCTATTTTCAACAATATTTTTGAAAGGCTTGTAAGTAATAAAATTTATATTTACTTTCCTACATTTTCAATGGAAGCTGCTTACACTGTTAATAAACTCTTCATGTATTCTTGATATCTACTCGAAACAGAATTTTATAAGTAATCTATTATTATGTGTGCGAAAGCTAAAAGTAAATTACTATGTAAAAAAGTTGCAATCAACGTAGTTGAAAAATAATTTAGCAATTGTATATTCCAATGCCCAGACAAGAACTTCTTACTCAATAATTTTCAAGTAAAATATGGTTTTCTTATTAAACCTTCGCATCATGAAATTTCAGAAACTATTCAGTGTAAATTACAATTAAATAATTGGATTATGGATCTTAATGATTTATAAGATTGTAATTTACATAATTTATGAAATTTCACATGAAGCGAAGACTTACTAAGAACACCATATTGTATTTGAAAATTAATGAGTAAGAAGTATTTGTCTGCGCATTGGAGTATACAATTGCTAAATCGTTTTTCAACTACTTTGATGGCAACTTTTTTACATATTACTTTACTTTTGGCTTTTGCACATATAATAATAGATTACTTATGAAATTGAATTTGGAATAGATATGAAGATTACAAAGAGAGTTTATTAACAGTGTAAGCGGCTCCCATTGGAAATTTAGAAAAGTAAATATAAGTGCTATTACTTATAAGTCTGTTGAAAATATTGTTGAAAATAGATGTTTAATGGATTTTTCATGCTTTGAGAAACTTCAGCGGCAAGATCCATAACATGAGATATATGAATAATATTATGATCTGAAATTCAGCGGGTTGACAAAAATACCAATTATTGGTTTCTATTGATATTTAAAAAGTATAGAATTCTTTTCAAGAGGGTTTACCAATATTGTTCCTGGGCACATTTTAAATAGTTTTTAATAAAGAATCAGAAACATTTTTGTTGAATAAAAATTATTATAGTTATAACTCACAAAGCCTTAACGATTCTAAAATTTGATCTGCTGACCCCACGTGAAGTATCTTCTCTGTTCTTTTAATAGCAATATCATCGCCAAGATATCGCCTCCTGGCACTGTGGCCGACGTCATCGCAACTGTTCATGGTAGCAGCTAATATCGAGTACATGTGGGCGCGCTCGGCTCCGGCCTCGTGTAAATTTGCTATATCACGGGTCGGTGTCGAGTAGCGCGAGCACGTTGCTCATTAAACATCATTTATCCTTTCTCCACATTAAGAACAATATCATTTATGATAATATTATTCCAATATACAGGTATGTTACATGTCTTTATTTTTTAATTTTTAATTTACTTATTCGCACACCGAGTGATGAGAGCTTACGTAAGTTCTTACGTAAGAACTTATGAAATATTTTTATGTGGTCATGGTTTTAATACATATGTTAATCATAGATAAAAGTTTAAAAATTTAATTAATTGCTTTGACTGCGAGAAAAACTCGATTTTTCATAGCAAAATGTAAAAACCATGTTATTTAAGAGATAATATCAACATGATTTTTAGGTGCTAATCACTTGATAATCAGGTGACGTTTTGGCATGATGTCCAGCTACAATCAGCTAAATTTTTTTCAGTATAAACTATAACTTTTGAAGTAATTCGTTCTTATTAAAAGTAATTTTTATACATATTTTTGGTGTAATTGTTTTTATAAAAATTTTCCGATTAATCCCGCGATTAATAACACTTCAATAGTCCAATGGGATTGCAAGATTTTGAATTCACCCGACACGTTCGGAAAGAATTAACTTCCCTCGGGTGTAGATTAACACTGTAGTTACACACTAATACATTTACAGTCATAATGTTTGTCAATTACGCAAGCACGTACACAGTTGTGGAAATAAAACTTATTTTTTAATGTTGAATTTCGGTTAACTCGCGCGATTATCGCACGATTATCGCGCCAGAAAATGGTCGATAAACTGGCACGATCATCGCGCGATTAGTCGCGCGATTAATCGCGCGATTCATCGCACGATAATCGCGCGATATTTTTCAATAGGGTAGACGTTAGTTTTATTCGAATTTACAGTATATCTATCTTTATCAATGTTTCTATTATATTTCTTATAATAGATATCATTTAATTTCTTAGATAATTTTTGCTTAAATGGAACATTAATAAATTTTAGTTTTGTGTTATAATAATTGACAAAAAAGGTTGACAATATCGTTATCCGTAGTGTGTCCCAAAAATTTTATCAATTTTATACTATCTTTTTTTAAACGTGATAAACGTATATATATCCATAACGTCTGTATTTAATAGCTGTTTTTTTAAAGAAATTAAATTTTTTGGATTTGGCTATTAAGTTTTTTTGTTTCATCTTGCACTTATTCGAATACATATGGTTATTAGTAATATTTTGTGTAATGAAATCTAAGTGTTTTTGAAACACATCAAAATATTTACAATTTAAAAGAAATTTAAGTCTATCACGGTAACAACTTTCTTTATGAAGTGTAATGCTAAGCTTTAGAAATATCTTAGTCTCAAGATTAAAAACTTTGAAAATTAAGTATAGGATTACATTTACTTTAATATCGACGCGTGTTCTTAAATAGTGCGATAATAATTCCTTTTGCGAATTGTAAAACATACGTGTTTGTAGTATTTGTAATGTTAAATCCATGGTGCAGGTTGGTCTTCTGACGATATTTTGATCGATGGAATATTGAAAATAACGTATTCTTTGGCCCAACGTTGTAGTTATAGTTGGTTTGATGTAGCGAATGCTAGGTTAAATTAAAGTTGTAAAAATTGAACCTAGTGGCCAATACTACCAGGGTTTGTTAATAAATAACACAGAAAAATTTTTTTACGATGTTTCGGATATTTTAATAAGTCCCTCTTCAGGTTCTAAATACGTACAAAAATATACAAAATTATATAAAAACTGTTTTTTTACAATTCACAAACTTACAAATTATACTCGCAACAATAATTAAAACTTATAATGAAACTTGTAGTCAATTATTTCTAATGCGGAAAGTGGTCCGTGCATCTGTTACGTCTGTGACGTATCTCTAAAATTTAAATGTTATATTCATATTAGCATCAGTAATTTTCTTTGACCCACAAAATTATGTGATTGCGAATTTAAATGACACAGCATTTCGACAACGCAATAGCGTGACGTAGCGAGCCACCTACTTCGCGAAGGTGTACGCGCGTCAGAACTTTTATGTAGACTCAGCAACTCTCAACTTCGAAACCAAACGATTTATGTCAAAATGTTTGTTAAATTTGTTTAAAAAGATGATTTTGATTCAGCGTTAAAATCATCTTTAACCTAATTATTTTGTATTATAAAAGAAGCGATGTATATCACGCAAATCAGTCACAGTAACAACCGTAATACAGGTGAACTGCCGAGCTCCATCTGCCCCAGACGACACACGAGGGCATAATTCATTATTACGGAGCAACAAATACACTAAAGTATACTAACATAAGCGGAATAATTGTGCGAACGAATATACAGCGATAGCATATATTGTGAGGGAAGTTCAATTGACTAAAAATTGTACATCGAAGGAATTGCAAGCAGCAACAATATTGGTAATTATACTTCTCCAAATAAAATAAATTTTAAACCAAATATTATTAGTTATTTCCTTTATCCCGGACTTCACATTGGTTCCGGTACCGGATCGAACACTAGATTCATACGAAAAACAAGACTGGTATAAAGAGAAACAAATGGTATTTGTTCATACTAATAATTTATTACTAACTATTTCTGAGCTTCTTGCTTTGCAGTAAGAAGTTGGAGGGATGTTTGTTGCATGAATCGCCCAAACTTCGGATGATAAGCATTTACGGCTCGTCCAGACTATACTAACATATTAACAGATAAATAAAAGAAGAAAAAGACGATGTTATAGAAATAGGGAAAGAAGAAAGGATAACCCAAATACAAATAATCAAACGTAAAATAATATAAAACAAGATTTCACATAAAGATAAAATCAAAATAAATAAATAAATAAGTAAATAGCATCACGGAAATATATTTGACAAACAACAAATTAAAGTGAAAAAATTGATATAGGGAAAACATTAAGAAACAAATAAGTAAATAATATCAGTAAAAACAAATAACTAAAATATTAGTGGAAAAAATAAACAAATGAATAAATAAATAAAAAAACAAATTTAAATAAATAAAACAAATCCAACACGAATGAGAAAAAAGAAATAATAATACAATATAATAATCATTGAATAGATAAATGTTATATTTTACATAAACAAGATATAAAAATATCAGGAAATCAATTAAAACGCAAAAATAAGCGATACAGATATAAAAGTAACAAAAAAATAAATTATATCATGAAATAAACAATTAAAAAATATATACATGAAAATAGTTGAACTAATAATAAAAAGATATTTAAAAAGAAATATTAAGTATAGCATAGGCAAAAGAGTAATATGTCATGTCATATCAGAAAAAGGCACCAAATAAGGGAAACGAAGGGATTTTAACCAGACAAACGACCCAAAGAAATTCAGAAATTAAAAAGCAAATAGATGAGAAAAGTAAGGAAGTTAATATTTTTGGAAGGAAACCAAGAGTACCAAGATCACCTCCGAGCATAAACTTGCCTAAAAATGTATCACATACTTACGTTAACGTACCAATTGACTCAAAAACAGAGGAAAACATGGAAAAAGTTTCAATTCCAACGACTTCGAAAGCAGATCTTAACGTATCAGAAAAAACAGATTCACGAATTACAGCTACCTTAGAACCAAACGAGAACATTACAGACTCTACACAAGACTTAATAGACGGAACCAAATCTACAAAAAATATAAATAATTTTTTAATTCCGGAATTAAAACAGGATATTACATCACCAACTAATTTTCATACACCGAATACACCAAGTCAGAGATCTGCATTTTTTGAGGATTCAATATATTTTGAAAACGGCAGGCAAAACGACTACACGGACATAGAAGGATTACTTAATGAACAAAGTTTGATTTTCGCTAGAGATAATAAATAGAAGGAATAACGGACAGCCAGAAATTCAAATAAACAAAGATTTAATAAATCTCGAAACAAAAATGGCAAACCAAAAGCTTAAAGTACCACTCAAAGATGTCGCAAAAATAGTTCCGGAATTTGATGGAAAAAATATAGAACCAGAAGAATATATAGAAAGATTTCAACAGGCAAAAGACATTATAGACAACGCAGATGAAGAAAACTTAGTACGACTTTTAAAAATAAAATTAAAAGGGGAAGTATATAAAGCCCTCAGGAAAGCAAATATTACTACTATTGACATTTTAATTGAATCCATACGTAAAATTTATCCGAGTAAAGAAGATATACATACACTTTATGGAAAATTGATTACAATAAATCAAGAACCGAACGTAACAGTATTGGAGTATGCTAACAAGATTACAGAAATAGGTACCAAAATTAAAGAATTAAAAGCATCAGAACCAGGTATTGCAGAAGAAAATTTTACAATTTTTTACAATTTAAAAAGTGAAATACGATTTGCATTAGGAGAACACGAAACGAAACAGAGTGCAATACAAAGAGCAATAGATCTAGAGGCAAATACAGAAAAAAGAATTATGATGAAACCATATTAATTCATGATATTTCAAGTTATTTTTACATAGAAAGTTCTGTAATTTATTTATTACAGATTCATTATAAAAACGTTTTCTTAGATGCGCACTATAATGATCGCACAAGAAATACGCACTATAATAATTGAAAATTATAAAAAAGAAAATTCACTTTTAGAACAAATAGTCAAATATTACAAAATTAATCTTTTTACGAAATAAAACTGTACGATATGATCATTTGTTTCAAAATAACAGAATACGAAAATTGCGATTGTTGCGACTTCTTATATTAAACAAGTAATTATTATGTATTTATTTTATAAGCGTTAAATAAGATTAAATGATTGTATTATTTCAAGAGTAACCCATAAGTGAAAAAGGTATTTCAAAATTCTAAATATAACAGATGCAAATCATCAAACTCAATCAGAGAATTATGCTTATTGTTACAATTAAAAAATTCTGTAACAGAAAATTACTGATGGTTTAACTATTCTTATACCTGTTGAATCTCTACGATATTCAACAGTCTAAGGGGGGAGGTGTTACGTCTGTGCCGTATCTCTAAAATTTAAATGTTATATTCATATTAGCATCAGTAATTTTCTTTGACCCACAAAATTATGTGATTGCGAATTTAAACGATGCAGCATTTCGACAACGCAACAGCGTGACGTAGCGAGCCACCTAATTCGCGAAGGTGTATGCGCGTGAGAACTTTTATGTTCACTCAGCAACTCTCAACTTCGAAACAAAACAATTTATGTCAAAATGTTTATTAAATTTGTTTAAAAAGATCATTTTGATTCAGCGTTAAAATCATCTTTAACCTAATTATTTTGTATTATAAAAAAAGCGATGTATGTCACGCAAATCAGTCACAATAATAACCGTAATACAGGTGAACTGGCGAGCTCCGTCTGCCCCAGATGACATACGAGGGCATAATTTATTATTACGGAGCAACAAATGCACTAAAGTATACTAACACAAGCGGAATAATTGTACGAGCGAATAAACAGCGATAGCATATATTGTGAGGGAAGTTCAATTGACTAAAAATTGTACATCGAAGGAATTGCAAGCAGCAACAATATTGGTAATTATACTTCTCCAAATAAAATAAATTTTAAACCAAATATTATTCGTTATTTCCTTTATCCCGGACTTCACACGTCAATGATTACACTTTTAACAATTCCTCCTTTTTATACAATATAAATAAATTGCGCATATGTGTGTGTGTGATGTAAGGAAGACACGTACAAATGGTGGAGATGCGGTAGACAATTGAGAAGCAACACAGCGGGTGTGATATCATGACAGCACATATTAGTCGAGGGGGCATCCCAAAACCAATGCTATAATGTTCTCGACTTCCTTCATATACCAAGGTGGGAGCGATAACTCTACATCGACATGCTCTCCTGGTCTCACTCTCTTGCTACCTTCGGTGATTATACTCTTGTAGACACATGAATTGTCAATTTTTTATTAGCGTATTATATTCCTTAGATAAACTATTAATTTCAAATTGTTTATTCATATATTTTACTTGTGTGTGTGTATGAATACGGCTTCGGAAAACAGTCTTTTTCCTCTATTAATTTCTGTATCAAGAATTAGTACATTATTAAAATCTATCATATGATTATTGTTTTTTGTATGTAAATATAATAAAGAATTGTCATCTCTCATGGTGTATTTTTCAGAATGTCCTTTGAGTCGCACATTTGATCGTCTACCTGTCTGGCCAACGTACGAAGCCTCACAATCTTTGCACTTAATTTTATAAACAACATTAGTTTTATCACATATTTTTGTCTTATCATTATCTAATTTAATAATATTGTTAAGTTTATTCGTAGTACTGTATATAATATTTGTATTGTGTTGTTTAAACAAAATGTTCATAGTTCTTTCTAATTATTTCACATATGGGAGCGTAATAAATATATTTTTGTTTTTCTCATTACATATATTTTTATTATTGCTTCTTAATTTTTTAAAAGTTTTTTTATGTAAAATTCAGATTATTCCGGTGGACAATTATTATATCGTAATAGTTCTTTGATAAAAGTTATATTTTTGTTGTGGAAACTTTAATGTGATAATTGAAATGCTCGATTAACTAAACTATAAATAATGGCTATTTTATTGCAATGGCGGTGTTGTGATAAATACTTTAGATATTTTCCGGAAAAGGTTTGTTTATGGTACCAATCTGTGATAATGCGTTGTTGATCATTAATAATTATTTTAACATCGAAAAAACTAATACAATTGTTTTGTGGCAGTTCTACCGTAAACTGTAGGTTTTGATCTTAGGAATTAAAAATATTTACAGTGTGTTCAATTGTGTCTTTTTGTATACATAAAATAATGTCGTCAACATAACGGAAATAAAACAGAGGTTTAATATTAAGATAATTTAACGACTGAATATCCAAATCTTTCATGAAAATGTCTGCCAAGATGGGGCTGATGGGATTACCCATAGCTGAACCAAAAATTTGTTGGTGGAATTTCCCATTAAATTGGAAAACATTGTTATCAAGTATGAATTTTATTATATTTAAAAATTCTGTGCAATTCATGTTAATTTTATTATATAACTGGGTCCATCTTTTTTCTATTACTTTGTAAACTAAATAATCAGGAATGTTTGTGAAAAGGCTTACTACATCAAGGCTAATTATTACATAATCCGATGGGATTTGGAGATTTTCTATTTGTTCTTTGAGTTTAAAGCTATTATCCACATGTGAAATTGGTTGTTTCAAATTGTTGGATAAGAATTTAGTAAACAATTTTGAGATGTTATAAAGTGGTGAGTTAATGGCTGAGATTGTCGGTCTTATGGGAAAGCCATTCTTATGGATTTTTATAAGTCCATAAGCTTTTGCAATATTAGATTTTTGTAAGACCGAATCAAATTTTTTTCCCCTACAAGAGAAGTCTTATTTAACCATTTTATTAATACATTCGTTCTCCTTTTCAAACCAGATAAAGGGTTTACTTTTATAACCTTGTAGTATTTATTATCACGGAAAAGACCTTCGGTTTTTTCTATATAATCGGATTTTTTTATTATAACCGTAGCGTTTCCCTTGTTTGCTCTCGTGATAAATACCTGTGGGTTGCGCTTTAAGAACTCGTTAGTTTTCTTTGAATCTGTTTTAAACTGTTTATCAAAATGGTGGTCATTTGATAGTTATGACACGGTATTTCGCGCGAACTATAAGAACCCGCGCATCACGAATTAACCGCGTGCTCAATTTCTCTTCACGTTCAAACTTGCCTCTCGCTCAAATACTTGCCTCGCTGAAAGAATCTCCTCGCCGAATTTGTAAGGCGCCAGACGAGGAGATCACACTCACGCACACTCTCGCGATGCCGGCTCAAGACTCACTCCCGTCGGGGTGGTCCGCGTTCGCCTGCTCGGGCAGCAGGGCTCGCACACACGCGCGCCTTCCACGCAACCGCTACGCAGCGTCGGTGCTGCGAGGGTTTTCCTCCCAACTCTCTCTCACTTCCTTCCCCGCTGGGAAGGAATGGCACCAATACCGGCTCCTAGGCTTTCGCCTCGCAATCGGTCGCGGTCGCGGCGCACACACTTGCGCTTCCTTACCTTCTTGCCGCTCTCCTCGTACACGATTGACGCCGTACTCTCTCTCGTCCGTCGGGTCAATCGGTCGCTGTTGCCTCTTTCTCTGCAGACCCGGGCGGCTTCTCCTGGCTTCTCACACTATCACACCGCACTCACGAACACGGGAGAACAATCCTATATTGATTTCGCGCGCGCACACTGTCTCTTGCTCCGAGGTCCGGGGTAGAGTGATTAGTCAGCGGCGCTCGCTCTCTCCCCTGCCCTTCTATGGCGCTCGCGGCACTCGAATCACCATCGAAGTCGTTTTAAAATCCCTTCGCGCGCTCACACTCACACATCCATACTCGACGCGTTTTCCCGCGTCGCACTCCCCCTCTAGGCCTTCGCGAACCCTCGCGAAAACGGCCGATTCTATACGTCGGGGGTTCCCCTCCCCCCCTCAAGGCACCAATACCGGCTCTTGTTCTCGCTCTCCCGAGGACTTACTGCCTTCACAGAGATTCCTCGAGAGCTCTTACAACCGTATCGCGCGCGTTTTGCAGCAGCGCGCACAATCCCTCCACGAGGCTCGCTGCCTGCGCCAGAGCGTCCCGAGGGCGATCCTGGGCTTGAAGCTGCTGCTGCGCCGGCACCGAGTGGACATGCAGCTGCCTAACTGCCATGGCCTGATAATGGTGATGGTGGCGCGCTCCCATCTCTCGCTCCATACGCGCCCTCCACTCCTGCTCGGCTCTCAGCTGCTCGCGCTCGATGGCCGCGCGCTGCTCCTTCTCCACACGCAAGGCTTCTCTATTCCGGCGCTCCATCTCCTCCGCCCTCTCCCGCTCGTTGGCGAAGTTCGCCCGCACGAACTCCTCGTGTGCCACGCTGCACCTGGAGCAATCCCGGAGGTCAACGCCATGCCTCCCGCAGTTGTTGCAAAATGCCCTCACTCGCGGACGGGGGCATCGCGCCAGGTCATGGCCGTGCTGCCAACAGTTGTAGCAGTGGTATGGTGGTGGGTCCATCGCAGGGTCGGTGGGGATGGCCCTCAGCCCACCAAACATTACGCCGCTCCGTCGGACGGCTGGCGCTTCACCCCTCTGCGCTCGGACGTCCTCCCTTCTTCCTTCCGTCTCTCTCGCTCGCCTCCTTTGCCGCTCGCCAGCCGGCGATAGGGGTCGCGCGTCGACGGCCAAGCATCGGCGCGGCCCTTCATTCCGCTGGGAAGGCGATCGTCCTCTCCTGCACGGCGCGCCAGGGTGCTCCTCCGGTGGCGGAGAGGGGCGTCGCGAGACGTAATCCTCCAATGTCGGCTGGCGGTTCGGATTATACCGACGCGCGCGACGCCGCTGGGTGCGGCTCATGCGCGGCGGCGCTACTCCTCGCTGTTCCTCCTGCGGCACGACCCGCTCCTGCGTCCTCGCATGGGGCTCATCTAATTCCGCACCCGAGTCCCAATTCTCATCCGCATAAGGCCACACTCGGATGTTAGCTGGGGGATCATAGCGCTCCGCTCTGCGCTCCGGGGCTCGGTCGCTCGACGACGCTGGACCGGCGGCTGCTTCCACAGGCAGCAAGGGGCTGCCTCTCGCGCCACACGCCTCGGGTGGCGTCGGACTGGCTGCGGTGCAAGCTCCGAGCTCCATTGGCTCCGCGTCACTGCCATCGAGCAAGTAACGCTCGAGCTCGTCCTCGGCGCGTCTGCTCTCCTCGACGCTCGCGCAGTCGAGAACCCTGGCCTGCTCCAAACTCTCTCTCTCGGCACCACTTCTCGGCTGTCCGTCGTCCTCGATGACGAGTATCGGGTCATGATGACGGCGCAACGCAGCCTCGGCTGCTAGCTCCCGCCTCATGACGAGCTCACGCTCCGCCCCCATGGCCGCAATCCGTTCTTCTGCCCGGATAAACACTTCCTCTAGGAAGCCGCTCGTGCCCCTCTCGGCCTCCCTCTCCAGCTGGTCCTGCTCATACCAGCTGAGCTCCGACTGCGGGCGACTTCCCTCCACGCTCGGCTCCAATACTGGTTCACCGCGGCGAGTTGGTGGCCCCTCCATTCCTAATGGGAAAGGCGGCCTCGCCTCTTCTTCCTCGGCGATTATCGAACTCGTGTCCATTATCAGTCAATAAATACTCCGGTGTCTCCCATCGGAATAAAATTAATTCTTCTAATGCGCGCGCTACTGACTTTCCATCTGCTTTCCTAATCGGCTTCAACTCCACCCACCGCGTGAACAAATCCTGAAACACAATTAAGTACTTCATCTGACTCTTACTCGGCCGAAACTCCATTAAATCCGCGGCTACTACTATCCATGGCCTCTCTACTATTCTACTACCCATCAAGCCCTGCGCTCCCGTCTGCACTACCTTATATTTTTGACATTGCTCGCACGCTCGCACAAAATTATTTACGTCATGATACATACCCTTCCAATAGTATTCACGCGCAATACGATCATACGTCTTCTCTACACCGAGGTGCCCTGACGAAGGTGTGCTATGCGCTTCTGACATAACTCGTTCTCTTACTTCGACCGGTAATACTAATTTTAACTTCTCTTTGCCATCTATAATTTCCCCTAAAAGCGGATCCTCGCGATACTTATAGAGTTTTCCCTCTTCCACTATCCAATCTTTATACTTAAGCGGCGTCTCTCGTACCTCGCTCAACATACGCAGATACCACGGATCGCGAATTTCTTCAAACGCAGCTGCTTCTATCTCTACTTGATCGTACATTCGCGAGAGCGCGTCGGGAAACTGATGCAATGAACCTTTGCGATGCTGGACTTCAAAGTTCCATTGCTGCATCTCTAACGCCCATCGCGCCAATCGCCCTGACGGTTCCTTCAGATTCCTTAACCACTTCAGCGCACTGTGGTCTGTAATCGCCGTGAATTTATATCCCTCTACATACGGCCTAAACTTTTTGATCGCCCATAACAACGCGAGACACTCCTTCTCTGTCGTTGAATAGTTACGCTACACTTGCGTCATTGTCCGGCTCGCATAGATAATAGGGTACTCTCCGTCGCGGAATTGCTCGCATCGCACTGAATAATAAACGGCTTTGTAAAATCCGGCCGCGCAAGAACAGGGGCTCGCGTCAGAGTGTCTTTAATGTTTTTAAACGCTGTCTCCTGCTCTTCTCCCCACTCCCATTTCTGCCCTTTAAACGTGAGTCTATTGATAGGCAACTTCATCTCCGCGTAATTCTCAATAAAACGCGCGTACCAACCTGCCATTCCTAAAAACGTCCTGACCTCGCTCACATTTCGCGGTGCTGGATAGTTCAATACCGGCGCTATTCTCTCTGGATCTGGACGCAACCCCTCGTGATCCAACAGATAGCCGAGATATGTGACACGCTCGCAGCAAAACTCGCACTTCTTCCGCTGTACTACTAACCCCGCATCAGTAATTCTACGCAATACTATTTCTAACCACTTTAAATGCTCGTCGAACGTCTCTGTTACTACTATTATATCATCTAAATAGCAGAATACGTACGGCTCGCACTCCGGTCTGAAAAGCGCATCGATTAGTCGTTGAAAGGTCGCCGGCGCATTTGCTAAGCCGAATGGCATTCGCATGAACTGCCATAACCCCGATCCTGGCAAAGCTAAAGCCGTGTACTTTCTACTCGAACGCTCTAGCGGCATCCGATAGTACGCTTGGCGCAGGTCTACTTTTGAAATATACCTAGCGTTACGCAAATAGTCTAAAATCGCATCCATGTTTGGAATTAGGTACGCGTCTTTCTTCATGGCCTTATTGACATCACGATAGTCAAAACACATGCGACCCTTGTCATCTCGCCACGAAATCTCTGGCGCGCTTCGCCAGTTGCTCGCTGGAGGCTCTATTATACCCGCTTTAAGACATTTCTCTACCTCACCTTTGCAAACTCGAACATTTTCGGCAACATTCTCCGGGGCTTCTGTCGCATCGGCGCTGCACCCTGCATATCTATATGATTCTCGACTAGGTCCGTTACACCCGGTATATCGCTCGCGGGAGGCAAGAGTCTACCTACAAGTTGCTCCACTAGCTCACGCTCGCTAGTCGCAACTTCGCTTATGCCCGCGCATTCGGCATAAATCGGCGCTTCTTCGCTCGCTTCTCTTCCCGCAAAAGTCCTCCAACTTCCGTCGCTTGACCGCCACTCGCCTCTTGCTAGCCGCGCGTCGATGTCAAACTCCTTGCAGAAACCTATACCTAAAATTAAGTCGTGATCTAATTCGGGGACAGCCTTCACGCTAATCAACTTCGAATCCCCGTCGACTTCGAGCATCAAGTCGAGCCCACCCACTACCGACGTTACCTTTCCATTAACCGATCTAATCACCGAATCATATTCTTTTAATCGGCTTTTAACTAACTCGGTAATACGCGGTCCTGCGAGGGATAACGTTGCTCCCGGATCAAACAATGCTTTATACTCCTGCCCGCCTAGCACTACTGTCAAATAATACCGGTTATCTATCCTCATGCCCGCGACGCCACTATCACCCGCTTGCTCGCTTTCTACGTTTTCGCTCTGATTTTCGCTGCTAATCGGTGCTTCAATATTGCTTGCTCTCGCGCGTTCTTTCCGATCACACTCCTCGTGCAGCTCGCGCATCATCTCCTCGGCGGCGAGTTTAAGCTGTTCATCTAATTCTGGATCGAAATCATTGTTCGCTAAGCACGGGGCCGCTCGCTCCGCCCCGCTCACGCCGTGCATCTCCGACAGTACAGCCTCGTGTACTTGCAGCGCGCGTGCTGCGCTCTCAGACTGACACGCGTTAGCAATTATCGATTCTCCGCTCGTTTTGATTTTACTCTCTATACTCACTTCCCCTATCACTATCGCATCAGCTTTCTCGTACAGCTGCTGATTTTCGCTTAAGTCTCCCTCTTTATTCTCACGCTTATTCTCACACACGCTCTCAGCATTTCTAGTAACCTCGCTCTTACTAGTATGCTCTACCCCTTTATTCGCAAGTTCCAGGGCCTTATTCTTCTCTAAGGTGCGTAATAAACCCGCTATATCTAACACTAAACTATCGTCCCTCGCTAACGGGAATTTACCAGCGCGGGGAGCGAGGTTTACTTTGGCCCCGCGCCCTGCGTGTTTCCCGCGCCGGCGTTAAGGGCGCACAGCGCGCGCACGTTAGCACCGTCACTCCTGGCGCTCCGCACTTGTTGCACGCTAAATTCGCTCGCTGTGGACACTCACGCGCTACGTGCCCTCGCTGCCTACACCAATAACACACAACATACGTGCACTCGGAGGCGCGGTGCCCCACTCCCTGGCACGTAAAGCACGGACCCACGAACGGCTTTTTCGACTTCCCCTCGTTGCGCTTAGAGTCAGGCTTATCGCGAGGCCCCTGTCCACCCTGCTGTCCGCTCGTCTGATTAGCCTGCGCACGCGGCTCATACGTTTGCCTATCCCCGCTCGGCGTAACTCCAGGCTGACGAACAGGCTGCGCGTTCTGTCCCGAAACGTAGGCGTTGTTTCCGCCTCGCTGATTTCCTCGCTTTACCTCTGCATACGTCGCGCCTTGTCCGCCGCGGATCGGGTTCGTTCTCGCAGGCCCTTGCTGCACCCCCATCACCTCAGCTGCACTAGCGCTGGCGTCGCTCGCACTTCCCTTCTCATCTCGCCTCTTGCTCTTACGCTTTGGCTTCGATAATTCAACCCGCGCGCTCTCTTCCCCCGCGGCAGCTACTTTTGCTTTAATCGCACTCGACGGGCCTGTGAAAGCAGCGCTTTGTACGTGCATCTTCTCCGCGGGCGGGGGGGGGGGGTCCATAACGGCCGTCAATTTCCTTACGTCGCTCGAAACGCCGACCGTACTTAACGATGTCGTCTAACGTTTCGACCACTTCATCCACCATCACGCGACGATACTCCGGCAAGAGATTTCGGTAAGCACGATCAACCTGATTGTCCTCGCTCGGCGGTCGCTTAAAATGCGAAACTATCAATCGAAAATTTTCAATATAACTCTCAACCGATTCCCCTTTTCCCTGCGTTCGCCGGCGGAGATCGTCAAGAAGATCCTGCCTGTCGTATTCTCAGATAAATCGACGCTTAAACGCTTTCTCAAACGACTTCCACGAATTAATGCGCGCCTTTTCTAACCTAAACCAAGTCGCCGCCTCACCCGTAAAAACACACGGTAGCGCGCCTAGCATGCCGGCATCACTGAGATGATTACCCGCTTTGCAATCACTCAATTGATGCAGAATCTCCTCTGCCGCTCTCTTAGTCCCCTTACCATTAAACTTTAAATTCTAACTACGTAATGTTTTCTCCGCGCGAATCCCATCATCATCGGCGCGGTGTCTGCGCGACCCTCGCACGTCGCACTCCGAATCGCTCTCCGATGACAACGCCTGCAGTCTATCGCGCCCCCGCGTCCTCGGCTTCCTATCACTTCTACGGCGCGAACCATGCCGGTGCTTACGCAACCTCACGGAATCGTCGCTCGAGCTCGACGAAGACTCTTCCTCCGTATCTTTATACTCACGCGCTCGCGCCCTATCCTTTCTCTCACTGCGCTTACTCTTACGCACTAACTCCCATTCCGATTCGCTGTCATTACTCTTCCGTTCTGCTACGCTCTCACGCTTGACGCGCAAGTTACTTCGGGGGGTTCGATTCACGCGCACCCTCTTCGAAGTCTTGCGCGTACCTTTCTTTTTCCCTAACTTCGCTCGCTTTGCAGTCGCATCCGCCAACTCTCTAGCCCTACGATCGCTTTCGCTCGCGCGCGCTCTCTCGTCGGCTTGCCACTGACGACCTTGTCTATCTAATTCCGCGAGAATCTCGCCCTCATCCCCGCTACCTTCATCTGATCCCTCACTCTCCGGAGTCTCGCTCGCTTCGAGAATTTCATCATATTTCTGCACGGGCGTATACCATTGCTGACGCTCGTCTCTCCGCGGCGCTTGCGGAATCGGTAACGGTCGCGGAGCTCCTCTCTGTAAAATCAATCCACCCCTCTCGCCTCCCACGCCTCGCACGTAACGCTCCGAATAGTACTCCCACTGACCCTGTCCGTTCATCTGCGCGCGTATTTCCGGCGAAAGAACCACATTTGGCACATGTTGCACTGCGGAAAACGCGCGAGTTACTCCGGCCGTTGGCCTCGTACTCAGGATGGTGTAACCATCGTCGCCGTTGTCATCGCGGTGTTCGCTACCGTCGTTATCGGCGCACTAATGGTTATTGTGGATGTAGGCGGCGCATGTATTTGCACACGCTCGGTGTGCACCGCATCGACTCGCGCTGGCTCGTCCTCGTCGTACGACGCCGTCGTCGTGCGTTGCTCCCCCTCTCCAGCGCCACTACCACGCGCGGTTATCTGTTCCCTCTCTACCTCCTCTCAAGGTGTCATCACCAATACCTCATCCGCGGGCGCGACATCCTCCGCGTCATCCCACGGATACCAGGGAATTTCCACATTCCCTGACTCCGCTGCCTTCAACGCTGCCCTCAAAAGCAGCTCGCGCAATGTGGCTTCCGGACCGACGCACGAACACCCGTTAAAATTTAACTCGGCGTGCACTTCCTCAACCGATAATCTTCCGATATTATGCTTTTTCTCCCTCCTCGCACGTGAGCGCATCAGCTCTCGCATCGTCGCCTGATGCCGCTGCATCTCCGTTTTCGGCTTGACGATTCTCGCTTACGATTCTAATATACACGGTCGCACTCGAGTTTCCCAAACGTAATTAACCTCGCAGTTACCCGGTACGCATTCGTAATACTGAATATTCACACTCTCCTCTAATCCTTTCTAGTAAATACTGCGCGCGCTTGGCCCATTCCCGGAATTGTTTACGTTCTCGCTGCCGCGCAAAGGCAAGCGAGCCGCGCCGCGATTCCGAGAAGCGCGCCCGGCTCAGCGAAGCCGGCCGATTCTTGACGCGCGCGAGCGCGTTACGCGCTGTTCCACGCGGAACAGAGAAAATGACTTTATATTGCTTGCCGCGCACTGCCTAACTAATCACTCGCGTTAACACTTTTCACTTTTTTTTGAACGATGCCCCACGTTGGCTGCGCCATTTTATGACACGGTATTTCGCGCGAACTATAAGAACCCGCGCGTCCCGAATTAACCGCGTGCTCAATCACTCTTCACGTTCAAACTTGCCTCTCGCTCAAATACTTGCCTCGCTCAAAGACTCTCCTCGCCGAATTTGTAAGGCGCCAGACGAGGAGATCACACTCACGCACACTCTCGCGATGCCGGCTCGAGACTCACTCCCATCGGGGTGGTCCGCGTTCGCCTGCTCGGGCAGCAGGGCTCGCACACACGCGCACCTTCCACGCAACCGCTACGCAGCGTCGGTGCTGCGAGGGTTTTCCTCCCAACTCTCTTTCTCACTTCCTTCCCCGCTGGGAAGGAATGGCACCAATACCGGCTCCTAGGCTTTCGCCTCGCAATCGGTCGCGGTCGCGGCGCACACACTCGCGCTCCCTTACCTTCTTGCCGCTCTCCCTCGTACACGATTGACGCCGTACTCTCTCTCGTCCGACAGGTCAATCGGTCGCTGCAGCCTCTCTCTCTGTAGACCCGGGCGGCTTCACCTGGCTTCTCGGGCGCTCACGCTATCACACCTCACTCACAAACACGGGAGAACAATCCTATATCGATTTCGCGCGCGCACACTATCTCTTGCTCGGAGGTCCGGGGTAGAGTGATTAGTGAGCGGCGCTCTCTCTCTCCCCTGCCCTTCTATGGCGCTCGCGGCGCTCGAATCACCATCGAAGTCGTTTCAAAATCCCTTCGCGCGCTCACACTCACACATCCATACTCGACGCGTTTTCCCGCGTCGCATAGTTCTTTGTTATAATTTTTATTACTAAGGTTGAAAAATGTACCTCTTAGTGTTTTGGCTTTTTCTTCCTCGCAATTATTATTTGAAAACATCTCAAAATTCTTTATATATTGTAAAGTAAGTGCATTATCAAAACGGTTATTAAAATTGAATTTTTCGCCGAGTTTCAAAACATCTATTATATATCTCGGGAGTTGAATGTCCGAGACATTCACACACCACTTCTCTTGTATATTCCTACAAAGTTCAATCACCTGCGTGTTATGATTTTGAATTGAGACGTTAGTTTTATTCAAATTTACAGTATATCTATCTTTATCAATGTTTCTATTATATTTCTTGTGGTAGAACTGCCACAAAACAATTGTATTAGTTTTCTCGATATTAAAATAATTATTAATGATCAACAAGGCATTATCATAGATTGGTACCATAAACAAACCATTTCCGGAAGATATCTAAATTATTTATCACAACACCCCCATTGCCATAAAATAGCCATTATTTATAGTTTAGTTGACCGAGCATTTAAATTATCACATTACAGTTTCCACAACAAAAATATAACTTTTATCAAAGAACTATTACGATATAATAATTATAAACCGGAATTATCTGAATTTTACATAAAAAAACATTTAAAAAAATTAAGAAGCAATAATAACAATATATGTAATGAGAAAAAAAAATGTTTATTATGCTCCCATATCTGAAAGAATTAGAAAGAACAATGAACATTTTGTTTAAACAACACAATACAAATATTATCTACAGTACTACGAATAAACATAACAATATTATTAAATTAAGTAAGGATAAGACAAAAATCTGTGATAAAGCTAATGTTGTTTACAAAATTAAGTGCAAAGATTGTGAGGCTTCGTACGTTGTCCAGACAGGTAGACGATCAAATGTGCGACTCAAAGGACATTCTAAAAAATGCACCATGAGAGATGACAATTCTTCATTATATTTACATACAAAAAACAATAATCATATGATAGATTTTAATAATGTACTAATTCTTGATACAGAAATTAATAGAGGAAAAAGACTGTTTTCCGAAGCCGTATTCATACACACACAAGTAAAATATATGAATAAACAATTTGAAATTAATAGTTTATCTAAGGAATGTACTACGTTAATAAAAAATTGCCAATCATGTGTCTACAAGAGTATGATCACCAAAGGTAGCAAGCGAGTGAGACCAGGAGGGCATGTCAATGTAGAGTCATCACTCCCACCTTGGTGTATGAAGGAAGTTGAGAGCATTATAGCATTGGTTTTGGGGTGCCCCCTCTACTAATACGTTCTCTCCTGATACCACACCCGCTGTGTTGCTTCTCAGTTGTCTACCGTATCCCCACCATTTGTACGCGTCTTCCTTACATCACACACACACATATGCGCAATTTTATTGTATAAAAAGGAGGAATTGTCAAAAGTGTAAGCATTGACGCACGGAATACTTTCCGCATTAGAACTAATTGACAACACGTTTCATTGTAAGTTGTAATTATTGTTGCGAGTATAATTTGTAAGTTTGTTAATTGTAAAAAAACAGTTTTTATATAATTTTGTATATTTTTGTATGTAGAAATCGATTTGATAGGATGCTCGTTAGAGTTGATAGGGTTTTGAACATAAATGATCGCCACGAGCCAGGCACTTTCTTTATCCAAACACTTTATTTGTCGACGTTTCGGCTCTCGCAGGGAAGCCCTTTTCAAGAGTTATAAAAATCCTCGGTTAGATACACATTGGCAGTCACAGAAGTTAAAAAAGAAATATTCCGCATTGACAAACTAAAAAAATACAATTCGTCGTATTGTGTCATATTGTTATAACAGACATTAAATAGTCAAAAAGATTGACTCGTCACTCTAGTGACTCTCAAAACCCTATTTTTGTATGTGTTTAGAACCTGAAGAGGGACTTATTAAAATCTCCGAAACGTCGTAAAAAAAATTTTCTGTGTTATTTATTAACAAACCCTGGTAGTATTGGCCATCAGCTTCAATTTTTACAACTTTAATTCAACCTACCATTCGCTACATCAAACCAACAAATTTAATATAGTTACTTAATTTGGGGAGGGCATCCAAAGCTTAGACGATTCACTTTAAAATTGAAGTCAACTATAGACGTTTTTTACTTCGACATATAGTACTGCAGATTGTTCTTAATTTCTAAATTCTGAATTAAGAAAATCATATTGAAATAGAAAAGATATTGAATTTCATTAATAGAATTTTAAACGGGATACAATAAAGATATTTCGAAATAAATCATTAGAAACAAGTTATATTTGCTTTGAAATCGTATTGATGAAATTCAATGTTTTGGAATGAGGTGAATTATTAGATTCGAAAATATGATTTTCGTAATTTAGAATTTCGAAATGAAGAAAAATCTGCGTTACCCCATGTCGAACTGAAAAACGTCTGTAGTTGACTTCAATTTTAAAGTGAATCATCTAAACTTTGGACCTCCCTCCCATATAAAAGCAAAAAATACGTGGTTAAAAAATTTATAAAAATTTCGGCTTAAAAATTTTCTTATTTATTGTTCAGCAATACGTATTTCTAAATTTAAATATAACAGTAATCTAATCAATAATGTGATGAGTTACATTTTTAACCAGAACGTATTGTTTGCATGGATTGTGAAAAACAGGAATTCGCATTTATTTAAAAAAAAAGTAGTAAATAGGTAAATAGGAATAGTAAATGAGAATTAAATAATGATATTAGTATGGTAGAGATTTATATTTTATATGTACACCCTTTTCATGTTTCCTTTATTTCTGATGAAAAAAATTATTGTCATTTGCTTAAGATAATTTTAAATTAATTAACTATATTAAATTTAACTATAATGTTATTATTACTCAATTATGTATCGATTAATAAAATAAGACATTGAATAACGCGTACATTGTAGTGCAGCTTATGTATCAGTTTCCAAAAGACCAACTGTAAATCTTTTATAGGTGAGTGGTTAGAGCGTCCGACTGCCGTGCCAAGGGCCCCGTGTTCGATTCTGGTCATCTGCAAACATTTTTTTATTTCCAAATGTTATGTTATTCTTGTATATTATATTTGTATGATACCTACTTAAATTATAAAATGTGCAATAAAAATAATTACATTAAAATTTTGTTTACTAATTTTTTAGCTTGGTCACGTTGGACCCACATAGGACCCATGTAGCTACCAATGGGATCCTGCAATATCTGACATGGGTTCCACATTGTTCCCACATGGGTTCCATCTGAGCTTTTTCAGTAGGGCGAGTATTGGAAGTTTTTGATAAGAAGTAAGGGAAAAATAATTAAATAATGTTAACGTACATAGGTACATATTTATTATAATAGTTTATAAATAACTTTAAATATACTTTATAAATAACATAACCAACAAAAATGATCACGGAAACAATTTTTGTCTTTGATAAGTATTTAATAATATAGTGAATTATTTAAACTTTGTAAAAAAGAAGATGATATAGAAATATGCTTTTGACAGATTTGCATTGTTCCAATGATGTAAGATAGCAGAACTGTAAGGTATCTTTCCGTATGCAAAAAGTTGTTTTAAGTTCATTGGAATATCTCGAAAAAAAATATTGTTATAATCTTTATTATCCTATTTTGTATTTTTTAAATGACTTGTAGATAATTTAGTGATGCTCCTCTCCAGGCTATTATGCCGTAGTTAATTACGCTATAAAAGAAAGCATAATAAATGATTTTTATTTTTTGCATTTTCATAAATTTGGAGAGTTGTGGAAAATAAAGATGTGATGTTTTCTTTTTTTAATAAAATATTCAATATGCTTATTCTATTTCATGTTGCAATCAAAGATAACCCAAGCTACTTGAAAATTTCAGCTCTTCCATTTTTTTCATTATTAATTGTTCTAACAAAATTCTTTAGTACTGTTTGAGAATGCCATCATTTATAAGTGAATAACATGCTGTTGGTGTTAGAAATAAATGTACACAACATTTGAATAAAATTAAACTATAATATATATTGTCAACTGTCTATAAAATTAAATCACTGTTACATAATTACAATAAATGTTAATATAAAAGTTGTTATAAAAGGTTGAATATAAAAGATGTGTGTAAATGTTACAATAAATTGGTTGAGTGCTACAATTTGAGAGTGTGAGTTTTCTGTGTGAGTGTGGATGAGTTTTGCTGAGTTATGGTTAGATATTATTGATCTAATCGTGCGTGAGAATTGCAGCCTGGCCAGAGCATGAGGAGTTTCTGAGTCAGCGCACGTGTGCTGAATATAGCCGTGTAATTTTGAAGTTACCTTTGCACGTGCACTGCAGTTATGATGCAACGCTGAGTTGCTCTAACGGCGAAGTTGCTGATGCCTATTAACAGGTAAGTTGCGCCAGATGAGAACAGCCAGTGAGCAGATCCGTCTGAGGAGAGCCAGTGAAGTTTCCTCGATGAAAACCGCCGTCAATTTCAGTAGAATTGGCGCGAGATACCTCGTGATGTTCTCGAAGTATCGGGCGCCTGTGAGAAGGTACTGTATGAGCATCATCGTCGTATGGGAAGTTTCCGTGTGAGAGACACTGCCTTATGATAAGTTACCGTGCAGGAGTCCAAGTTCAGAGAGTGAGAGTGACCACACTTGAGTTTATCCGACTTGATACTAGCCGAACGTGTACACTGAGATTTTCCACGTGGTCGACCGTTGCATGGAAACTATTTGAGTGAGAGAGATTTGAGAGAGAACATCCGTCTTCTTTCTCGCCTCTTTGTTACCGAGGAGTGAGTCAAGTCAGCGTCTCTCTCAATTACATGTGTAAAAGTGAGAGAGACAGCATGATTTTTACCATAATCGACTAATCAGTGTAGCGGATCAGCTGTTCTGGAGAGCAGCTGATGAGTGCTGCCGTTGCGCGACCGCCTGCTGAGTTATACCAGTGGTGCGCAAGCCGCGGTAAATTGAAAATCATGATAAGTACCAAACATTCCGCCCGCCATCAACGCAAGGCTGATTTAAATTCCGATGGTACTGGTACGATGGCGAGTTGCTGAATTCCGAGTAGATTGAGAGGTTGCCGTCTTGAGAGTCTTCTGACGAGGTTGTAAGTTTCTTGATGAAGTAGTCCAGTATCTTCTAAGAGTAACCATGTACTATGTGAGGATGATTAGTATTGAGTACCATGAACTCCACTTGGTTTTATGAGATGAGTGATACCTTTTTGAGTTGTACCAAGTTGAGTTTCTTGTTGAGAGATGCTTTGAAGGTTCTCTTCTTGAATGAAACCATATGTAAGCCGTAATGAAAATCATTTGATGAGTAGTAACTGACCAAGTATAGATAACAGCTGATGACAAATGATACTATGAGTGCACACAAATACAAATCCAGCACTTGTATGATTTGGATACGCGACCCTTCGATGAGTTGATGAGTGGTTCTGCTAAATTAATCCCAGTGTAAGTAATGGGGTGTCCAGCGTCCTAGATAATTGCCCCATGAGTTGCTGAGTCCGATGAGTCCAATACCTAGCATAAGTCACAGAATCCGGAATGAATAACTTGGCCGGAGCTCTGCTTCCAATAATCCAAATTTCCTGCCTGATGTGTGCAAAGTGAGTTTTCTCGGTGCCATAGAGAAATATTGTTATGTGAGAATGCTGACTGATCAGTGATGAGATGACTGCTTCTTAGTATTAGAGATGGATGCCTTGAGTTATGATTCAGCTGAGTTTTGTTAAGCTGACCTCCAACCCTGATAATTCCTGATGTGTACATGATTCCGTGGGACTTGACAATTTTTCAGCATATTCAGTTCAGTATTGAAATGAACCTGCTGAGTTTCCTTAATGCATAAGATTTTTACTTTGCTGATAACATCTTCCCCCTTTGCCTTGAAATGGCCATAAGCTAACTTTACCCAGCCACTAATTTGAGTAGTCTATTGAGTAATAAGTGTTGATTGACGAGATCGAAGTTGTCATTCATATCCTTCCAACGAGGATTGAGTCTATTACCAGTGGAATATTGGTTCCTTTATTCTTTGCCAGCTGAGGAAGAGTGCAGGTATCCAATTAAAATTGCTCGTGTTCCATATGTGTATTTCTCTATTTTGTTAATATGTGTATTTTGCTACCCGGTTCATTCATCCATGATATGTGTAATATCATTTTTTGTAGATGCTATTGTGAGTGCGATTGATAGTAACCGCTTGAGGTACGCTTGAGTTTTGCGAAATGAGTTGTTCAGTACATCAGCTGTAGTTTGAGGTAACCTTACTTGATGTTCTCATTGTGTGAACAAAGTGTTGCTCACACAATGCTTCTTCCTTCTTGAGTTTGGCTGTAGTTGTTGAGAGTGATTCTTCGTAATCCAGAAACGTGTGAGTAATTTCTTAAAATCTTCTGCGTTAAGTCCAATCCGATCTTGATGTATTGTTTTCCATTGATCAGCTGATTTGAGTTACTTAATTAATGACCAGCCAAAATTGATGATTCTGCGATAGGTTCAATCACACTACCATTGATGAGGCTAGGTTTGATGATTTGACCATAATAGTCAGCAACGATAAGTACATCCACTGATTGAGTTTTCCAAAAGGTAGGGTCTGCCAAGTTTAAACTTTTCGTATGACACCACATGTGTTGCTCACATTGCTCCGATGGTAACATCGATGAGACTTGGCGAATGACCTTGAGATTTTTGTGGATGGGCCGTAAATCCAATTCAAATCTTCCTAATGTATGATTACGTATCTCCAATTTCAATTATTGGGATAGATGAGCGTTGCCGTGGAACGATGAGTCTTTGAATAGCACACTTTGAGATAAATCATAATTCTGATATTGAATAGACTAATAATCCAAGTTTGTGAGATGTCACCGGTGTGTTGTATCATTCAAGATGCAGTTGCAAGAAATGAAGATTAAGTAAATGAGTGTTGCAGCTGAGTTGACCTTGAGTGTAAATGATTGCACTGAAATGAAATTGTTGAGTATTTTTTATCCAAGTGATAAATCTTGAGTGAATATTCCTTGGTCTTGCACCTATATGTAACATGCAGTTATTGATGCATAAATCCAAAAATCTGAAGCACAGCACAATTGTAAGATGGGTAGGAAGAGTGTAATTGCATCTCTTCATCGCGATGCATCTGTTGACTATTGTGACCGTCACAATATAAGAGTGAGATTACTTCCAATAGATGCAAGTGTGATGATTAATACATATTAAAGGTATCACTTTCGGATAAGATGTTTTTTCAGAATTCCTGTGAGGCATCTTGCTGAGTTAACTGCTAAGGCAGTGCTGAATTTGTACGTCCACACAGTTATCCACTTGTAGTGAAGAGTTTGTCCATTACTTCCTTGAGGTTGTCCGTTTGAATGTTGAGAGTGTCCAAGTTACTCGTGAGAATCCATGAGTCTGTCAATCTCCTTGGCCTCAGTATCCTCAGTCATGATCCAATGCATGTAAACAGTTCAATAATGAGTAAAGTTCACTGACTCTAATACACACCACAGCATATTTAATCCGACTCGAAGGACCAAATGTTTGAGAATGCCCTAATTTGTAAGTGAGTAAAATGCTGTGGGTGTTAGAAATAAATGTGAACAACATTTGAATAAAATTAAACTATAATGTATAATTAATTAATAATATAATTAAACTATATTGTAAACTGTATATAAAATTAAATCACTGTTATATAATTACAATAAATGTCAATATAAATTTGTTATAAAAGGTTGAATATAAAAGATGTGTGTAAATAAATTGGTTGAGTGTTACAATTTGAGAGTGTGAGTTTTCTAGTGAGTGTGGATGAGTTTTGCTGAGTTACGTTCCGAGTCACTGACCAGAGTATATCGTCGGCTGGATGCAAGCATGCCCTCTGTCAAATCAGATTTTTGTTTCTCAGAGTTAATAGTGGCAGCACTGCGTATTTTAAAATACGGCTTTTATAGGCATCAGATGTGTGTCTAGAATTCTGAAAAGAATCAGAATTGCTTATTTAACATTGCCTTTTCTTTGTAATAAAAATTTATATCTTGAACTAAATCAGACTCAACATTATAGTAGATCTAATTATTTTTTACAGCTATGTCTGTAGGCATGCATTCCAGGCGGAAATAACTTTTTCGTAAAACTGTTAATAAAAGCAAATAAATGCTAATAACAAATAATAACAGGATGATTTGGGACGCTTATAACAATTAGTAAATGTTGTGAATTCCTATAAATATTTATAAGTACTTATAATACAATATGAATTTTCGTACAAGTACCGAATTCTGGTTTCACTTTACAAAGTTCATGTGTATGTTATAATAGTGTGAAAAAACCTACTCTCACTGAGATTAAAGCGATTTATACATTAAACATTTTTAAGCCCGTTTTAGGTAAGTTACGGCGGAATCACTGATATACGATACGTGCAAACGTATTTATTCCCATCTCCACGTTAGAAGTAGTGATCTTTTTTGCAAATGATTTATATTTTTAATATTTAACAATTCATATAGGTTTTACTCTCAGTGATAAAGTGTATATGTTGTTTGCATTGTCCTTTGTACATGATTTTATAATTTATACATATATAATCCCGATGCCACTAGTAATAATGACGAATGCAAAATAATCAAAACGTGTACATAAGTATAAAATGTCGATATCATGACGTAATCAGTGTGTATTCACAGACATTCAGATTTACTTACGCATATGTATGAACACATACACGCACACATAATTTAACTTTGCATAATTCTATATTTCTTTTTTCATTAAATCCCTGGTGAAAATATGTTTATGAAAAAAGTAAGGGAGTGTTCTAAATAGGTAATTGTTTTCATTAAAAATCATCGATAAGCATGGAAAATAAGATTTATCCACTCTTTTTTATATTTATTAATCAGTTATTCATTACTACTCATAAGGTTTATATTTCATTACTTATCCATGAAATACTATGTATATATTATGAAAAAATCATAAACACAAAAAAATAATTAATATTCATAGTCATTTCATAGAAAGTTATGAATAATAAATTATAAGAATAATAATGAATTTATTATTAATCACTATGAAGAGTTACGTAATAGTCTGGTCTTATATGAAAAAATATGATTTTGTGTATAAAAGAATGTCTGATTTCGAACGCTTCGTTACTTTTTTCATAAAGTTATTTCCACCAGGGATGCGTTAAACTTTTAATGTCTTATAAGATACCTTTTTTATCTTTGCACTTTTTCTTATAATGCCGAGTCTAAAAAATCGAATTTTCTGTATTATAATTATTCAATTCGAGATTCTATACAAATTTCCAACTTCGATAGAAACAGAGGACTTTAACTCGACTTAACGTCGGAGGAAGATACAGAAGAAACAATAAACGAAGCTTTCGGTTTCGTTTCTTTCGATGAAGTGACCCTTAACGGGCCAATGGCGGCGCCGCGTCGACGACAATCAGGGCATCGGCGAGAAGGACGACGGAGTGCTTGAGGACTCTTCTTCCGGACACCAATGAGAAACGACGTGGAAGCAGCTTAGCAGTGCCGTCAACCGCGTCACGTTATCTAATTATTTGTTGCCGTGTAGAGGTTATCCCGCGACTGCCTTTTTTATTCGCTTGTGCTAAATTTAGTAACTTTAATAGTAGTGCTTATCTTCAATCTTTCATTTTAATAGTCTGTTGTATGTCGTATCTCTCTATGTCCTGCCTTTGCAGTGGAGCCGAGAGCTAGGAAGCGGTAAAGTTTGCGAATCCCGTAATTAATTTACGAAACTACGATTATTGCAATCAAAGGCTTTAGTATTTGCGCCCAGATACCTTCATCCCTGTGTGTTAATTATATTCTAACTTAAATTTCGCTATATATTTTGTCACGCGATTTTTATAATTTTTGCTTTTGATGTACATGGGTGATTCAGGATTGATCTGAAGTGTGAAAGTAAAATAGCAAATCAAATTAAATTAAATTAATTTTATGAGTAAATTCAAACAATTGTTGCGCGAAATTCTCTCTTAGTCTTTCTACTGCTTCGACGAGGCTAGCGCGCAAAATAATTTATCTTCAAAAATTTCTATAACCGATGTAATAAATTTTATGCCTTCAGTCGGCATCTTGTAAGAGTAAAAATAATGAATAATTAAAGACTTCAATATACACACACTCATATATATATATGTTTGTAAATTGGTACTTTTGAGGAGATGTGAACCTTTCGTTGAGAGTTCGGACAATGTGACTAAAGAAATAATGACCCTCAGGTTACCGACTCTGGGAAAAGGAGGTATAAGTTTCTCCTCAAAAGTCGCATTCTTGCTTTGAGAAATTTGAGGAGCCTCTTCAAAATGCCGACATCTCTTCAAAAGTACCGATCTATACGTTGATACCTCTTCAAATATACCAATTCCCATATTTATGATATATCTATATATATATATATATATATATATATATATATATATATCAACTGATAAGAATTTTTCCATCGGTCTTACAGTCTTACAAATTAAATTAAAATAATTAATATTTATGGCAGTCAGATTGTTCTTGTTTCTAATCACCCCCGCAGAATCTGAAATAAAAACTTAATTAAAATCTGGGAAAAACTTTGTTAGCAGCGGACGATCTGACTGCCCACCACCACCACATTGTCCGACGTTTCGAGCCTGCTCCGGCTCCTCCTCAGGGACTGAAATAAAACCCGCGATACACCTCCTTATATACCATGCACCCATACCCCCTTCTTTTCTCTTACCCCACCACCCTCCACATTCCCCTCTCCAACTTGGCATTCTCACTTAAATTAATAAAGAATGATAAATGTTATCTAATTTACTTGACTCTATCATTAAATTTACATTATTCCGATTTCTTAGAATGTGAATACTTTCAAGGCTTTCCCTCTTATATTTATTCTTAATCCCCTGTTCCAAAATATCCACACTCCCAAAATCGAAAGAATGCAAACTATTTAAACAATGTTCTTTCAAACCCGATGTACAACTTGAGCTGCGTAAACTATATTGATGTTCATATATTCTCTTTTTCAAATATCTACCCGTTTGACCAATATAACACCCATTACAATCCCTACAATTAATTTTATAAACAACTCCCGATTTCAAACATTTATCATCCTTGTCTTTACAATTACTAAATAACCTTTCTAAATTATTATCATTTCTAAAGAAAACTTGAATATTATGTTTACTAAAAACCCTTCTAATCCTTTCCGACAAACCTCTAACATATGGTAAACTAAAATATGCATTCTTTCCATTTCTATTCCTTGTTTGATTATCTACCCGCTGCTTCAATCCACCATTATAAATTTCCCACACTCTCTCATCAATCATTTTATCAATAAATTTTACGGGATAACTATTTTTAATAAATGTTTCTCTAACTAAATTTAAATTCTTGTTCCTAAAATCTTTATGTGACAATTTAATCGCTCTGTCAATGACACCTTTGATCGCACCTGTCTTGTTTCCGAATTGGTGGTGAGAATCAAAATTTAAAAATCTACCTGACCATGTAGGTTTTCTATACCAATCTAATTTCACTCTATTATTATTACCTCTAATGACTCTAATATCTAAAAAACTCAATTGATAATCTTTCTCAACTTCTTTTGTGAATTTAATTCTATCATGGATAGAATTAAACACATCCACCATTTCATCCACAAAACATTCTGGTACAACTGCAAAAATGTCATCAACATATCTTTTAAAAATAATTGGCTGAAAAACCAACTTAGACAAAGCAATACTTTCCAATTTTTCCATTACTAAATTGGCTATAACAGGTGACAAAGGTGATCCCATTGGACAACCATATCTTTGTTCATATAGACTATTATCAAATTGATTGATGAGAGAGTGTGGGAAATTTATAATGGTGGATTGAAGCAGCGGGTAGATAATCAAACAAGGAATAGAAATGGAAAGAATGCATATTTTAGTTTACCATATGTTAGAGGTTTGTCGGAAAGGATTAGAAGGGTTTTTAGTAAACATAATATTCAAGTTTTCTTTAGAAATGATAATAATTTAGAAAGGTTATTTAGTAATTGTAAAGACAAGGATGATAAATGTTTGAAATCGGGAGTTGTTTATAAAATTAATTGTAGGGATTGTAATGGGTGTTATATTGGTCAAACGGGTAGATATTTGAAAAAGAGAATATATGAACATCAATATAGTTTACGCAGCTCAAGTTGTACATCGGGTTTGAAAGAACATTGTTTAAATAGTTTGCATTCTTTCGATTTTGGGAGTGTGGATATTTTGGAACAGGGGATTAAGAATAAATATAAGAGGGAAAGCCTTGAAAGTATTCACATTCTAAGAAATCGGAATAATGTAAATTTAATGATAGAGTCAAGTAAATTAGATAACATTTATCATTCTTTATTAATTTAAGTGACAATGGCAAGTTGGAGAGGGAATGTGGAGGGTGGTGGGGTAAGAGAAAAGAAGGGGTATGGGTGCATGGTATATAAGGAGGTGTATCGCGGGTTTTATTTCAGTCCCTGAGGAGGAGCCGGAGCAGGCTCGAAACGTCGGACAATGTGGTGGTGGTGGGCAGTCAGATCGTCCGTTGCTAACAAAGTTTTTTCCAGATTTTAATTAAGTTTTTATTTCAGATTCTGCGGGGGTGATTATAAACAAGGGCAATCTGACTGCCATAAATATTAATTATTTTAATTTAATGTGTAAGACTGTAAGACCGATGGAAAAATTCTTATCAGTTGATATTAAATTGCAGTCGACATAAGTAATATTTTTAATGATATATATATATATATATATATATATACCGGGTGTCCCATTTTAAAACCACCAGGCAAATATCTCGAAAACTAAGGGAGATGGCAAACAACTTTTAATACAAAAGTTGTAGGGTTCAGAGGGGCCCAACTGATCGTGACCTTGGTTATGACCTTGAGGTCAATGATCAAGTTCATTTGAAGGTCAAATCGATTTTTTCAAATGGGAACCCCCACTTTTGACCTCGTAAATGGAAAGAGCGGAAAATTTTACGTTCAGATACGTCCTTGAGTCAAGGTCATGGTCATGGTCATGGTCATGTTTAAAATCAAAATCAATAAACGCATCAAAACATTCCCATAATTAGGTATACGAGACAAATTGTTAAATACAAAAGTTGTAGGGTTCAGAGGGGCCCAACTGATCGTAACCTTGGTTATGACCTTGAGGTCAATGATCAAGGTCATTTGAAGGTCAAATCGATTTTTTCAAATGGGAACCCCCACTTTTGACCTCATAAATGGAAAGAGCAGAAAATTTTACGTTTAGATATGTCCTTGAGTCAAGGCCATGGTCATGGTCATGGTCATGTTTAAAATCAAAATCAATCAACGCATCCAAACATTCCCATAATTACGCATACGAGTGTTAAATACAGAAGTTGTAGTGTTTGGAGGGGCCCAACTGATCGTGACCCTGACCATGAACTTGAGGTCAAGGATGATGTCGTTTGAAGGTTAAATCAATTTTGTTTAACGGCAACCCTCACTTTTGACCTCGTAAATAGAAAAACCGAAAAATTCTGATATGACCTTGGATCAAAGTCATGGTCAAAGTTATGGTCAGTTTCCGTGCAGTTAAGAGCAAAGTCGGAGATGACCCGGTCACCTAAGGCAAGGTCGGAGATTACCCGGCCAGTTAAGGCAAGGTCGGAGATGATCCGGCCAGTTAAGGCAAGGTCGGAGATGACCCGGCCAGTTAAGGCAAGGTCGGAGATGACCCGGCCAGTTAAGGCAAGGTCGGAGATGACCCGGTCAGTTAAGGCAAGGTCGGGGATGATCAGGCCAGCTAAAAATTCATTGGAAAATTCCACGTTCATGTGTATTTAGTCATAGGATCCAAGTGTTTCGGTCACCATTTACTGAAGAAGATGCTCAAAAGTTGCACCATTTACTTGTTGACAACATTCTATTCTCCTTTTAAAGTTTCTAACAGTATTTAATAATACTTGACGTGGAATACTTAAGCAGATTTGTGTAATTCTTTGAATCATGTCATCTCTTGTAGTTGGCCTGTTGCGGTAGACTGTATTTTTTAGGAAGCCCCATAAATAAAAATCTGGAGATGTCAGATCTGGAGATCTTGGTGGCCATGCTACGGGACCTCCTCTACCAATCCATCGACCGTTAAACCTTTCATTAAGAAAATCTCTGACAATTCTGGCATAATGTGGAGGAGCACCATCTTGTTGTAGCCACATTCTGGCCCTTGTATGGAGATCAACGTTTTCTAGAAAGAGTGGCAGCTCGTCTCTCAGAAACTGTAAATAAGTATGTTGAGTTACGTGACCTTCAAAAAAATAAGGTCCAATCAGATATCCGTTAATAATACCACACCATACCGTTACATTCCAGCGATGCTGATGATCAACTTCTCGCATCCAATGAGGATTAACAGGAGACCAGTAGTGGCAATTATGGCGATTCAACATACCAGTACTCTGAAATGTAGCCTCGTCGCTAAAAAGAACATTGTTAAAGAAATTTTCATCATCAGTAATTTGTTGTGTTGCCCATTGGCAAAATATTATTCTCCGTCGATAATCTTCCACAGTTAAAGCTTGATTTAGAGTATTGTGGTAAGGATGGTAACGCGCATATCGTAAATATCTACTGGCCGTAGATCTTGGAATACCCATTGTTAACTCGATTTCGCATAAACTGACATGAACATTTAAATGTACCATGGCTAGAACAGCAAGAAAGCGAGGATTATTTTCATAATCGTGTTCATTCAGTGTCCTCCTTCTTCGAACGAAGTTTCCTTGTCGACCGCGCAGTTCAATGTCACGTATTACCGTATGATCAGGATGTTGTCGTTGAGGCAACCGAGCACGATACAATCTGCTTGCCACTCGATAGTTTCGTCGACATTCTCCTAAAATAAGAAGAATGTCAACTATTTCATTAGCAGAATAGTCAGGCATTCTTTTTTAGTTGTAAATGCAATTATTTATCAAAACACATCACAAAAGAAATAATATGTTGTTATACTATACAATATTTTAAAACGAAAAAGTTTAATTTTCTGTGCCAATATAAGTGTGCTCAATTTGAAAACAATTTGATGTAAACAGTAATAATTATTGACTATTACCGATCAATGCTGAATAATACCGGTCACTATTGGATACAGGTGATCAACACTTATTAACTTTTGTTATTATTTGATATAAGTGGTTAACCCTGGTAAATATTGATAATAGTAAAAATAGTAAAATTTTCCGCTCTTTCCATTTACGAGGTCAAAAATAGGGGTTCCCATTTGAAAAAATCGATTTGACCTTCAAATGACCTTGATCATTGACCTCAAGGTCATAACCAAGGTCACGATCAGTTGGGCCGCTCCAAACCCTACAACTTCTGTATTTAACACTCGTATGCGTAATTATGGGAATGTTTGGATGCGTTGATTGATTTTGATTTTAAACATGACCATGACCATGACCATGGCCTTGACTCAAGGACATATCTGAACGTAAAATTTTCCGCTCTTTCCATTTACGAGGTCAAAAATGGGGGTTCCCATTTGAAAAAATCGATTTGACCTTCAAATGACCTTGATCATTGACCACAAGGTCATAACCAAGGTTACGATCAGTTGGGCCCCTCTGAACCCTACAACTTTTGTATTTAACAATTTGTCTCGTATGCCTAATTATGGGCATGTTTTGATGCGTTGATTGATTTTGATTTTAAACATGACCATGACCATGACCATGACCTTGACTCAAGGACATATCTGAACGTAAAATTTTTCGCTCTTTCCATTTACGAGGTCAAAAATGGGGGTTCCCATTTGAAAAAATCGATTTGACCTTCAAATGACCTTGATCATTGACCTTAAGGTCATAACCAAGGTCACGATCAGTTGGGCCCCTCTGAACCCTACAACTTTTGTATTAAAAGTTTTTTTCCATCTCCCTTAGTTTTCGAGATATTTGCCTGGTGGTTTTAAAATGGGACACCCTATATATATATATATATATAAACTTGTATAACGTTAGTTCCCAGGACCCCATGTTACTGTATACCTATACGTGACTAAAGAAATAATGTCTATTATGGGGGCCGATGTCCTCAAAACTGACGTTAAACATATGTAGATTCAGGGACTGTCCCCAAAACTAACAAATGTCCCCAAAACCAACGTTAAACATCTGGAATGTCCTGGAAACTAACATAAAACATAAATATATATATATATATATGTACACATTTGTTTTAACAGATTTATGGAGTCCTTTTATATACATGAGCATATTTATGGAGCCCGTTTTCTTTTATGGAGCCCGGGTCCCATAAAATATTTTTCTCGGGCATTTATGGAGCCCGATCTAGAGTCCATAACCCCAGGGTCCATTATTTCTTTAGTCACTTGCCATAGGGATCTCTGGGCTGTAGGTACTAATATGTAGGTACTAATATATATATATATATATATATATATATATATATATACTGGGGGGTACCCCCCTACTCGCTCCGCTGGTCAACCTCCCAATTTTGACAAGTAAATAATTTATTTATTTTCAACGTAGATATTTTTCATATGTTGTAATAATATGGTATTTTTCATATTTTTTATGGATGATAGTTAATACAAATGTAACACTTAAGAGTCGTTCTTAATTCTTAATTTCTGAAACGAAAGAATGGATTATTGAGAAAACTACGTTAGTTATCAAGGAACGCGGAAGCGTTCCGAAGGCGAGTATCTGTCCAATGTAGAAAAGCCTGAGGGTCGACCGCGCTACATATACTTTGAAATGGGTGCACGAAAAATTGAAAGCTTTATACAATTTTTAAGACTTTTATATTAACTAAAAAAAAATAACAACATGTGTATTATTGTTATACTATGTTGCACAAAAAGTTTCATGTAAAAATATGTTCTCATATTAAAGATATTAAATAGTGAAAAATTTTATGTCTGTTCCGATCTTTCTAAAATTCTTCATGTTTTCCATAAGATTCCACTTCCGCTATACGTTTTCTTCCCACTTTCGGTTATATATATATATATATATATATATATATATATATATATATATATATATATATATATATATATATATATATATATATATATATATATATATATATATATATATATATATATATATATATATATATATATATATATATATATATATATATATATATATATATATATATATATATATATATATATATATATATATATATATATATATATATATATATTATCCGTATACTTTACCGTCTGGTCGATCGACCTAAATTTTTATATATATATATATATATATATATATATATATATATATATATATATATATATATATATATATATATAACAAGAAAGAGAGAGAGAGAGAGAGAGAGAGAGAGAGAGATTTAGTACATATACACACCCGTATCTGGTCGACGCCTAACCTTACAGTATTTTTATATACAAATGTTATCATTTAGTGAGTTAGTTAATAATAATATATTTCAAAGATCTCAAGAAATCAACTAATTATGAGAAGAATTATGTGTATCAATCAACGGGAAAAATAACTTTTATTAGTTAGATAAGTACCTATTATCAACGAATATAGACGCTTATAGAAGCGTATTTTAGATGGGGAGCGAGGCCGAGAAAAAAATAGTTCCGCTACGACCGAGGGATGGCGCTAGCATCAAAATTTTATGCTTTTCTTTTGAATTGACGCGCCAGTTGCGGTGAGCTGAGCACAGGCTGCACAGATAGTGTCGACTGTTGATCTATCTCGCTGTAAAACACCTTGAATCATTTGATAAAATTAAATTCATATAAATATAACAAATGAAATGCAGATTGAAATGCAAATATATATCAAAATTTTCTAAACGTATTTGTGCATGGTTATTACGCTTGAAGGTGTTTATACCGAAACTTGTTGGTTAAAAAGATATTAACAATTTAATTGTTGAACTGGCTGTAAAAATGATATATATTCAAAAATGTTTATTATATAAAAGTCGATCGAGTTATTGCAAATTCAGCTCTGCACTCGCTATAATTTCATTTAACGTTCCAACTTTCATTTTTATTCAAATTTTTTTTTTTACTCATAATACCTCATTTTGAAGATGAGATCTTCTCCTATCGATATAGAAATAAATATTTACGTATATGATAAAAAAATTAATAACATTATAAACCAAGGTACGAGTAAAATATTATATTACACAACAAGGGAGGTAAAGAGTTGGCCAGTCTCGCCTTCGGCTCGGGTGTCAATTTACACGTGCTCTGGAGTGGCCCTCTTTACCCCCATGTTGCGTATACGATTTTTCATCATACCCGGGCCGAAATTGCCACATTCGCGTTTCGGAGCAGGGAGCGAAAGTGGTACTTTCGGCCAGGGTATGGTGAAAAATGTATTTTCCCTTTATTTAGTGATTCTTTTGAACACATTCTTTTGAAATGGTAATATTAAGACCAACATATGATTATTATTTAATTTAAAACAAAGGATTTAAAATATAGTCACGTTTTATTATTACCATTGGATTTAGTGAAATAGTGGTTAAAGCTTTAAGCGCGCAAAGGCCGTACGCGCAAGGGACAATTGTTTGATATGACAACCTATGAATTGCTCTTTTCTACGTAAAATAATTTACTTTACTTATAAACATGCAATAAATTATTTATTTACTAATATTTTTATTTTTTATTTATTTAAAAAGTAATAAAAGAAGACTCTTCATTATCTATTTTCATAAATATAATCTTTTATATGCGGAACTCATGCGCGTAAGCGCATCTCTGTGCGCTTATAAGTTTAATCGCTATTTTACTTGAGGTCATAATGACAATTAAACATCACTATGTATCAAATTCTTCAATGTACAATAAAGAATAATCCTATGTGAAAAAATGGGTTCAAATTTGTTATTAAATAGAAGAAAATTACATTTTTCACTGATATCTTTGATTTATAATGTTATTAATTTTTTTTCTTCATATAATATGTAAATATTTATTTCTATATCGATAGGAAAAGATCTCATCTTCAAAATGAGGATTATAAGTAAAATAAATTTGAATAAGAATGAAAGTTAGAACGTTAAATGAAATTATAGTGAGTGCCGATCTGAATTTATTTCGTTAATTTCGTTCGGAATTTCGTTGCAATCGTCGTCAATATCATTGTTTATTAATTCATCATTTTGACTACTTGCATTTTCTTCGAAGATATTGTTGTAATTTGCAGGAAAATTACTATTAATACTAAACTCTTCATTAAATACTGACACAGAATTGGTTACGTTTTCTGGTGGTTCTTGTAAATCAATAACATTTATAGTTTTCACACAACTTGCTAGTAACGGTACTGTTTCGTCAGATTCGCAATTCGTTAATTTAGATGTAGACATTAAATTTGCAGTGATAGTGTATTGCAAATTATGCCTTACTTGCATTGCAGTTGGATTTTGATTGTGACCAGAACGAGCCCTTAAAACTGCGAATAAATTTTCTATTGGATCTTGATTTAAACGCGTCGTTAATAAATACACTCCTCCATTTTCTGCCATATCTTCCCATTGTAAAATTATACTATTAACCGTCAAATAAAAACCATTAAAACATGGAGGATCACCGTTTTTATCAACGCATTGCCACGTCTCGATCCAATTTAAAGATTCTTTTAAATACTGTAAAACTTGAGGATTTAATTTTGATAGAGGACGGCGCAAAGGAATTTTATCATGTGGACTTCTACTATTCAAACAATCGAAAAGATCGTTAACTTTTTTAATGAAATTTACGGTTTCTGTACAATAGGGATGAGTAAAAGGTTGCTTTGGTGCTACCGCACCTGCTAATAAGGCTTTCGAAACACTATTACTAAAAATTTGAGCAGCAAGACTAACTTTCATTCGTTTAAAACTATCTGGATCTAGATGTTCGTCCGTTAATTTAGGTGCCGATTTACTTGGTAGATATTTTTCGCGGTTTCTTAATTCACGAATCGCGCCCCATGCAACTGATGCCCTATTAATTTTGAAATCACGTGTACGAAAAGTATTACGCAGGCACTTGAGTAAATGTGGAGCATCAAAATTAAAGAAAATTTTACAGTTATTTGTCTGAAAAAATGGCTTATCTTTGGTTATTCCCATTTTTCTTATGGCTGATTGATTTGGCGTTCCTTGGTCGCATACCATTGATTTTAATGTAAAACCGGCGTTTTTCACGTACTCTATAACATCTAAAATTATTTTGAACAACAATTTCCCACTTACACTGTTACAGGAAACATAGTAGCAAATAGGCTGTCTCCAATCAGTCTGCCTACCTCTTAACATAAAAACTAAAATATGATTACCATGAGTTTTCTCGCGACCATGTTTTCCCATATCAGTGTAACCTTCAATTAAATCTTTTTTTGGATTGTAATCTAGCCACGATTTAATACTCATTTCATCCCACATTAATACACACTCTCGTTCTTTTACTGTCATCATGCTTGATTTTAGTTGCAATAATTTTAATAATTTAGTGTTGTTACCGGGAGTTAAATCAAGTTCGTTAATCCATCGTCTTATTAAACTAACACACGGCAAAGCAAACTCTTTTTGGTCACGCAAATAACTGTAAACTTTTGGAGATTTATAAAATAAATTTATAGCAAATTCCTTTTCTTCATCGGACCATTTTCTTTGTCTAATATGATTGATTTGCATTTTAAAAAAATTTAAGACGTTGGCATTAAGCTTCAAATAGTTATTATAAAAAGAAACTGCTTCCTTAGATTTTTCAATTTTATGCTCCAAATTTTTTATTCTTTTATTTTTGTTATGAATTTCTGCAGCAAGTTTATTAGATTTTTCTTTATACCTTTGTTGCTTCACATTTGCTTCTTTGGTAATTTTTTTTGCATATTTACACTCTTTATCTTTGTGCGATAACTGTCCTTTTAAACTAGCAATTTCATGTTGAAGTTGTTCAACTACACTTTGATATTTGTTACTTTTATCGGTATTTATGAATCAACGGTAGAGTTACAATCAAAATTCAACTTGCTTTGCATTCCTGAACAAGATGGCTCATTTGGATCATAAATTTCTAGCATGTTATCGCTAGTTTCTCTTAAAGATTCATCAAAGTCTAAATTTAAATCAACAGTTGATCTATCAAAACAAGGAGCAAGGACATCAATTTCAAGGCCATCATGTTCATTAGCGTCATTAGAATCATCTGAATCAGTAGCTAAGCCCTGTTGAATAGGTATAGCAGTATTTTTTAATTTTGTCATACCAGAACCAATTACAAAGTCCTCTGCAGCAAAATGAATATTACAAAGCCGCTTGTTTGCCAGGCCTTTGTCATCCAGATCAAGAAGTTTGGTATTGCCTGAGCGAAGAATCCAGTCTAATTGTCTAATTTTTGAAAAATTATGAAGATCAACATTCAGAATGTAAAGTTACAAAATAGAAAGAAAGGAATACACATCAAGACCACAGATACATATCAAGCAATTTCTCAAGTAATTACTTAAGTTACAGCTTAATAATTCTTAATCCGCAAACACCCTCGAGATGCGAGTTCCACATAGAAGCTGTGCGAAACACAAACAGGCCAAATACACTAAGTTGCAAATTAAAAATGATTAAGCTTCAAAATAATCTGGCATGCACGTTTTACGTAGTAGACGTGAGGTACGCAAACATGATAAAAACAAAACTGCTATTTAAAAAATGTTTAAACCCCAAATACCCTGGGGTAGTAAGTTCACCCTTGCAGAAGGAATGGAGCACGCAGACAGGCCAAATGAACTAGATTTCAAATTGAAAATTAATAACCTTAAAATAGCTTGGGAATGCACATTTTACGTAGTAGAAGTGGAGCACGCAGACATATTAAAAACAGTAAACTGTTAGTTAAAAAATTTCAAATCGCCTGAGGATGCAAGTTCCGCGTAGAAAGAGTGGGTCAGGCAAACACGCTAAAAATAGTGAACTGCTATTTAATAAATTATTAATCCTGAAATTGCCTGGGAGTGCGAGTTCTATACGTAGGAGGTGTGAGGCACGCAGACACGCTAAAGGAACTGAATTGCAAATTCAAAATTATTAAGCCGCAAAGTAGCCTGGGGATGCACGTTTTACGTTGTAGGTTCGAGGCAAGCAGACAAGATAGAAACAGTAAACTATTAGTGACAAAATCTAAAACCCCGAATAGCCTGGTGAAAGTTCCGCGTCAAAGGAGTGGGGCACGCAGTCGCGCTAATAACAATAACATGCTATTTAAAAAATTCTACTAAATAGCCTGCGAATGACGCCGACACGCAAACGGGCTAGGACAGCAAGCTGCTCATTATGAAATTTTAGACGCCAAAAGTTCTGGACATACAAGTTCTACGTAGAAAGTGTAAGGACACACCGACGGGTTAAAGACCACTTTTTGAATTATTAAGAAGTTGTGTCACACACCTTCTACGAGCAACTCGCATGGCCAGATTATTTGAGGTTTAGTAATTTTTAAGTTGCAACTTGGTCTCTTCAGCTTGTCTACGTGACGTCACTTCTACAACATGGAACTTAAATCCCCAGGCTTTTTGGCGTTTAAAATTTTTTAAATAGCAGTTAATTAGCGTTAGCCGGTCTGCGTGCGCCATACCTTCTACGTAAAACGTGCATCCCCAAGCTATTTTAAGGTTTAATAATTTGTTTAGTGTATTTGACCTGTCTGCGTCTCGCACAGCTTCTACATGGAACTCGCATCCCCAGGGTGTTTGCAGTTTAAGAATTATAAAGTTGCACCTCAAGTAATAACTTACGTAATTACTTAAGCATTTGCTTGAGATATACCTGTGGTGCAACCGTTCGCACCGCGAAGGGAGCTCTGGAGCACCCGTTCGGTCTGTTTTTGTTTTATTTAGTTGATGGATTTTATGATGCTAACATAAAATGTGGTTCTACAAGAACAAGAATATATCGTACAAAAAGCCTGTATGTGGATCATTGTAAGAAAATTATCTTATAATAAGAACGTTTCTTAATTCATAATCATAGAATCCATCAACTAAAATAAGAACATATAACGCGTGCAAGACTGAAGTATTTAGCTAATAAGATAAAGAAAGAAGCTGTGATTGGCTAGGTACCAGTGTGCGGTCGACCGCAGCCAAACGCGCGCGTACGCGTTTATGTGGTCCTGGCCTTTCACTCACTTTTAACATAAAAATAAATAATCTAAAATTTGTTTGTATTCTAAATGAAGCACATTAGACTCGGTCGATTAAAAATCGCTCGAGGACACAGTACGCAATAAATCGAGATGTCATTATTTTAGTAATTATAGGGATTAGATTTATACACTTTAAACATTTCACTAAGTGTAATATAGGAATATTAAAATGTAGTAGGATAAGAAAACATATTACGTTAAAGTTCAGATTAGATTTAATTGCTTTATTAATTACTCCAAAATAATTTTTTTTAATTTACAAACATTCGTAGTATAATCGTAATATTTATTCTGATAGAAGTGTGAATAAAGTCTACTTAATCGCATTTCAAATCAAATACTGAAAATATTTTATCAGTTTTGGCAATCTAAATCAGGGCAAAAAAGATTAGCTTCCAAACTACCATATTTTTCAACCGGCCGAGATACCATTTTTTTCAACCGGACTCCAAGATACCACGTTTTCCAACCGGCCGCCAAGTTACCATGTTTTCCAACTGGACTCTGAGATACCGCGTTTTTTAACCGGCCGCCGAGATACTGTCTTTTTATACGGATGCGACGATATATTTATATAATACAGCGCTCACTTTTTTTGCATGCTCTGCGCGGGAATGCAAAGTGGGAAATCGGCTGCTGTGACGTACGAGCGCTCTAGGAGGATTACGCGAATGGAGGTCCGCGGATCCACGCTCACGAGTTGCGGCTTTCCTTTATATAGGGTAAAAGTGGGTACTACCGCGGTTTTTCAGCACGGGCGTCTTATAGTACACGAATTAAAATCTTTGCCTCGATGATTTAAGTTGAATTCTTTTTTTAACTCTTCTTTAACTTACCAGAAATGCAAAAATGACTCTTATCATATGATGAAAAACATATAGTTAATTAATAAATGCAATCTAAAAAATAGATCCGAGGCTGATATTACTGCGGGTATGATTGAATTACCGCGGGGGTTTTACCGTGTGTATGATGGATTACCACGGGGGTATTACTGCGGAATTTTACCTTGAGCTTGTTATATTATTTATAATTTTACAACCGAAAAAATGAACATATCTGTATTTTTTTACATCATATTTCATTTAGAACATAGCAGTTGGCAAATGTTCTCATATATATTGTAGACTTCTTGATTTCACTGTTTTGAGGTTACGTTGGACCAATGCCGCAGTAATACCAGCAATCGTATTTGTATACAAATGACGGTATTACCGCGGATGGCCAGACAATAATTTAGTATATTAATACAAATCATGCTTTATTCTCTTTTCAAGACAATTTCTTATATTAATTAATATTTTGTATGATCGAATAAATATTAAATGCCGAATTATACTATGAAAAATGAAATTGCAGAGCGTTTTTCGTCGATCCGCGGTAATTGCAGCGTCCGCGGTAATACCCACATTTACCCTACTTAGTCGCTGCTCGATCATCCGCCCGCTGCGCGGATTGACAGGCACGCGTGCGTATACACTTACATGTGATAAGTCAACATCATATAATCCATCAACTACAATAAGAACATATAACGCTTGCAAGACGCAAGTATTTAACTTATAAGATAATGAAATTGTTTCATGCCTATTGGATAAAGTTCAGCTTTTAAAAGAGTGCAAAGATTCTCACTGAAATCTCTGTAAAATCGCGGTGCGCCCAAGATAGTACTTTCTTACGCGCGAAACGTTTTTACTCCCAACCGGCGATCTGGAATCGACTAAAAGGAAAACAGTTTCACACCGTTTTCAGTGAGCGTTTTACAACGTACGAATTGTATATATACTTCCCACAAAATATACAGAAGTAGAATTTAGAAAGTGCCTGTTTACATATTATTATTATTATTACATATTATTATTATCCAAATAAAAGAAAAAAATGGTAATAAAAAATGTTAAATAACGCATATTTTACTGGAAGGTGACATATTTTTGTGTTAACGTTTATTGTTATCCGGTAAATAAAAATTTTATTTTATTGAAAGAAGGTCAATAACTATTTTTTTGAGACAACTTTTAAATAAAGGTTATGAATTTTATTGAAATATATTAAGAATCTTGAACGCAGTTAAACTTAACATTTGCCTAATATATACATATATATGATAGAATTATTATAAAATATAGGATATTGTTAATAGGAAAAGAACCGAACCGTTCATGCTTTGGAAATCTGTGAAAAATCAGGGCAGGATTTTTCGCCTTGCTGTTTGTGCATCCTTCGTATGCACAAAATGCTTGAGATGGTGCCATGCTCAAAAAAACTTGTTGATAAAATCAAACACTACAACTAATAATAATTACTTTTAACAAAAACTAATAAATCTTCGGAAAAAAACTTGATCAACGGCGCCGTCAGATCTGCAACACTCCTGTCATGTATCAGAAGAAGCTCCTCTCTGCGACTCTCGGCTACTCCCGCCTTTTTACAGTACGTTTCCCGCGTGATTGATCGAGACATATATATTACATCATTCCGTATTATGGAATAGCCTATATTATTTTTTTTACATAAAATGTTTGATATAAATAAAAACAATAATTCTTTGTAAAATAACATTTTTATTGTAATTAATTGACTTAATTATTTTATACAAGCACCTTATACATGTGTGTGTATATCTATATAGGGTGTAGCGCCGCCTCGCGGATGGGTAACAGAACTAATCGGCTTGTTACCCAGACGTCTCGGCCGAAAATTTCTTAAGAAATACGCTTCTATAAGCGTCTATATTCGTTGCTATTATATATATACCTACAGATACAGATACAGATTATTTCATTTTGGATTTGATCGGAAAAATATAACCAAGTGTGAATATCAATGGGCAATAGCAATATGTTATAATCAGATAATTAGCAAACTTTTATTATACAGTTATAAATCAATAAAATTTATAATAAGTATTGTTACTTTGTGAAATCTTGTTTTTATTATTACAGAGTTTATCAGAAAATGTAAGGATTATTACCAAGTAAATCGATCACTGTTAAAAAGTAGTTTTTAAGAAAGAAGAGTTCATTAATTATTATTAATTATTCAAGTTCATCGGAAAAGTAGAGTAGGCTAACCGAATCTTCTGTATGTCCATGAGTCTCAAGAAATTTTTAAATCTTCAAGTGGATTGGAAAATAACCTACGTAAGCAGCTGTGAATATCAATGGGCAATAGCAATATATTATAATCAGTTAAGTAGCAAACTTTTATTATCAAGTTATAAATCAATAAAGTTTATAATAAGTATTATTACTTTGTGAAATCTTGTTTTTATTTTTACAGAGTATATCAGAAAATATAAGGATATTACCAAGTAAATAGATAACTGTTAAAAAATATTTTTTAACAAAGAAGAATTCATTAATTATTATCTTACAGATATTATACCAGAAGATTTTTTCGACTCATTTTGGAAATATGGAGATATATGTAATATAGATACTAATATAGAATAATGTTGAGTTCTAATTGTGTACTGTCTGAAAAATCTAATTTTGAATTAGCAAAAATGAACGAGTGCCCTCATGACCCTGGTGGTTATTTTATTATTAATGGACAAGAAAAAGTTATTTTAATACAAGAACAGACGCTTAAGAATAGAATAATTTATGTTAAAGAAGATAGTAAGAATATAGTACTACTCAAGAAAGAAAAACCAAACTAATATTATTATGGAAGAGCAGGCAAATACTATTTACGACACAATATTTTTCAAGATGTATCTATATATTCTCAACATGAAAATTTTTCATATGAGATATAATTTTAAATGATAAAAATTTGTCTTCATATTTGACAGGGCAAATAGAGTACGTGAATGTCAATGAAGAAAACGACAGTTTCATTGCTTTCAATGAATCACACATAAAACAAACAACAACTAATATGTTTATTTAGACAGTATTGGACTCAAAGTACGAAAGAAGTATTATGTTTGGAAGTTTTTCAAAATAAGAAAAAAAAATTGTGATTTTCATAGATTGTCTATCTAGTTGAAAATTATATTGATAATAAAAATGTTGTGATTATTAGAAAATGACATCTAATCAGTGTTTTGTGTAATAAATAAAATAAAATACCAATATGATGTGTTGCATGAAGTGCATCTATAATCAAATTTTATTGATAACAAATAACATAGTGATTAAAAAATGGCATGTAATCAGTGTTTTGTGTTAAATAAAATAAAATACCGGTATGATGTGTTGCATGAAGTGCACATCTAATCAAATGTTATAGATAACAAATAACATAGTGATTAAAAAATGGCATCTAATCAGTGTTTTGCGTAATATAAAAAAATAAAATACCGGTAAAATGTGTGGCATGAAGTGTTATATCAAATTTTAAAACTTCTACTTAAAATCAGTTTGAAATGTTTTGAAAATAGCTCAAGTATGTATTAATAAGTAATTACGTGTTATGAGGTTCATAAACTTCATAATATGCTTTTGCATAGAAGAAAATATTGCTGAGTGATACACGAGGTTATAAATATAGAATATAATTTTCAGTGTTTTGTGTAATAATAAATAAAATATAGTATGACGTGTTACATGAAGTGTTTATAATCAAATTTTAAAACTTCTATTAAAAATCAGTTTCAAATGTTTTGAGAATAGAACAACTGTTTATTGAATAATTATGTGTTATGAGGCTCATAATTTTCATAATAAGTTTTTGCATAGAAGAAAATATTGCTGAGTGACATGTGAGGTTATAAATATACAATATAATTTATGATGCCGATTTGAAATATTGGTCTGAGCCTTAGTTTAAAAGGATCTGTCATCTTCAAAAAACTTAGTCGATATAAGTGCTGTGCTGTTGTACATATTTATTCAAGTGCCAATAAAATGAGTATACCTAATCAACATGGGGATACTGAAAAAAGTAAAAATGATATGTTATTGTGAAAATTTCAACGAATAAAAGTGCTCAGTTAATCTAATATATGATTTCTCACCATGGGAGACGTCAAAATGTTTCAGAGTTCTTAGTAAATATTTTTCTAGACAAGATGCTTTCCAATTGCGCCATTGTTTTTATTGCGAAACGCGTTCTTCCGGACGAAAACTCGAGTTGAATATTGAAAGCCATTTTTCTCAAAGTATATCAGTTTTTTTTTTTCAAAATAAACTACACCATTGGAAAGTACAACTCTTAAGCTTCAAAACCCTATCTTGGAGAAGTTGGAGAAATAAAGGGTTTAAAACTAACAACATGAAAAAGACAGCGCCGAGGGTCCGCGCGAGCCCCTCGCGCCCGTGCGTACGGCACGTTTAAGTGCACGCTCTATTCAATTCGCTAATAATCGTCTACCAAGTCTCTGAAAAAAGAACTAAGGACATATATCGATAGATTTTTTCCTGCTCTTTCCAATGGTGCTATTATTTTTATTCCGAAATGCTTCCTACTAGTTGAAAATTCCATTTGAATGTTTAAACTCTATTTTTTCAATAAAATATCAGTCTTTTCTTCAAAATGAATTATATTCTTCAAAAGTACAAGTCTTAAACTATAAAATATTATATTTTTAAGTTGAAACATGAAAAGTTCAAAAATAGTAAGATGAAAAAGACAGCGGCTGCTCGAACTTTTTACGCTATGCTCAAGGGCGGATTAATACACGCGATGTGCTATTTCGCCCTTTCTTTTTTGTATATATAAAATGTTTTGTAACTTACAATGCCAATGCGTGGACATAATTTTGTGGATCTAGTTGTAACAGTTAGTATAATATTACAATGAACTTTGTTCATTTATATAACAAAATTTGAAAAACATAATATATTAAACATGAAAATATCCATGAACGCACTGAAAGCAGTGAAATTAGGAATAAAAATAATAGCACCATTGGAAAGAGCAGGAAAAAATCTATCGATATACGTCCTTAGTTCTTTTTTCAGAGACTTGGTACACGATTATTAGCGAATTGAATAGAGCGTGCACTTAAACGTGCCGTACGCACGGGCGCGAGGGGCTCGCGCGGACCCTCGGCGCTGTCTTTTTCATGTTGTTAGTTTTAAACCCTTTATTTCTCCAACTTCTCCAAGATAGGGTTTTGAAGCTTAAGAGTTGTACTTTCCAATGGTGTAGTTTATTTTGAAAAAAAACATGATATACTTTGAGAAAAATGGTTTTCAATATTCAACTCGAGTTTTCATCCGGAAGAAAGCATTTCGCAATAAAAACAATGGCACCATTGGAAAGAGCAGGAAAAAATCTATCGATATAGGTCTTTGGTTTTTTTTTCAAAGACGCAGCATACGATTATGAACGAGTTAAACAGAGCGCCTTTTACGCGAAAGAAGGCACCGCGCGCGCTAGGTCAAATTCATGACGAGAAGATTCCTTGGAAGATTTTAGGAACTGTGTAAGAATCCTTGCAGGAACCTTTCAGGAACTTAAAGGAGCCTCCGAAAAAATTACTGTACGTTTCATGTAAGATGTAGGAATCTTCCTGGAAACTTTCAGGAATCTTTCGAAAATGTTACCGAAAGTTTCAAGTAGACTTTACGAACTTTCCAGTAAGCTTTCAGTTAGCTTCCAAATATGGTTCTGGAAGTTTCAGGTAGTCTGTGGCAACCTTCCAGTAAGCTTTTAGGAAGCTTTTTCCAAGTTCTTGAAAGACTAACTTAAAGCTGTAAATATTAGAAATTCTCTATAAGTATTAACAATTCGAACATATTCTTTAGAACTTATTTCTACCTATATTAATCGGCATTTTATAATCGCAGAAAAAATTTCACATAAAATTTTTTGACCTGACCGGGAATCGAACCCACGATCCTGGGGTTTACTACGCACGCATGCTATCCGTTACGCTATCGCTCGCTTGAAGGAGTTCGGACATTTTCATCTAAATAAGTTACACTTTTCACGATTATTTAATTGTTATTATTTTGATTATTTTATTTAAAATATTGATGCATTTCAAAAATTATATATTTAATGCGGTAAATTAAAAAATTATAGTGTCGGAATTATTACTCTGAATAAACATTTTTTTATATTTGGCATTTCATTATGTTGATTAAATAATTTATGAAAATTCTAATTGAATGGTTTAAAAAAAATCTTAGTATAGTATTTATATATACGGTGGGCCTAATAATTGTGTTTTTCCAAAAAATTGTTTCGAAATTTTTTAATTAAAAAGAAATTGTAATGTCGATAAGTAGGAATCTGCTTTTTGTCATTTTGTTGCAAATTTTCAGCGAGTATATCTTATGATAGTACTAATAGAATCGCTCAAAAAATTCTGAGTATAGTATTTATATATAGGAAGGACGTCAAAATTGTGGTTTTCTAAATGAATGTTTGAAAGTTAATTTATCAAATAATGAAATTGGGTTGATTTTAGACTCCAGGTAGAACATTCAAGTTGAAGATTTGATAAGCTATAATAAAAAAAATGTTACTGTATATTTTTCATTGTATTCGTTTTATGGCCATGTGGAGTCCAAAATTAACCCAATTTAATTATTTAATAATTTAACTTTCAAACATTCCTTTCGAAGAACACAATTTTTACGTCCTCTCTATACATAAATACTATATTCAGAATTTTCTTAGCGATTCTATTAGTACTATCATGAGATATGGGGATATCTACAGAACTTTTAATTTTCACGTTACGGCAACTTTTTAGATCTTATTATAAGAAATATATACTTTCAGCAAAGTAAATAGGTCAAAATAAATGTTTTTTAAATGTTCCATGTATGAAACAATCGTTCCAGTTACGTATAAAGCGTAAGTAGAAAAACCTAATTTCAGAGATGTGCCTACAATGCATTTGAAATCTAGAATCAAGAAAGTTGTATCAGTCATTTCTCAAAAATAAAAATTTTCATAGTAATTCTGTTCCATACCTTTTAACATAAAGAATTTTCTTAATATGGCTATCAGATTTCATTCTTTATTAAAAATACAATCATTTGATTTGTTGCACGTGGGTGTGCCATGCATTGTTTAAAAGTCATGTGTCTTCAAAAAATTACTTCTCAAGCGTTAACTCATTAAGAAAAAAAAAAAATAGATTTTTGATAAGCACACGCTGAATTTTGAATTTTATATTCCAAAAGTCATTGTAATCACTAACTTAATATTTTAGAAAAACGTAGTTAAATTGTCAAAATGATATATTTAAAATTTAATACAATTTTGATAGGATTAAGCCAAATAAGTTCGTCATTTATATTATAAAAAAGAATTTTTCGATATACTCGTAAAATGGAATTATGTTGCTTTCATTAAAAAAAAAAACTAAAGAACGAGTAAAGCAAGCTTTGAATAGATAAGTAAGTGCCCGAACAAAAAAATTATGTTTTTTTTAAACACTGAACATTAAAACTTCTAGATATTCTCATATACTCGGCGAAAAATTGCATGAAAATGATAAAAATGAAGATTCCTACTTATCGATATTACAATTCAAGAAATGTTTGTGAAACATTTGTGAAATATTCCGAGAATTGATTAGGCGATAGATTACGGAAATATTGCAGAGACATTTCATTTAATTATAATATTTCACTAATAATGACGTAATATTCAACATTATATTGAAGAACTATTTTTCCATAATTCTATAAATGCTTTCTAATTATTTCGGAAGCATTCCGAGAAATGACAAAAGCGATACATTACGAAAATCTTAAAGATAAATATTTCATGATATATTTCACTAAAAGCGACGTAAACTTCTCCATCAAATCGAAAAATTATTTATTAGTAAATCAAGAAACGTTTTTAAAATATTCCAACAATATTACCGATAAGGCGATACATTGCAGAAATATTACGAAGAAACCTTTCATAAAATATTATACCTCCAAACTTTAATTGTATATTATAACCTCCAAATTTTTGTATTGTAGCAATAAACAAACAAATACAATCCAAGTTTCAATAAATAATATTGAATAAATTTGCGGTTATTTATTGCATAGGCATTGTTCGTAAAAGAATTAATAAAGTCAAAGAATAGTGAATAAATATTTATTTTTTATTATTAATCAACGTAATATAGACAGATTGAAATACCTCCGAACGTATTGAGCTTCAATCATAGAATGAATCTTTTTTGTTCTTTTTTTGTTATGTTTAAAGTCAAACGGTTGCTATGGTAACACTTTAAAAGAATGTCTCAGCCGACCAGAACGTCTACAAGCGCACCTCTTCGTACCTATCCCGTGGTCTCTCTTCATTAATTTAAAAAATTGGTTAAGAGACAGCTGTGGCGCCGAATGAAAATTCGTGCACGCGGTCGGTAACTCGTAATTTGAGACCAAGACAGAGTTTTGAAGAAATTATTTAAAAGAAAATCTCTAATTATTTATGTATATATATGTGTGTATAAAAGTGAATTTCAATACGAACGGATTTACAAATTGGTTTCGTAACAGGCATAATATAATAAAGGCAAAGGAAGAGCGCGCGCAGCGCACCTGAACTTTCTCGATTTTCAAAATAAGATGATTATCAGACGATCTATGAATCTATGAAGCTTCCAAGTTGGAACCTTCCGCGAAACTTCCAGTGCTGATCTTCTGTAAACTTTTATGTAAGCTTTCTAAAAGCTTCCCCGTAAATTTCAAGTGGCATTTTACCGCAGCACTTTTGGAATCTTCTTGTCAGCCTTCCCTAAAACTTGCTAATAGCTTCTTAGGAATGTTACTTTGGAACCCTTTTGAAAGTTTCCATTATATCCTTAAGCCAGCTATTTTTTATATTATGTTAGGAACCCTGCTTGAAATACTTCCTGGAGTCTTCCATCAAAATTTTCCTCAAGGTTGAATTGGAACTTCCGTAGGAAGCTTCCTGGACTGTATTTCAAAAATTTCCCGCAATCTTTACATGTAATTTAACTTTCGATCTTCCTAGAAGCTTTATGTTAGCTTCCAAGAGCCTTCCGCGAACCTTCCAGTGCTGATTTCAGTAATGGTTTATGTAAACTTCGTGGAAACATTCTCGTAAGTATTGAGTAACATTTCACCGTAGCACTTCTGGAACCTTTCTGTTAGTCTTTCCTAACGCTTTCGGCATGGAATTTTCCTAAAAAGGTTACTTCTGAATCCACTCGGAAGCTTCCGGTATAACTTTAGACCAGTTGCTTTATTGTATATCAGGTATCTTGCTTGAATACTTGCTAGAATTTTCCATGAAAGCTTTCCTCAAGGTAGAATTGGAACTTCCATGGGAAGCTTCCTGGAATGTATTTCAAAAAGTTCCCGCAATCTTCATATGTAATTCAACTTTTGTTCTTCCTAGAACCTTTATGTTAGGTTTCAAGAGCCTACTCCGAAGCTTTCAGTGTTCATTTCAGTAATCGTTTATGTAAGCTTGATGGAAGCTTTATCGTAAATTTTGAGTAACATTTCACCGTAGCACTTTTGGAACCTTTCTGTTAGACTTTCCTAGCGCTTTCTGGAAGCTCCTTAAAAAGGTTACTCCGGAATCTAGCTGGAGACTTCCTTTATAACTTTAGGCCAGTGGCTTTATTTATATGTCAGGAACCTTGGTTGAATACTTCCTAGAATCTTCCATGAAAGCTTTCCGCAAGTTTTAATTGGAACTTCCAGAAGAAGCTTCCTGGAATATATTTCAAAAGCTTCACGTAATCTTTATATGTAATTTAACTTTTATTATTCCTAGAAGCTTTATGTTAGCTTCCAAGAGCCATCCGCGAAGCTTCCAGTGCTCATTTCAGTAATCGTTTATGTAAGCTTCGTGGAAACTTACTCGTAAGTATTGAGTAACATTTCACCGTAGCACTTTTGGAACCTTTCTGTTAGACTTTCCTAACGCGTTTTGGAAGCTCCCTAAAAAGGTTACTCCGGAATCTAGCCGGAAGCTTCCGTTATAACTTTAGGCCAGTGGCTTTATTTATATGTCAGGAACCTTGCTTGAATACTTCCTAGAATCTTCTATGAAAGCTTTTCTCAAGGTTCAATTGGAACTTCCAGAGGAAGCTTCCTCGAATGTATTTAAAAAGCTTCCCGTAATCTTTATATGTAATTTAACTTTTGTTCTTCCTAGAAGCTTTATGTTAACTTCCAAGAGCCTTCCGCAAAAGCTTCCAGTACTCATTTTCGATAATCTTCTATGTAAGCTTTTTGGAAGTTTCCGTAGAGCTTCCATGCAATATTTCATAGTTAAGTATTTGAAACTTTTTCTGTTTCCTTCCTGGAATCTTTCTGGAAGCTTACTTAGAAATCTTCCAATGTAACCTTCCTGAAAGTTTCAGTTAGCTTCCTGGAAGGTTCCATTAACCTTCCACTGTAAGCTTCCTTGGAACTTTCTTCCGGAACCTTTCATGCTATGTGGGCACTGTGTTTTGATAAAAATCTACGTAATAATCCACATTATGGATAGGAATCTACTTGTAACTCCACATAAATCCAGATGGATATCTTGCTAAAAATCCAGTTATTATCTTAAATCCATCCAAAAGTAGGTAGGAATCCACTTAAAATCTATTTGAAAATAAACTGGATGGCGACATGGATCAAAGTAGGAATCTAGCTTCTACTGAAATCTATGTCGAATCTACTTGGATCCAGCTGGATCTCCCAGCTAGGAAATCCAGCTGGGTTTCCTAGCTGAATATTTTTGACCGGAATAGCACTCGAGGTCCAATTCGGTTAATACAACCTCAATATGCGGGCAAACTCGACGTGTAGGGTTAATCTACATTGATTTTAGGAAAATCGACTACGAAATATATACAAAATCGACGGTTATAGTAGGAATCGAGGTCTATTGTTGCGACATTAACCTCAAAATGCGGGCAAATCTACGTCTAGGATTGCAATCAAGATTTATTTTCAGAAAATCGACATCGAAATGTAAGCTAAATTGACGTTTATGGTAGAAATCGTCCATTACGAGGTCCATTTGGCTAAATCGACCTCGTAATGTAGCCTGAATCGACGTCTATGATCGCAATCAAGATTTGTTTTATGAAAATCGACCTTGAAATATATGCATAATCGATTGTGATAGCAATCAAGGTCCTTTTCGTCAAAATCGACCTCGACATATATACAAAATCGACGTTTAAGTTGGAATCGAGGTCCCTTTTAGCTGAATCAACCTCGCAATGCGGGCAAAATCGACGTCTAGGATAACAATCAATTTTTGAGAAAATCGACCTTGTAATATATGCAAAATCGACGTCCGGGATAGCAATCCAGGTCCATGTTCCAAAAATCGACCTCGACATATATACAAAATTGACGTTTATGCTAGGAATCGAGTTCCGTTTTGGCTAAATCGACCTCTAAATCGGGATTGAATCGACGTCTAGAATCGCCATCAACGTTTATTTCGGGAAAATCGACCTCGCTAGATATGTGAAATCGTCGTCTATAATAGCAATCGAAGTCCATTTTGCCTAAATCGCCCTCGTAATATATATATATATATATAAAATCGATGTTTATGGTAAGAAGCGAGGTCCATTTTGGCAAAATCAACCTCGTAGTGCGGGAAAAATCGACGTGTAGGATCGCAATCAAAGTTTATTTTCAGAAAATCGACCTCGAAGTATATGCAAAATCGATGTTTATGGTAGGAATCGATGTCCATTTTCAGAAAATCGACTTCATAATATATGCAAAATCCACGTCCTTGATAGCAATCGAGCTCCATTATGCCAAAATCAACCTCGATAAATATACAACATCGACATTTATGGTAGGAATCGAGGTCCGTTTTGGCCAAATCGACCTCGTAATGCCGACTGAATCGACGCCTAGGTCCGCAATCAAGGTTTATTTTCAGCAAATCGACTTCCAAATATACGCAAAATCGACGTTTATGGTAGCAATCGCGGTCCATTTTCGATAAATCTACCTCGAAATATATACAAAATCGTCATTTTTGATAGCATTGGAGGTCGATTTGAGCTAAATCGACATCAAAATCCGGGCAAAATCGACGTGAAAGATCGCAATCAAGGCTTATTTTCATAAAATCAACCTCGAAATATATATAAAATCGATGTTTATGGTAAGAATCGAGGTCCGTTTAGGCAAAATTGACCTCAATATACGGGCAAAATCGACGTCGAGGATCGTAATGATGGTTTATTTTGGGAAAATCGACGACTATAGTAAAAAAGTAGGTCCATTTTAGCCAAATCGATATTGTTATGTGGGCAAAATAGACGTCAAGGATCGCAATCAAGGTATATTTTTAGAAAATCGACCTCCAAATATATGCAAAATCTACGTTTTTGATAGCAATTAAGGTCCATTTGCCTAAATCGATCTAGTAATGTGGGCTGTGTCGACGTCTAGGATCGCAATCAAGGTTTGTTTTACGAAAATTGACCTCGAAATATGAAAAATCGACGTCTATGATAGCAACCGAACTCTATTTTACCAAAATCGACCTAAAAAAAAATACAAAATTGACGTTTATGGTAGAAATTGAGGTCCTTTTAGGCTAAATCAACCTCGAAATGCGTGCTGAATCGACGTCTAGGTCCGCAATCAAGGTTTATTTACAGAATATCGTCCTCGAAATATACGCATAATCTACGTTTATGGTAGCAATGAAGGCCCATTGGGCTAAATCGAGCTCGTAATGCGGGTGAAATCGATGTCTAGAATCACAATCAAGGTTTATTTCCGGAAAATTGACCTCGATATACATGCGAAATTTATGTCTATGTTAGTAATCGAGGTTCATTTTCCCAGAATCGAACTCGAAATATATACAAAATCGATGTTTGTGGTAGAAATTGAGATCCACTTAGGCTAAATCAACCTCGAAATGCTGACTGAATCGATGTCTAGGCCCGCAATGAAGATTTATTTTCAGAATATCGTCCTCGAAATATACGCATAATCTACGTTTATGGTAGCAATCAAGGTCCATTGGGCTAAATCAACCTCGTAATATGTGCAAATCCACGTCTATGTTAGTAATCGAGGTCCATTTTGCCAAAATCGACCCCCACATATATACAAAAGCGACGTTTTTGATAGCATTCGAGGTCGATTTGAGCTAAATCGACATCGAAATCCGGGCAAAATCGACGTTTAGGATCGCAATCAAGGTTTATTTTCATAAAATCGACGTCGAAATATACATAAATACGATGTTTATGGTAAGAATCGAGGTCCGTTTTGGCAAAATCGACCTCGATATATGGGCAAAATCGACGTTTTTGATAGTATCCGAGGTCCATTTGAGCTAAATCGACCTTGAAAGATATGCAAAATGGATGTTTATGATAGCAGTCGATGTCCATATTAGCTAAATCGACCTCGAATATATATATACAAAATCGACGTTTTTGGTAGGAATCGAGGTCTATTGTTGCGAAATCGACCTCGAATTATATATAAAATCGGCGATTATGGTAGGAATCGAGGTCCGTTATGGCCAAATCGACCGCGAAATTCGGACTGAATTGGCGTCTAGGATCATAATCATGGTCTATTTCGAGAAAATCGACCTCGCTATACATGCGAAATCGTCGTCTATGATAGCAATCGAGGTCCATTTTGCTTAAATCGACCTCGTAATATATGTAAAATCCATGTTTATAATAAGAGTCTAGGTCCTTTTGGGCAAAATCGACCTCTACGCATGGCAATTGACGTTCTTTCTAGTAAAATCGACCTTAATATATGTGCCAAATCGACGTTTACGCAGCTCATTCGACGTAGATTCTGGCACAATCTTCCTCGAATCGCGTGCAAAATCTACGTCTTCGCCATGAAATCGACGTTCATTATGTTAAAATCGACCTTCCATGGTACAAGAAATCGATGTCTCCACAGCGCAATCGACCTTTATTCTACTCGTAAATCGACGTTGATAAGTTCTTAACGACCTTTCCGTTACCTCGATATCGACCTTGATATCGAGGTAAATCGACATCGAATCGAGGTAAATCGACGTTGAATCGAGGTTGAATCGATCTCGAAATCGACCTCTAAATCGACCTCGAAATCGAGGTGGAATCGACCTCCATATTTTCAACAAGGATTTAAAAAAATTTTACTAATGTAATCATTTTTCGAGCTCCTTGAAGAAACATTCAAATTTAAAACTTTTGTGAATAATAATACTATCATTTACAAATGATATTAAAAATATACTATACTATAATAAACCCTCATAATGTTATCACACTGTGTAATTATTATTTTCTCTTAAAAAGTTGTGAAATATATCTAAAAAACATTTTACAAAAGTTTAAACTAAGACAAGTATTAGTCTCTCCCGCCCTCCCTCCCTTTCTCTCTCTCTCTCTCTCTCTCTCTCTCTCTCTCTCTCTCTCTCTCTCTCTCTCTCTCTCTCTCTCTCTCTCTCTCTCTCTGTCTCTCTCTTCCCCTCCCCTCTCTCTCAACTTCCGTGAAAATGAGTACCAAAAACTTTAATGAGAGCTTAAATATTTTTTTTAAAACAATCAACACGTTTTTTAAAAGCTAATTTTTAAGTACATTCTATAACAACATAATCTGTCTAGTCCTTTTAATTCTTCTACTCTCTTCTATTCAATAAGCACGGTAATAAGTTTTTTCATGACTGTACAAATAATAATATTGCTGATATAAATCTTTCTACGAAAGTATAAAATAAGGCAAGTACAGTCGTTTTTTCTGGATAATCTATAAAAAAAAACACAATTTGTCTAGTCCTTTTATTTCTTCCAATCTCATCTATTCAATAAGCACTCTCTACAAATGGTAATAATTTTTTTCATGACTGTACAAATAATCTATAAAATAATAATATTTATGATTTTGTAAAAGAAATCAAATAAATACGAATGAAAAAGTCTTTTAATTCTTTGAGTCATTGTATGCTGAACAAAATATATGTAAGTAAGTACATTCAAATTGTTCACTGCAAATCAAACAAACGAAAGTTGTGAAATCAATTATCGATAGTCAAATAATGCAAACAACTCTCGGAAACTACTGTATGACTGTTCTCAGAAATATATTCAAATGTGTTCATCTTTCTGAGCTATACAAATTAAACACAAGAAAGTACTGAAATCAATTTATTGTAGTCAAGTACCGGCCATAAGTTAACTTACTAACATAATAGAACTTTTCGTATGTAGCGTGTAAAATTACATTTTACGCCCACGTTGTAACTTTAAAATTATTCAGCCAGCAGGCATAAAATACTACTTAGCGCCCAAGAGGCCCAGTAGCTCACATACTCTTACAAAACTTTATAGAACCTAAGCACTTTACTCCCGTGTGGGAGAAAATTATTTTAATTATATAACTATAATGCCTTCTCTTTATTTCTAAAATTCATAAGAATTTTTATACGTATTATGTCCACCCTCCATTATTTGAAACATATAAAAATTGGACGATAGGGAGGGTCAACCCTTTAAAAATAAACAAAAAAAACACAACACTTCACATTCTATATTCCAACGTTTCGCTGATCCTTGTTGTCAGCCTCATCAGGGAACTGTTTATTGAAAAAATTCAGATATAAATACAATTATAAATATCTTTGTCACAAGCGCTTTTTAAATGAACAACATTGAAAGATAAAACTTACAAAACTAATCTCAACAACATGTCAACCAGATAATTATCAAATTATTTAGTAGTAACAACTACATTGTCAAAAGTAGAAAGCCACATTGTCTCACTCACAGATGACTGAAATTCGGCTAAATTTATCTTCGAGTATATAAGCATTGCTCCCTATGTTATTGTCGAGTAGTATACAAACGCAATTTTACACATATATGCGAGGATATATTGTCCAGTTGCATACAAACGCAAATTTACACATATATGCGAGGAGGACAGTACGAACGTGTGTTTGTGTGTCTATATGTATATATATGTCGCGTGTAAGGTCACGTTATGTTTTGCATAGATTAATTAGTCAATCGTATTGTGCATTCAAAAATTTTGTATCCTCATGTCTATTTATAGTACACCCATTACTTTTTATGTGTAACATTTCTAAAATCCGTCTTTTATTAAAATTATGTTCTCTGTCTAATATTACAATATTTTTCCAATCAAAACAATGATTGGGATTTTCAAAAATATGTGTGGGTACAGGCATTAATTTGTTATTGTTAATACATAGGGCATGATCAATTTTTTCTACCGATTTTTTATGTTCTTGAATACGAGTTTTTAAGGAACGTTTACTTTCACCTATATATACGTTACTACACTACCGCAATTAAATTTGTAAATGATTCCAGTCTCATTCCATTTACAATTTTTATCTTTGCCTAATTTTATAATGTTATCCACTTTTTGGTTCATGAGGGGAACGCAACGAATATTGTATTTTTTGAGTAGTTTAGCAGAAGTATAATAAAATTTTTCTATGAAGGGCAAGGCTAATGTCAAGGACGGCTCAACCGAATTAGTGGTAGTTTTTGCAATAGTTGTATTTTTAAATTTGTGATAACGTAATATACTTGAAATACAGGAATCTGTGAAATCCGTAGGATAATTGTTGTTGCTTAAAATATTTTTTACGATATCGATGTTTTGTTTGTGAAATGAAACATCCGAAAGTAGAATGGCCCTGTCGATCAAGTTAGACACAATATTACGTTTCTGTTGTGTGGTATGGTTTGAAGAAAAATTTAAAATTCTGCCTGAACTGGTTTTCTTTTGGTACGAATTGGTGATAATTTTGCGCTATTGTTTTTTATCAGGGTTAAATCTAAAAAGTTAATACTATTGTTGACTTCAACTTCATGAGTAAATTGTAAATGTGAATTATAACTATTGAATATATCTAGAGTAGGTTGTAAAAATTCTTTTTTTATGCACATTATTTTGTCATCAACGTACCGAAAATAAAATAACGGGATACAATTAATTTCGTCCTTTAATTGTTCTAAACACTGGACTTCTAGATCTTCCATTACTAGATTGCTGCGCCTGGACATGCCCAACGGGACATTTCTCGTAGGATATGCGGACGACGTCGCGGTGGTGGTAGAAGCACGGAACGCGGACTCGGCACAACTTATCTTGTGCCAGGTAATGAAACGAGTAACTAGGTGGATGACGGAGCACGAGCTCAGTCTCGCGCTGGTGAAAACCGAAGTAGTACGTATTGACACGTAAAGAGATCCCTACGACACTACCGGTGTACGTAGGATCCGAGTTAGCAACTACGATGCCGACTGCGAAGTATCTAGGTGTCACCCTGGACTCAAAGCTTTGCTTTTGGCCCCACATCAGGGAAGTAACGGCAAAGGCAGAAGCACGTATAGTGGCGCTAAGTAGGTTAATGTGCAACGTTGGAGGCCCGCGGACATCCAAGAGAAGACTTCTCATGGCGACGACCTACTCTATACTCCTCTATGGACCGGAGATTTGGGCTGATGCCATGGAAGTTATCAAGTACAGGAAGAGAATGGTGGCGGTGCAGCAGCGAGGTGCGCTGAGAGTTGCATGCGCGTATCGGACGGTGTCAGTAGAGGCTGTGGCGGTGATAGCTGGTATGATTCCGATCGACCTGCTCGCACGAGAACGGAAGCAGATCTATGATAGGAGCGCAGAAGTAGGACGGGCAGACGCGGAGGGCGAAGCCCGCCGCCAGACGCTACAAACTTGGCATGAGAGGTGGAGGGCGGGGACGAAGGATAGATGGACCTACCTATTGATTCAATACATAACGAGGTGGCTGGGATGGAAGTACGGAGAGGTTAACTTTTACCTTACGCAGTTCCTGACAGGACATTGATACTTTCGATATTACCTATTTAAATTAGGTAAAAGAAATACGCCGAAATATAAATACTGCGGGCACGAGAGGGATGACGCGGAACACACCTTTTTCGCATGTAATAGGTGGGCCGCGGAAAGACAACGATTGGAGGTGATGGTAGGGCGACTCTCGCCCGACGTGGTGATCGAATGCATGCTTTCAGGGAAAGACCGATGGGACGCGATAAATACCTTCATCGAAGGGGTACTGCGCGCGAAAAAACGAGACGGATGCTTAATAGATTAGATAGGGCATCGTAGAAAGAAAGAATGTAGGAAGGATGGATGACGCCCTCGAGGGCGGTAGGGCTGCGGCCCGACCTGAAGTAATGCGAAAGCGGTTCCGGGTCGAGGCTGCCGTAGGGATAGGTTTTGGATGTTTAGGAATCCCTCACACCACGGAGTCCGCTACTCCGTGATGGGCTTAGTGGGCCTCTCTTCTTGCTCCACCTCCAAAGCAAGGACGGGCGCCCCGGAAGATTCACCTAGTACCTCGGAAAAAAAAAAAAATCTACTGCCTTTGCACTATACAATTTCAGAAAACATTAAAATTGTTACAATAAAAGTATATTTTTTTATAATATAATATATATTTTCTAAAATTAAATTTAATAATTAAATGATTTGAATTACCTGATAATAAGTTAAATTCTTCGAAATGTTTTATTCAATTTTTGAATTGCTTTTTTATTTTTTCATTTTTTTTTTTATATTTAATATTTTCTGCCCCCCTCGCCCCCCTCAGACCCCCCTCATTTAAATGTTCACTTAAAAGTTTATTTTTTTCATGTATTTTTCATATGTTTTATTAATAAGGTAGTATATACAGATGTAACGTTTAAGAGTAATTTTGATTTATTAATTTCTGAAATAAAAGAGTAAATTATTGAGAAAATTACATTAAGTATATATAAAAATATATTTTATGTATATTTCATATATTATATAAAATTAATAATTTATATTTTTCATATGTTTTATTAATAGGGTAATATTTATAGATGTAACGCTTAAGAGTAGTTTTGAATTCTTAATTTCTGAAATAAATGAGTAAATTATTAAGAAAATTACATTAATTATATATTAAGATATATTTTATTCTATTTTTTCCACATCACCTTGTAGGTAAATAGAAAGATGCGTTTTATTTTTAAGTGGTATCCCCAATAGGCCTAATCCACTGTCTTTGTCACTATAAAATTAACAAAACATTAAAATTGTTACAATAAAAGTATATTTTTTTATAATATAATATATATTTTGTAAAATTAAATTTAATAATTAAATGATTTCAATTACCTGATAATAAGTTCAATTCTTCGAAATGTTTTATTCAATTATTGAATTGTTTTTTTATTTTCTTTTTTTTTTATATTTAATATTTTCTGATATGCTATTTAAAATTTTCCAACGTTATTGGTATATTCCATTGTCCTAAATGAAAGAAAAAATATTGTTGTTTTAATTAACTAAAAATTAATTTAAAAAATTAGTTAATTAATAATTATATAAAAATTTACCTAAAAAACAAAATTCAATTATTGTAAAGAAAGATTTTTAAATTCGTCTAAAATTTTGTCAACTTTAAGTTTTCCAATTTTGAGTTTTGTATTTTTATTGTTCTGTTGTTTTCTTGTTTTTTTTTGACTGATGATTTAGTTTTTTTAATTTATCTTTTTCAATAATTTTATCTGATTCTAAATTAATCATATATTCCATATAATTTTGTTCATATTCTAAATAGTCTAAAACTAATAATTTATTATGTATTTATTATTATTAGTAAATAACGAATAAATATATTGTTGTTTTTTATAATTTACTTTCGTTCTGTGTAGTCGACATATTCTAAAAAGAAAAATATTTGAAAATTAATTATCTAAAATTTCTTTCCAAACGATGTTTATAATTTCTTCTTTATTTTCTGAATTATTCTCAATAAAAATTTTATCTGGGTTTTTACATCTTGATAATGCTACATATAATTGACCATGAGAAAATAATGGTCTTCTAATATATGTTCGAACACTATCAAAATTTTGACCTTGTGATTTATTAATGGTCATAGTAAACACTAATATTAAAGGAAATTATTTTCTATATAAAATAAATGGTAATGATGAAGAATTGCCAGTGTTTAATGTAATTCGAGGAATAAAAACTATGTTTCCAGAATTTTCACCTGTTATTATTTCTGCTTCTATGTTGTATTTAAATAATTTAGTAATTTTTAATCGTGTTCCATTACATAATCCATCGTTAATACTTAAATTTCTTATTAACATTAGAATAGAATTTATTTTAAGTTTTAATTTATATGGTGGTAGTCCTTCACGTATATTGTTTAAAGTTTCAATCGGGTAATTAATATGGATGTTATCATCAGATAAATCTACATCTTTATGAGTAGCATAATCTAAACTATAATACGTATTTTCTTCAGTATTTAATAGTTTTAAAATTTTATTATTTAAAATATTTGCATCTTCATTATGTGATGTTAATATAACTCTATTTATTGATATACTACAGTTTATATTTTCATATATATTAAAACAAACATCGTTTGTTTTAAAACTATCAGGTATAACAAATGAATTAAATTTACCTTCTCCAATATCTAATAAAAATGAAGCAAACATGATATCTTTTGAACGGATATTTGTTTTCAAATACATTATAATAAATAATGACCAAAGATTTGAATATTTTATTGTTTCTTGAATTATTGTGCTTCTACAACCATTTTTAACAACAGGGAGAATTTGTCTAAAATCACCTCCTAAAATTAATAATTTTCCTCCGAATGGTAGATTATTATTACAAACATCTTGTAAAGTTTTATCAACAATTTCTAAAGCTTTACCATACTCAAAATAACGTAGAAAAAATCACAATTTTACGTTATTTCGAGGAGGGGCTGAGGGGGGCTGGGGGGGGTCTGCGTGACACAAATAACGCTTACGACTATATAATATATATATATATATAATATACACTTATCGGGGTTTATGTAGCCCAAGACTGTATATTAGTACCTACAGACCAGAATTCCCTATGGCAAGTAACAAATGAAATAATGGACCCTGGGGTTATAGACTCTAGGTTGGGCCGAATAAACCCCTATATTTAGAAATATTATGAAGCCCGGGCTGCATAATCAAAATCGGGCTCGACAAACCCCTATATATAAAAAAATGGGCTTCATAAACCCCTTTCGAGAAATGTATAATATATATATATATATATATATATATATATACGAGAGTCATTTGACAAGTACCTAGCCTCACCGCCAGATGGTGCCACTATCGCACCAGAAATACACTACAGTGCAGTATCTTCCTGTAAACGGTTACAGACGAAATTTCAGCCGGATCGGAGTTGTAGTTTATTTTTGAGAGCGTGTGAAAGCAAATGTGTCCGTTGATTTTTGAAAAAATGGAGAAAGAACAGTATCGGTCGGTGATTCGATTCTTGTTTTTGGAAGGGAAATCGCGCAGTGAAATTAAAGAACGCTTGGATGCAGTGTATGGGGATGCTTCTCCTTCGATGGCGACCGTTAAATTTTGGTATAACGAGTTTCAACGTGGTCGTACGTTGGTTTTTGATGATCCACGCCCAGGTGCTCCGAAAACAGCCACTACGGAGGAGAACGTGACAAAAATACACGATATCGTTTTGTCAGACCGCCGATTAAAGGTGCACGAGATAGCTGCGATAGTAGGCATCTCAGAAGAACGCGTGTGGCATATCCTACATGAGATTTTAGACATGAGGAAGCTGTCAGCAAGGTGGGTGCCGCGTTTGCTGACTGCAGACAACAAGCGCATCCGTGTGACCAGTTCAGAGCAGTGTTTGGAACTGTTTAATCGCAATCCAAAAGAGTTTTTGCGTCGTTACGTGACCGTCGACGAAACATGGATTCACTACTACACTCCAGAGACCAAGGAGCAGTCAAAACAGTGGACCTTACCCGGTGAACCTGCTCCGAAGAAGGCGAAGACGGTCCCGTCGGCCGGAAAGGTGATGGCCACTGTTTTCTGGGATTCTCAAGGTGTGATTTTTATTGACTATCTGGAGAAGGGCAAAACGGTCACAGGACAGTACTACGCCGAACTATTGAGCCGATTTGACGCCGTGTTAGAAGAAAAACGGCCCCATTTGTCTAAAAAGAAAGTGCTTTTCCACCACGATAATGCACCGGCTCACACTTCTGCACTCGCCACGGCTAAATTGGTCGAATTACGCTACGAACTGCTGCCCCATCCACCGTATTCTCCAGATTTGGCTCCGTGCGACTTTTTTTTGTTTCCGAACCTAAAAAATTCGCTCGCCGGGAAGAGATTCCACTCCAATAACGAAATAATCGCCGCCACGGAGGCCTATTTTGCAAACCAGGAGAAAACATTTTTTTCAACGGGGTTAAAAAAATTGGAACACTGCTGGACCAAGTGTATTCAAATAAAAGGAGACTACATTGAAAAATAAATTTTATTTTTTGTAAAATTTTGGTGTTTTCATTTGTAGGCTAGGTACTTATCAAATGACCCTCGTATATGGGGCATTCTCTGTCAACGCAACACCCCCTCTGCCCAGAACAATTTTGATCCAAATGAGGTCTACCTAGGCTCAAATGAAAGCTCTTGACTTCTACTTTCGAACGCCGTCTGGCGATTCCGAAAATTCGAAATGGCGGATCCAATATGGCGGCTGAAAGTCTCGGGATGATGGAAAAACAAGTTTTTCTTCACTCTAATAGCGAATCTGATACGAAAATTGTTATTTCTTGCCACTAATATGAAGTTAGCGACATATTATCTTACCACTACCGTTCAAACCGAGCGGTTAAAATTATATTTCAAGGTCATTTTGAAGGTCAAAATTTATTTTCTGGATTTTCGGACTAGTATTCCACGAAACTAGTAGAAAACTTGATTACGATCATAACTAAACTTGACCTTGGATCATTTTTCAAGGTCATAATTTCTGTTTCTGCATAATTAATGTTTTGTTGAATGTAACCTCCTATGAGACATTTGTTCCTTTGTGCATATCGTGGGACCGGCGATCTAAAAATTTCATGTATAAAATCCTTAGAGAAGATGAAGTTCCACAATAGAACTATCAAGTAGTTTTAGCATAACCCATTCTAAACCACGTGGAGGTACTACTTCTCTCAGAACATAAAAAAAATAAAAAAAAAAGTAGGATAAAAAATAGAAAAACTTGAATATTATAAAAAAAATTCAGTATATTTTCCCATTGAAAATTAAAGTAGAACAGATACAGACTTAGCAGCATTCGAGTACCTTTTCATGATAACTTTCCTGTCACTTGATAATTGAAAAGAATGATGTTTAAGAATCTGTGGGACAGGTAATGCATCTTGAAACCTACGATTGAGTTTCCTTTTGAATTTATCATGTTCAGTCTGCGTAAAATAAAAAATCCTTATATTTTCAAAATGATTTTTAGCCCACTTCACAAGAGATGTGTGCGTCAGAATAGCATCTTTCGGTTTCGCCTTCAAGCTAGCTCTATAAGCTTCTCTTTTAAATATTGCACCAAGACCATCATAACAGCTTTTACCATGAGCAGTGGCGCAAAAATGCCACTCTGCTTCAATACCAAAATCCTTCTCATGATGAAGAAGATGCTATCTGAAAGCGGTTCTTGAAATGCTGTTTTGCTCCATCTGTCACGTAAATAATCTTTTTAAGTTTTTTTACTTTTCTCTTGATTTCTGGAATCAATAAATTCTGAATAGTATAGACAGAAGAAGTGTCATGCTTCAAACTATTCGACAAGAATACACAACTTTCATGCTTCAGCTCTGAATCTTCTTTATAATAGTAAATAGCTGGAAAAACAGTGCACTGGTCATTATTAAAATGGAAGGCTTGAGATGCATCTTGAACTGCAAAAGAGTAATTCTCAGAATAGTCGAACATTACCAGAACTTCTCCATTGCCTAGATTACTTTTTGTTTGAGCAATGAAATTACCTTGTTCTTTGGCAATATATGAGTGGGGTTTGAGTATCGCCAATTTGGCATATAATTCATCAACAAATTCTTCAACTGGTAGAGTTAAATTCTGCAAAGTTGATCTATCCGTTCCTGACCACGCACAGTACTCAATTTGTGAGATATTTGCCCCATCCAATATTTCAAGTAAACAAGACGTAAGATTTTCAGAACCAAGGCACTTCGAACATTCATCCAAGTGACAGTCAGGTGTAGGATTCTTACACATAATTTGCTGTAAACAATTTTTATAACTACAAATGGGTTCTTCTTCATTTTTCGTGAGCTTCTGAATATCGATTGCATCCAACATCAATTTACAATTTTGATGAATGGTGCAAACGCAGACGCTATGCGTTCCTCTAGCACCAGCAAGAACACAATGTTTTGGTCGTAATTTCGCGAAAGTACTGAATCCTACTTGCACTGTTGGTTCTGCTATCTTGAATAATTCGTAAAGTTCTCGTAAATCGAAATATAAAAGACGTTTCTGCACCTGAGTCCGCTTTCCATCAATAATAACAGAGACAGTATCTTTTCGACCCGGCATCATCCGACTGTGCAGATCGTTATTATAACATTCAACAATGACTTCTATTACTGCCTTTGGCAAAGTTTTACCATGTTTAGCCGTTGTTGTAGCTAAAATACCTCCATCGGCTTTGAGTTTTTTCGACTTTCTTACTAAATGTCTTGATGTATTGAATTCACGGGAAATTCGACTAATATTCCAAGTTGATGGGGCGATTGTAAGTATAGTTAGTTTCAAAGGGTCATTAACTGCTAATCTAGAAAACTTTTCTTTTAATTCTGAAAACATGTCTTCCAAATTCGATTTCTCTAGCTGATCGTGTAGCTTCTTGAACAGATTTATCAATACCAGTGTTTTCTGATGTCGTCTCTATATCCATGTTTTCATATTCGTTGTTGCCTTCGTTATCTCTTGTACCAATAGATGAAATGGGAGATCCACATAACTTTCTACACTTACTACAAATTTTTGAATTATCTGGCAAATCTGGAAATCTTCGTTTTAAGTTGTTCGACAACAAGCGTAAATCATTAGCTATGTGACCCTTACCAGGGAGGGTTGAGAGGGTTGATACAACGATCGGACCGTGCTACAGTAGACATATTCAATCCATCTAAGTAAGTGATAATACTCGAATATAATAACGTAGGACTGTTAGAACAGGTGCTGTGAAAAATGTCTTCGAATTAATTTGAATCCTCTCGAAAATCGATGGGAACTATATGTACGAAACGTTTAGGAAAGATAATGCACGAAATATAGAACCACAGATACACCAAAGAGTTAGAGTAACAACCGCACTAAACTTTTAGAGAAGCATCGGTACTTAAAGAGTTTCGAAAGAGGAATAAAAAAAGTTAGAGAGATTTTAGAAATGTTCTATTGTAAAGTTTAATTACAGGGTTATCAAAAAGTATGGGACCCCCGTATTTTCCCAAAATTTTGCAATTTTTGATCGCATTGTATAGGTGTATAGTCACACGGTCTTATACCAACTATAGCATCCACGGCGTCACGTCGGTTTTTTTCTCTCAGTGCGTATACTGCACGATTTTTGTGCAGGAGGAGCACCAAATCAAAAAAGCAGTAGCAGCACAAATGTGTTGTACCATTGCCACACTTTTTAGTGCTTCTTCTGCCCTAAACTTTTGTACTCCTGAAGAACGATGAAATAGATTAAATGCGAAACAATTTTAGTGCAACATTTGCTCTAAAATGGGAGAGTGAAGGACTTAATGTTTAGTTACGAAACAATTCTTGCATTTGGTACTGATACTCTACGCTAACGTTTTTCTTCTCCACCAAACTTTTTTCAGTGATTCTGAAATGTTTCAAAGTGTGGATATAACCACAGTTTTTCTATTACTGTTCCGAATTAGAACCGATTGATAGCATGAATTGAAGAAGTATAACTGCGAAAGAATCGGTTTATTAAAATTAGAACTCACCATGAAAATGACCTTGAAAAATGATCCAAGGTCAAGTCTAGTTATGATCTTAATCAAGTTTTCTACTAGTTTCGTGGAATACTAGTCCGAAAATTCAGAAAATAACTTTTGACCTTCAAAATGACCTTGAAATACAATTTTAACCGCTCGCTTTGAACGGTAGTAGTAAGAAAATATGTCGCAATCCTCATATTAGTGGCAAGAAATAACAATGTTCGTATCAGATTCGCTATTAGAGTGAAGAAAAACTTGTTTTTCCATCATTCCGAGACTTTCAGCCGCCATATTGGATCCGCCATTTTGAATTTTCGGAATCGCCAGACGGCGTTCGAAAGTAGAAGTCAAGAGCTTTCATTTGAGCCTAGGTAGACCCCATTTGGATCAAAATTGTTCTGGGCAGAGGGGGTGTCGCGTTGACAGAGAATGCCCCATATATATATATACATATCTCTAAAGGGGTTTATAAAGCCCGTTTTTTTATATATAGGGGCTTATCGAGCCCGATTTTGATTATGCAGCCCAGGCTTCATAATATTCCTAAATATAGGGGTTTATGCGGCCCGACCTAGAGTCTATAACCCCAGGGTCCAGTATTTCTTTAGTCACTTGCTATAGGGAACTCTGGGCTGTAGGTACTAATATACAGTGTTGGGCCTCATAAACCCCGATAAGCATGTCTATATATATATATATATATATAGAGGTCGTTCTTGTACTTTTCGGTCATAACCGGTCGCAGGGGGTCAACCGTTTTCCTCGCTGATTTTTCCTGTGAAAATACATATAAAAAAAGTGAGAAAGCTCCAATATTAGCTCCCCATATGCAATATTGAGACAGCTACACTGTGCTGAATTTCGAAAAATTGTCAAAAAATGGCTATTTTCGAAAAATTCTTTGCGGCTTGTTTCTTGATCGATTTGAATGATTCAAGAAGAAATTTCTTTCTTATTTTGTCAAATTTTAGAAAAAAAATTTGTGGATAAAAATAACGCAATGAAATTTTTACACAAAGGAAAACGAAAATCTAAATATTTTCATTTTTAAGGTTATCTTTCAACTTTCGTAGTTCCTCGAGTTTTATAGATATTGAGATCGGGTAGCGCCTATTTTCTTTGTCTTGAAAATACGTTTTATTTTCACTCGGCCAACGATTGATTTGACCAACTGGAAGCAAACATACAGCTCTTTCAAAATGGTCGATTTTCGAAAATCGCAATGTTGGCACCCCTGTAAATTTTTTCTATCAAAACCGATTGGGCTCGTATTGGGCGGAAAAAAAAAGTTTTAACCTTCTAGAAAACGACCCAATTGATTTCGTTCGGTTTTTTGGATATTTGCAAAAGTTACGAATTTTTCAAAATAGGTGTTTTTCGTATACGTATCCATTAAGGGCGTGTTACACCGAGCGGCTTCTGAGACCAAAATCAGCTGAATCGATGGCTTTTCATGGGTCTAAATTACTTGAAATTCATGTATTCATTGCCCGAAGATTTGAAAATATTAAAAATATTTTATTAAATAATTTGAAAATGCTAAAAACGACAAAGAAAATTACAAAAGCTCTTAAAATTAAGCAATTAAAAGTGGTTTTTCAATTATTAAAAATAATTAATCAAATAATTTTAATATTTCCAACTCTTCGGGCCATTACTTCATGAATTTTAAGAAATTTAGGACTTGTCCCATGAAAATTCATAGATTACTTTTTTTTAAAAAAGCCTCAGAAGCTACTATGTGTAAGACCCCCTTTAAGGAGGTTCGATACCGAAATGAAAAAGGTTACGTCATTCCAAAAACTAAATATTGTTGTTCTTCGATTGATTTTCTGTTAGTGTGTAAAATTTCAGATCGTTTGTCAACTCGATTATGAAATTATTCAACTTCAAAGTTCAACTCTTATACACGGGCTCTTATGGAAGTACCTTGGTAAAACACAAAACACTTATGACGCGATTCTTTTAAAAAGGGGACTCCCTCCCCACGTCCCGCGAGCGGTGAGCTATCGAACTACCTTAAGGTGGCTCCGGCGCGTTGGGCCGTATCATTGGGAGGCTCTTTAGGATGTATTGCATTTTTACTTAAAGAGTCGATCAAATTGCAATAAAACAGTTAATAGTAAGTTATAAAGTACTCTTGTATATACGTATATATACTTGTAAATAACTGTTCATCATATATAGTTTACAATGATGTATTGAAAAATAACGATCGACGACAAAATTTCGAAGAAATCTTTACGTATAAAATGAAAAGCCGCGCTCCCTGTGTATAAGATATATCTATATATGCACTACCAGGGCAGTAGTACTTGATCAATAGTGATTAATAACTTTTTTATCTTTTATATTGTAGGGTGCTTAAATGCTTAAGAGTACTTTATAACTTACTATTAACTGTTTTATCGCAATTTGATCGATTCTTTAAGTAAAAATGCAATGCACCCGAAAGAGCCTCCCAATGATACGGCCCAGCGCACCGGAGCCACCTTAAGATGGTTCGATAGCTCACCGCTCGCGAGGCGTGGGGAGGGGGTCCTCTTTTTAAAAGAATCGCGTCATAAGTGTTTTGTGTTTTACCAAGGTACTTCCATAAGAGCCCGTGTATAAGAGTTGAACTTTGAAGTTGAATAATTCCATAATCAAGTTGACAAACGATCTGAAATTTCACACATTAATAGAAAATCAATCGAAGGACAACAATATTTAGTTTTTGGAATGACGTAACCTTTTTCATTTCGGTATCGAACCTCCTTAAAGGGGGTTTTACACATAGTGGCTTCTGAGGCTTTTTTAAAAAAAAGTATTCAATGAATTTTCATGGGACAAGTCCTAAATTACTTAAATTTCATGCAGCTGTTACGTCGGGTCTACCAAGAAAGGACCCGACAGTTAGTTTTTGTAAAAACTAATGTTGCTCAGTTTTGAGCCTAAGTTAGTGAAAACCTAATAGCTCGGGATTGAGCTAGATACTAAATGCTAGTAGGATAGGATAAGGTTGGGGCGGCAAAAAGGGCGCGACGCGATTGGTGATTTTAACAAATTGCAAATTTTCACTAACCAGTGGTGTTTCTGGTTAGTTTCTTCTTTTATTATCTGTTTTGTTTTATTAGTTTTTATTTTAGTTTTGATTAGGAAATGTACCTCCCAAGAAAGGCCAAGTTACTGGCGACTTGAGAAAGTAGATTTCCTAATATGATTTTTACTCTCAGGATCTCTATTGGGGTGTTTATTAAAAGGTGGACAGCTTTAGAAGAAACACTTTTATTTTTAGGGGAAAACTAATCGGAGACACGAATTAATACATGAAAAAGGGGTGGACAGGCCCGGATTACGGGTTATGGTGGCCCGGGGCTATAAAAGCGTTGGGGCCCATGTAAGGCGGATATAACCCTCTGCGTTTATTAAAGTACGGTAATGATGTGAAAATGATTTTTATGTAAATTTTAAACTGAAGATAAGTAAATACTATAAAGTAAATACTTGTATTACCTATATTTTATGAAAATTGTTTAATCGCAAAATTCGTAATAGAACGGGAAAACAGGAACATAAAATAATTAATGCACTTTAATATCAGTAGTCAGAAAAAAGTTTCTTTTTATATAAATTGAGTTATTTAATTATGATTACAAAAAAGAAATATCTACAAAAGATTCACTTCTATATCTTAATGATTGAATAATAAAAGTAATGGACTTAAATTACTTAATTACAAAAAATGTAAAGCTTCGGCAAATAATTATATAATTAAAAATTTCTCTCTAAAAAAATAAATAAAAATATTTATAATAACTCATAAATAAGAACCTTAATATAAAACAATATGCATATTCTACTTATATCGTAGAAATAAGCATTTCAAGTAAAAGTTTTCTTCCTTGACTTTGAATTTGCAAAATCCTTTATTAAGTCTTCAAAATCCATAGATCGCAATAATTCGGATTCAATTGCTAAACTTGATAGAGCTGATAATCGATCATCTAACATTGTCGCTCTGTACATATTTTTTATTCTTTTGAGTACAGAAAATGCCCTTTCTGCCTCACAATTCGCAATAGGTGCAGTGACGAAAATTCTGTACGATATGTACACGTTTGGAAAAACATCAACCATTTGTCTATCTACTATCCAATTAAGTACCTTTAATGGCGCCAGAAAATTAAATGAATTACCACTATTATTTTGTTCAGGATTGCTTGAGCTATTTGAGAAGAAGCCTTTAGGTTGTAGTTTTATCAATGCTGTGAATTGTTCTAACTCAGAAACTAAATTGTCTTGTAAATCTTTCGAGTAGGTTCGTACTAGATTTAAAGCTTTAGTTTGAATTTCTTCTCTACTGATGGTTGTCAAGTTACATAAAAATCCAAATAATTCAATAATCTGAGTATAAGCTTCACTACGTTTTTTCAACTCGGCTGATAATTTATCTATTATTACATAAAAAGTTTCAATCCGAAACTTATCTGATCCCGTTAAGTTTGATATTTCTTTTTCACCATCTCTAAGTTTTTTTGTTATTACTCTCTTTTTAGAGTCAGAATATTCTGGAATGATGAATTTGCTAAGATTTCTCGACTCGTTTTCTATATTTATAAATTCGCAGCGTAAATTTTGTATAAAATCGACTAATGATAACAGCATTTCATTAGCTCCATATAAGTCTACTTCAACTTTTTGAATGAAAATGCTCGTAAGATTAAACCTACTCAAGATTCGATGCCACAGCACTGCCATGAATGCATTTTCTAGTTTAATCATTTTTTTAAGTAGAGACAGGGCTTCTCGTCGTGTATCAGATTTTTGAGTACCATCTTCAGATAATACTTTCAATGCATTGTACACGCCATCGAAATTTTTGGTGATTGTATTTGTGGCATCGGCTCTACAGGACCATCTAGTAGTAGATAAGCTTGTGAGCGTAGAGCTTTCTTGTTTTAGTACGTCCCACCTATGGGTCGAGGAACTAAAAAAAACATAAAGATTTTGTAGCAGGCCAAAGAAATTAATAGCATGTAGAGCTTCATTCATGCTGCACTCTCCAACCAAATTCAACGAGTGCCCAACACAGGGAACATAAACTGCAAGCGCATTTTCTTTTTTTAAACAGGCCTGCACACCAGAATATTTACCAGACATATTACTTGCATTATCATAGCTTTGTGCACGGCAATTTTTGATTTCTATTTCATTTTCTTTTAGTAATTCTAATATATCAGTGCTTAGAGATTTTCCAGTATGGCTTTTAATTTGTAAAAAACAGAAAAAGCGCTCATAAATATGACCTTTCCAATAATAACGAAATATTATTGATAGCTGATCGGCATGGGAAATGTCGGGAGTAGAGTCAACTACAAGCCCCCAATATTTCGTCTGCTTTATTTCCTCTTTTATACGCGCCATAACCTTTGTTGCCATTAACTGAATTATTTCTTCGTATATAGTTTTAGATAAATAAGAAATGCTCCTCGGCCTTTATTTGCATTTGTATCAATATGCTCTTTTAAAAACGGGTCAAATTTAGCAATAAGTTCCAATGCTCCGAGATAATTTCCATTATGGGGCGAGCCAATCACTTCATTACTACCACGAAACGCAAGACCTCTTTCAGCTAAATATAAAATAGCTGCTATAACTCGCCTTAATATTTCAGTCCAATATGCCATTTCGGATTTCATTGCATTAACAAGTCCCTTATCTACGTGTGAATCTTCGTGTATAAAATTTAACCAATCTATCATGCATCGATGGTGCTCTTTGCTATTTTCATGGCTAGAAATGGTCTCCTCTCCTTTCTTCCAATTTGAAAATCCTTCTTTCACAAAAACATTTTCTTGATCGAGTGAAAATAGTTTACAGACATAACAAAAAACAGTCCTCGGCTCTCTGAATACATCAATCATTTCCGATCACATTTTTCGCCGTTTTTTAATTTTCGGTAAAAAAATTTGGTGAGAAATATCTGCTTTGCATCGCATACTCTCGTTTTGAAAGTTTAAAATTAGATTCCTTGTTTTGAAAAAATTCGTATCCTTTATCCAAAAAATGTGTTCGTTTGTTCTTATTTTCATGTAACTTTAAAGGGCACAAAGCAGGATCTTTATGTAAAATATCTGCAAAAAATATATTAAGCAAATTTAGATTTAAAAAACATATGTTCTTAAATAGTATATTACGATACATGTGACTTATGTGGCCCATTATTGTCCGGCGTGATGTTAGCGCCCGAGCGCAGCGAGGGTGATAAATCACGCCTTGCTGTGGGCCACTGAAGTCACATGTATCGTACGATATTTTATAGCACGTTTACCTAAGTCCGCTGTCACGGGTAGGCGTAGGCGTGACCTAAGTGCGGACTTAGGTCACACCGTGCTATAATATACATTACTATAAAAATTATTACTATAAATATTGATTTTCTACATATAAAAGAAAAAAGTATAAAAGCCCGGTTGATTTGCTTTACGAAATGCTTTTAAATTATAATTTACAAATATAACCTTTTTTTTTGCTAATTAAAAAGTATCGGCTTCTTATATTTCGATTTTTCAAATAAATTAAAAACTAGATTTCTGACATTAGTAGGTACGAAAAAAATTTTAATTTCAAATTTACGCACCATATTGCTATCAGGTATTTAACAATTAATCAAATCAGTCTTCTTGTGATGACAGATTTAAAAACCAAAATCTAAATAAAACTATATTTATTTAATAAGAATAATTGAAATACCTGTTTCAATAGAGTATTCTAATTTAGCAATGGCACTGGTATCACTACTATTAGTTTCAGTAGTTTTGCTTAAAAAATCGTCGCCAAGAACATCTTCAAAAAAGCTAGAACATTCATTAATAGCCGTATCAAGTTGCGTTGTCTCGTGTGTTGTTTCAGTTTGCTGCATGCATTCTGACAATTTTAAATCATCTTCTCTATCAATTTCCGACTGAGGCAATACGAAATATTCTGTCAATTTTGGCAATTTAGCTTGAAACTTCTCTTTTTCTTTCTTTAGTTTTCTTTTTAATGCACCGCTATCGTATTTTCTTGACATAATCAATTCTCAAAAACAAAACATTCAATAAGAAAACGTTTTTCACTGATTTCACAAGAGTACTGTTCACTTTTAATCAAATTCACTGTTCACTTTTAATCAAATTCACTGTTCACTTTTAATCAAATTCACTGTTCACTTTTAATCAAATTCACTGTTCACTTTTAATCAAATTTATACTGAAGTTATTAAACTGTAGCGCCGAACCTCGTTCTCTAACATTATTCTTCTTTGCAAAGAAAGTGGAAACTGTTGACGACCAGGTCTCTGTGTAACACTATGCTACTGCCCGAAACACATGCGTCGACACGTGAATACCGCCCTTTGCCGGCCGCTTTCCGATTTTCCGCGAATGAGGCTGGGTCGACAATTACGCGAAAATCGCACGCGCGCGCGCTCGCGCGGTTTTGTCTGCTCGGCACGAGCGTAAGCGCGCATGCGATTTCTACGTGTGGATGATTGTGGACCCAAGCCTAACGAATGGTTACCAAAATAAACATTTTCCGATACTTAATTTCGATTGATAAAAATGTTATATTTCTAATACATATATGATTACATTACAGTCGTCGAACTTCCGTAACTGTAAACATTGGAATTTTTTTCAATTTCCTTCTAATAATGACCAAAAAATATATAATTAATGAAAAAAAACAAAAGAATTTTGTAATTATTGTACTTATCTTTCAACAATATTACACTTTTAAATCTTAGTATAGAATAATACTTATGTATTATATAAATATAATTATTTGAATATTGCACGCAAAAATATAAACATAGCTCAAGATAACATAATTTATAAAAGATGTTATTGGTAAATATCTGATAAAAAAAACTTAATTTCATAATGATTAAAAAGACTATTAAAACATCAAATGATAAAGTTAATAATACATTAAGTTAATTAATATTTCATACTGATTTTAATTGTTTATTGAAATTTATTCTTCTCAATATTTATTGTTTAATTGATGTTTTAGATTTTTTGAAACTTTCTCATATATTTAAGTACAGCGATAATTTTCTCCTATAATTTAAAAATATGATATATAAATATTGAATATATAGCCTTATAGTCTTTCGAATTTCATTTTATACTTACATTTAATTAATTGTTCCATGATTTTGTGTATTAATCATTTGTATGCTTGATGCCAGTATTTGGTATTACGTATATTTTATTAATTTTCTATCAACGCTTATTATTTATTATTTAAAGAGAAAAATTTGTATCAGGAGTATTATAACTAATCATTAAATTAATTTACGATTTTCTGAGATATTATTTTTTCACGACCACATAGCTTTTCTTAAAAGATTCCGTAAATTTAAAACCTTATTTAGACTATTAAATGTAAAGTGCATTTTATATCATTAAAAAAAATTGATTTTGATTCAAGCAGGAAGATCGGTGGCGGGGCCCCCTTCAAGTCAGGGCCCGGGGCTCTAGCCCACCCTAGCCCCCCCCTTGATCCGGGCCTGGGGGTGGATATGTTGGGGAAATATTTCTATTTAACTAAGAGAAAGTTAGGATAGCAAATAAAAATGTTTACTTACATTGTTTTTTCCTCTGGTCCTTAGCAGCTTTGATGGTCCGTTGTCTCTGCTGCGTTTTTATGAAAGGTGTCGGTGGTTTAACTGATTTTAAAATAAATAAAAAACAAACACGAGAATCTTCAGTTTTATGCACTCAATTTATTTCAAAGATAAGTATGTGTTACCATTGCACTGTAACAAGGTTAAACAATGAATTACAAAAATATTTTAAAGGATCGTATAGAATTGCGTACAAATGTTTGATATAGAAGAGATAGAAAAATCAGACCGAGTCTGAATGTAGAAATTGGACCTCTCCGGTGGAGGAATGTGAGACGAGAGTGTAGGACCTCGTAGGTTGAGGATTGAAGCTAGAGTGAGTGTGTGCGGACGCGTAGATGAACGAGCTGGGCTAACGAAAAGTCGAAGCCGCCTCCCTTATCTTAGACGCCGAGGGACACTATTAGTCGCTCGGATTTTTGGAACCTCCCTCGCTCAAAATCGAACGCTGGGATTCGATAATGAGCCGTCGTTATGCATAACCGCTATTGTTTGAATATTAATCAATAAAGGAAAAATTTTATTGTTTTATATTCTATATCAGGATAAATAACCCACTTTGACGTAATATTTTTTCTATAATAAATAAATTTTAATGTGAAACTTTTAATACATATAAGAATTGGGCGGTCCTAATACTCATTAAAGAGTGTTTACGCTATAACTTAAAAATCATTAAGTTAAAAATGAAAATCGTTAAATGAACCGATGAATGAATGAATTTATTTTAAGTTGTTGATCTCAGCTAATGGTAGAGTATTGTAGATAATTATTTTATGAAGCTAATGGCCATATCTACCAGTGAAAGGTGATTTTTTTTTAAAAAATTAAAAAATAAAAAACACCATAATCTTCGACGTTTCGGAGACTTTATTCATATCTCCCTCTTCAGGAATCTATAATTAATAATTTAAGAAATTTAACACACTGTTTTTTTAAAAATAACACAAATATACGACGACTTACAATCCTTAATTACATATCGTAATGTCAAGTAGTTTATGCGGGCAACAATCCGCTCGTCAGTGATTTTAGAAAACAATTTTCTCGCTTTATATATTCAAGTAACATTTAAATGTGTAAGTGCGTATCTAATTCACCACTACAACATAAACAATGAAAGAGTGGGAGAAAGGCAAACCGTAAGAGTCGAAGAGAGCGAAGAGAGATACCAGGGCGACACGTATTGGCGAAAGTAACCCTAATAACCTTAGTCTCTATAATACAAGACTATGGATACTTCCATTATACATGCGTTCCTAGTAACCTTTTAGCTAACGTACATGGATGTTATATTTCTTTAGAGACCAAAAATTCACAATTATTTATCAGAGTATTATATACATACGGTAGTCTACTAATTTCAAATTGTTTATTAATAAAGTTATTTTGTGTATGAATAAATAGAGCTTCGGAGAATAATCTTTTTTCTTTATTGCTTTCGATATCTAGTATCTTTACGTTTTGAAAATTAATTGTGTGACTATTATCTTGTGTGTGAATAAATAATAATGAATTTTGATCTCTATCACAGTAATTTTTTTGATGTTCTTTTATTCTAACATTCAGACGCCTACTAGTCTGCCCTACGTATGACGCGTTACAATTGTTACAATTTATCTTATAAACTACGTTTGCATTATTATATTTTACATTTTTGTCCTTACCAAATTTTATAATATTATTTAGTTTATTAATCGTACTAAAAATTACATTAGTGTTACATTTATTAAAAAAGTTTTTTATCGAACATTCCATTTCTTTAACAAATGGTAGAACAATAAATTTTTTCTTATTTACATTATTGAAAATTAGTGTGGTATTCTGTGAAGTGTTATTATTAAATTTTATCTTTTTTAACCTTTTTTTAATATGATAATCTATTATGTCTTGTGGATAATCATTGTTTTTTAATAATAATTTTATGAACCAAATATTTTTTTCCTGAAAACTACTATATGATAATTTTATTGCTCGATCAATTAAACAATAAATAATAGCAATTTTATTACTTTGGGGATGGTGAGAATTGTAATTTAGATACCGGCCTGAAAAAGTTGGTTTTTTATACCAATTTGTAATGTAACGCGTGTCTAGCCGCGATTCTAATCTACCGCGCGAAGGTAGTGAGCGCGCGCGCGCAACTCCTGCGCAGCCGAATCGAGGCGCGCCGCGCGTAGCGAATCGGTCTCGCGACGCGTAAAATGCCCGTCATCCGTCGCGAAGCTGCTAACTGGTTCCCGCGAGAAAAGGGAGCCATATTCGTGTCTGCCATCGCGCGTAAAACATCTCCTCCGTATCTCTCCTGAGTTTACTTGTCCGCGCCGTCCTATCGTACTTTGTGAGACCCCGCGAGTGTAGTGGAGGCGCCGCATATAGTGAACGTGCGAAAGAGAGACAGAGAGAGAGCGATCCCGAGCCGCGTGAGCCGCACGAGACTGTGAGCGACGAGCCGGCAGCCAACCCGCCTGCCGACACGATACAGCGAGCAAGAGAGAGAGAGAGAGAGAGCGCAACTGCTGTGCGAACGACAGGGAGCGAGAGAGAGAGTCGAGTGCACCGGCTGCTCCTTCCTAACGTAAGTTTTCTACTCTCCTCTCGCGGGTTCATTGTAAAGGCTCGCACGGAAATCGCCCCGTGCAAGCCTTCTGTGCCGTGTACGTGGGGGTGTGTGTCAGCCCGCCGTACTTTAACACCGCGCGCGAAATTAGCAGCTTCGCCGCGCGCCGTGTAGTTCGCGCGTTTGAATGTTAACGGTCGCGCGCGAAATAACTCTTTGTTATAATCAGCACAGGCGTTGTGCTTGTAGAGACTAGTAATAGTAAATATATTGTGATATCTAGTTACTCGTCGCGTTGTTCTTTACAACCTGTCCTTCTCCCGGATACCGCCGCCTCCGCGGGAAAACGACTCCGCCGGTCGTTTTCATATCTGAGCATAGCGGCCGCGCGCTTTACTCTTCGAGCGCGCGCTTTTCACTCAGCGATCCAATTAGTTGGAAAGCGAAGTTCGTGTGCGATCTTCGCGTTGTTTTCGGGATTCCAGGAGCAGATCCCCGGGCAAGTCATTTTAGTCTGACACCCGCGGCACCGTGTTCTAGGGCATCGCTGGCCTGTGGCTTGTTGGGATTTTCCCCCACTAGCCATCCCGTTACAGTAATAATATTTCTATGATTATTTATAATAATTTCAATGTCTAAAAAACTTATACTATTGTTCTTGGGTTTTTCAACCTTAAATTGTAAATTCAAATCGTACGCATTAAATATCTTTAACGTATTATCAATGTCATTCTTGTGTATACACAGTACAATATCATCCACATAACGATAATAAAATAGCGGTTTAAATTGTAATTTATTAATACAGTAAGATTCTAAATCATCCATGACTATGTCTGACAGTATTGGACTTATTGGATTACCCATGGCTGATCCAAAAGTCTGTCTATAAAATTTTCCGTTAAATTGAAAGAAATTATTATTTAAGATAAACTTAATAACATGGAGGAATTCAGAACAATTAATGTTAATTTTATTATACAATTGATGCCACCTTTTTTCGATAGCATTACAAACTAAATATTCTGGGACATTCGTAAACAAACTGATTACATCGAAACTTATGATCGCATGATCTAATGGAATATACAAGTTATCGATTTTTTCTTTTAATTTTAAACTATTATCTATGTGAGATTTAGGAGTTTTAAGATTATTCTGTAGGAATTTTGCAAAAAACTTTGAAACAAAATACGTCGGTGAATTTACAGTCGAAATTATAGGTCTTACTGGAAAACCAGTTTTATGTATTTTGATTAATCCGTATGCTTTTGATATGTTAAATTTTTGTAAAATTGGAAGAAACTTTTTTTCATTACCCATAAAATCTATTTTATTGAGCCATTTAATTAACTCATTAGTTTTTCTTTCAAGACTAGGCAACGGATTCTTTTTAATTTTTTCATAATATTTCTCATCACAAAATAATAGTTCTGTTTTTTCTGAATATGTGGACTTTTTAATTATGACAGTTGCATTTCCCTTATCAGCTCTAGTTATTAAGATATCTGGGTGATGTTTTATGAACTTTTTTGTTTTTTCTAAATCTATTTTAAACTTTTTATCTACATGAGAATTTGTAGCAAGATCTTTATTATAAAATTTTTTAATCGTGTTAAGAAACTTTGCTCTTAACTTTGGGATATTCTCTTCATCAATGTCATTTTTTAAAAAGGATTCAAAGTTTTTACGTAATTTAATGCTAACTTATTATCAAATCTGTTATTGTAATTAAACTTTTGACCCAACTTTAGTATATCTATAACATACGTTGGAAGTTGAATCTCCGAGACATTAACACACCATTTACTTGCTATGCAAGGGTTGGTGACCTGTGTGTTATTGTTCGGGAGATTGACCCCGATCATATTATTGACACTAGTATTATCCTCATCTCTATATCTATCTTTATCTATCACTTTCTTATATTTTCTAAAATACAGAACATCGAGTTTTTTTTCCAATTTCATTGTAACTTTAGTCATAACAAATGTGAGTTTAGTATTGTAATAATCTATGAACCAAGAACAAATATCTATACCTACGAAATTATGCAATTCTTTCGACATTTTATCAATTAATTTATTTATTTGTACAATTTTCATGTGAATATCTATAATCTCGATGTTTAACAGTTGAATGATTATATTATCAGCTAATTTGTTTTGTTTAATTTTGCACTTATTTGAGAACATGTGATTATTTCTTAAGTTCTTAGTAATAAATTTCAAATGATTGGGAACCACACTATAAAATCTGCATTTAATTAAGAATTTCAAATGTTCTCTATAGTATTTTAAATTGTATAATGTTTTCGTTAGTTTATAAAATTTTTTTCTTATAATAAAGCCGAATATTGTGAAAACTATATGTAGTACTAAGTTTAAATTTAAGTCCTTTCTATTTATTAAGTAGTGTTTTAATAATTCTCGATGTGTATTGTGTTGATTATACAATGATTATCCACAAGACATAATAGATTATCATATTAAAAAAAGGTTAAAAAAGATAAAATTTAATAATAACACTTCACAGAATACCACACTAATTTTCAATAATGTAAATAAGAAAAAATTTATTGTTCTACCATTTGTTAAAGAAATGGAATGTTCGATAAAAAACTTTTTTAATAAATGTAACACTAATGTAATTTTTAGTACGATTAATAAACTAAATAATATTATAAAATTAGGTAAGGACAAAAATGTAAAATATAATAATGCAAACGTAGTTTATAAGATAAATTGTAACAATTGTAACGCGTCATACGTAGGGCAGACTAGTAGGCGTCTGAATGTTAGAATAAAAGAACATCAAAAAAAGTACTGTGATAGAGATCAAAATTCATCATTATTTATTCACACACAACCCATACAGCATGAAAGAAAACTGAAATAATTACATGAAATAATTCATGAATTAATACATTGAAATGATTTAGAAAGAATTTTAAAAGGAAAAAAAATTAATTTTAAATTAATTTTTAAAATAATATATGGAATCCTTACAAAATACTTTCAAAAATCTTTCAAAAAACTAAAAAAAGTGTTACCAAAAAATAATTACACGAATTAATTCTGAAAGGACTTTGAAAAGATTTTTTGAAAGAATACATAAAATAATTTCGAAATTATTGCAAGTATTCTTTCATGCAATAATTCAGAAATAATTTCAGAAAGATACAAATTAATCATTCACAAAAATAATTCAATATCTATTCAAAAATCTTACATGAATTATTTCATGAAATCTTCTGGGAAACTCGTGTGAATTAATACAAGAAATAATTTTGAATTCTTTTGAAAAAGATTTTTAGAATAAAATTTTTTAAAACAAAATAGCAAAAAAATAATTACACGAATTAATTCTGAAAGGACTTTGAAAAGATTTTTTGAAAGAATACATAAAATAATTTCGAAATTATTGCAAGTATTCTTTCATGCAATAATTCAGAAATAATTTTAGAAAGATACAAATTAATCATTCACAAAAATAATTCAGTATCTATTCAAAAATCTTACATGAATTATTTCATGAAATTTTCTGGGAAACTCGTGTGAATTAATACAAGAAATAATTTTGAATTCTTTTGAAAAAGATTTTTAAAATAAAATTTTTTAAAATAAAATAGCAAAAAAAATAATTACACGAATTAATACTGAAAGGACTTTGAAAAGATTTTTTGAAAGAATACATAAAATAATTTCGAAATTATTGCAAGTATTCTTTCATGCAATAATTCAGAAATAATTTCAGAAAGATACAAATTAATCATTCACAAAAATAATTCAATATCTATTCAAAAATCTTACATGAATTATTTCATGAAATCTTCTGGGAAACTCGTGTGAATTAATACAAGAAATAATTTTGAATTCTTTTGAAAAAGATTTTTAGAATAAAATTTTTTAAAACAAAATAGCAAAAAAAATAATTACACGAATTAATTCTGAAAGGACTTTGAAAAGATTTTTAGAATAAAATTTTTTAAAACAAAATAGCAAAAAAAATTATTACACGAATTAATTCTGAAAGGACTTTGAAAAGATTTTTTGAAAGAATACATAAAATAATTTCGAAATTATTGCAAGTGTTCTTTCATGCAATAATTCAGAAATAATTTCAGAAAGATAAGAATTAATCATTCACAAAAATAATTCAGTATCTATTCAAAAATCTTACATGAATTATTTCATGAAATCTTCTGGGAAACTCGTGTGAATTAATACAAGAAATAATTTTCAATTCTTTTGAAAAAGATTTTTAGAATAAAATTTTTTAAAACAAAATAGCAAAAAAAATAATTACACGAATTAATTCTGAAAGGACTTTGAAAAGATTTTTTGAAAGAATACATAAAATAATTTCGAAATTATTGCAAGTATTCTTTCATGCAATAATTCAGAAATAATTTTAGAAAGATACAAATTAATCATTCACAAAAATAATTCAGTATCTATTCAAAAATCTTACATGAATTATTTGATGAAATCTTCTGGGAAACTCGTGTGAATTAATACAAGAAATAATTTTGAATTCTTTTGAAAAAGATTTTTAAAATAAAATTTTTGAAAACAAAATAGCAAAAAAAATAATTACACGAATTAATTCTGAAAGGACTTTGAAAAGATTTTTTGAAAGAATACATAAAATAATTTCGAAATTATTGCAAGTATTCTTTCATGCAATAATTCAGAAATAATTTCAGAAAGATACAAATTAATCATTCACAAAAATAATTCAATATCTATTCAAAAATCTTACATGAATTATTTCATGAAATCTTCCGGGAAACTCGTGTGAATTAATAGATTTTTTTAAAGAAAACATAACAATTCAGCAATCATGTCAAGAATTATATCACGAAATAATTCAGAAATAATTTCAGAATAATAAAAATTAATCATTCACAAAGATAATTCAATATCTATTGAAAATAATTTCATGAATTATTTCATGAAATGTTGCGGGAATCTCACGTGAATTAATACAAGAAATAATTTAGAATTCGTTTGAAAAAGATTGTTACAATAAAATTTTTTAAAACACAATAGCAAAAAAGATATTTACACGAATTCTTCCTGAAAGAACCTTGAAAAGATTTTTTGAAAGAAAACATAAAATAGTTCAGAAATTATTACAAGTATTCAACACGAAAAGGGCAGCGTCCGTATATAAGAGGCATCGTATAATGTATTTATTTTGTTTTTAATTCGAATTTGTTTCAATCAAATAAGTCCTAATTAATACAATATTTAATAAACAAAACTTACTAAATAAGTATATACTAATTAAACAAAGTTAATATTAAAAAATAAAGAAATATTAGAAATAAATATTCTAATTTATTTTGTCAGTCATTTTGCACTATATAATGAAAAAAATGAAATGATTGGATAATGATCGGATTTAGTCGTCCATTGTTTTCTACATTCGTATGATCCTATTAAAGAACGTATTAAAATGTGTGGGGGTATATAATTTTTCGTTTTTGTGAACTAAGATAGATTGAATCTTTTACTATATGTGAAAAATATTAATTTGAAAAGTTAATGTAAGAATATAAAAACTTAAAATAAAAGGAAAAAAAAACATTTAAAGATGAATAATATAGGTACTTAAAATAAGCAATATTTTTTATTATTATTCATAATAGTATTCTTTCAGTATGACAATGTTTAGAAGTCCCCTCAAAATCGACAGAAATATTATTTATACGTCTGCCAAGAGTAAAGAGCCTTTGACTCTAAAAGTTGATTCTAAATTGAAAACACTACAAATAATAATAACGTCGGTAAGGTAGAGCTCATTCTATTCATCTCTGCATTATATGCAATTATCATTTTTTTATTTTTATCGAATTTCGGGAAAAGAGCTCTTTATTGCTCTTCGTAATGACAAAAATACACTATGTGTAAATTTTCAAGTTATTGCTCGTTATAGATTTTACAGGAAACGGGTTGAAAAATTTTCTACCAGTTTTTTATGAAAAATAATGAACAGAATTTCTGAAAAATTTATAGGTGTATTATTTATGCAATTACGGAGTGCAGTGAAGAGCTTCATTCATCAAAAGTTGAATCTAAGATCAAAAAATGTAAAAACTCATAACGTCGGTAAGGAAGAGCTCCCTTTATACACACACATTTCACATCGACTTAATACAATATTTAATAAACTAAAAGTATTAAATAACTATGAATTAATTGATCAAAGTTAATATTAAAAAATAAAGTAATATTAAGAATAAATTTTTTAATGTATCGTATCACTCATATTGCAGTATATAATGAAAAAAATGAAATGATCTAACAAGCGAGCGATAGCGTAATGGATAGCGTATTTGCGTAGTACCCAAGCGACCCGGGTTCGAATCTCCATCATGTAAAAAATTTTTCTGCGTTTTTTTCTGCGATAAAATAGTGTAAAATTATTAACAATGTAAATATATGTAAAAATAGTTAGAATATTATTTAAATAATATTCTAAATTATAAAAATGTACCTTCAAATACGGGATTATATATACCCTTCAAAATTTATTGTTAGTAATATTTACTAAATATTTTCTAATTAATTCACAATATTTATTCCTGAATCCTTCCAAAAATCTTTCATTGAAAGAATTCTGCAATAATACATGATTTTATAACCTTCGAAATTTTTTGTTAGTAATATTTCCATTATATTTTCGAATTAATTCACAAAATTAATTCCTGAATCCTTTCAGACATCCTTCATTGGAAGGATTCTGTAATAATACGGGATTTATCCTCTTCAGATTTCTTGTTAGTAATATTTCCATAATATTTTCTAATTAATTCACAATATTAATTCCTGAATCCTTTCATACATCTTTCATTGAAAGGATTCAGGAATTAATTTTGTGAATTAATTCGAAAATATTAGGGAAATATTACTAAAAAGAAATTTGAAAGAGTATAAATAACATATTATTGCAGAATCCTTCCAATGAAAGATGTCTGAAAGGATTCAGGAATTAATTTTGTGAATTAATTCGAAAATATTATGGAAATATTACTAAAAAGAAATTTCGAACAGTATAAATCACGTATTATTACAGAATCCTTTCAATGAAAGATGTCTGAAAGGATTCAGGAATTAATTCACAAATTAATTCCTGAATCCTTTGAGACATCTTTCATTGGAAGGATTCTGTAATAATACGGGATTTATCCGTCTTCCAAATTTCTTGTTAGTAATATTTTCATAATATTTTCGAATTAATTCACAAAATTAATTCCTGAATCCTTTCAGATACCTTTCATTGAAAGGATTCTGCAATAATAAGTGATATTAATTCTGAAAGGATTCTGAAAGATTCTTTCAGAAATCATTCAGTGAAAGGATTCTGTAATGATGCCATGTCCGGGGTATTTTCCTTTCAGAATTATTTCAGGAAATAATTTTGAAATATCTTTTAGTAACCTTTTGGTAATAATCCATGAATCCTTTCAGAAATCTTCTATTGAATACATTTTGCAATGATATTATAAATTATTTTTGAATTATTCCATTGAATTAATTCTGAAAGGAAAATACCCCGGACATAGCATTATTACAGAATCCTTTCACTGAATGATTTCTGAAAGAATAAAATTATTTCATGCATTCTTTCAGAATCCTTTCAGAATTAATACATGCTGTGTGGGAAGATAATAGTCACACAATTAATTTTCAAAACGTAAAGATACTAGATATCGAAAGCAATAAAGAAAAAAGATTATTCTCCGAAGCTCTATTTATTCATACACAAAATAACTTTATTAATAAACAATTTGAAATTAGTAGACTACCGTATGTATATAATACTCTGATAAATAATTGTGAATTTTTGGTCTCTAAAGAAATATAACATCCATGTACGTTAGCTAAAAGGTTACTAGGAACGCATGTATAATGGAAGTATCCATAGTCTTGTATTATAGAGACTAAGGTTATTAGGGTTACTTTCGCCAATACGTGTCGCCCTGGTATCTCTCTTCGCTCTCTTCGACTCTTACGGTTTGCCTTTCTCCCACTCTTTCATTGTTTATGTTGTAGTGGTGAATTAGATACGCACTTACACATTTAAATGTTACTTGAATATATAAAGCGAGAAAATTGTTTTCTAAAATGACTGACGAGCGGATTGTTGCCCGCATAAACTACTTGACATTACGATATGTAATTAAGGATTGTAAGTCGTCGTATATTTGTGTTATTTTTTAAAAAAACAGTGTGTTAAATTTCTTAAATTATTAATTATAGATTCCTGAAGAGGGAGATATGAATAAAGTCTCCGAAACGTCGAAGATTATGGTGTTTTTTATTTTTTAATTTTTTAAAAAAAAATCACCTTTCACTGGTAGATATGGCCATTAGCTTCATAAAATAATTATCTTAAATTATTAATTATAGATTCCTGAAGAGGGAGATATGAATAAAGTCTCCGAAACGTCGAAGATTATGGTGTTTTTTATTTTTTAATTTTTAAAAAAAAAATCACCTTTCACTGGTAGATATGGCCATTAGCTTCATAAAATAATTATCTTAAATTATTAATTATAGATTCCTGAAGAGGGAGATATGAATAAAGTCTCCGAAACGTCGAAGATTATGGTGTTTTTTATTTTTTAATTTTTTAAAAAAAAATCACCTTTCACCGGTAGATATGGCCATTAGCTTCATAAAATAATTAAGAATGAATTTATTATATAAATATAATAACAAATTAAGAAATTCTTTATAATTTTAAACATTACTCAAACTGGATTATTCATTTACATAATTTTATCGTAGATAATTATTAAGTTATTTAGTGACTGCGACTATTAGTTTAATTTGCCTATTACCCGTTTGTGGTTACTCATATGTATGGATAGAAACATAGCTTGGTATATAAAACTAGTGAAAAATTAAACGAATTACAAATGAAACTAAGTCTCTGTGTGTACGTTGTTATTGGTGTATGGATGTGTATAGGAAATGATACAAGAAAAATGTTTCGCGAAAATTATAAAAATAAGGAAAATATTAAATTATAAAGAAAGACTTAAGGCTAAATGTATATAATAGTTTTCGATAATATAAATGGATTTAGAAACTGTATTCTTATAAAATGAAATTTAAGTTCGTGATAATATTAAACTATTATTTCTACTATACAAGGTGTCCCATTTTAATCGCCCCAGGCAAATATCTTGAAAAGTATGAGAGATGGAAAAAAACTTTAAAAACAAAAGTTGTAGGGTGCAAAGGGGGTCAGCTAATGGTAACAACGACTTTGACCTTGAACTCTATTTTCAAGGTTATTTCAAGGTCAAAGTGATTTTTTAAAATGATAATCCCTACTTTCGACCCCGGAAATGGAAAGATCAGAAAATTTTACGTTCAGAAAGGTCTGATATGTTGGGGTTTCAAGGTCAACCAGCTAATTTAATGAGGTCGACCTGAGAATACCTCTAGGAAGGACAAAATTGACCTTGACGTTCAAGGTCATTTTAAGGTAAGTTGATTTTATAAAATGGAACCCCTTATTTTTGACCCTGGAAATGGAAAGAGCGGAAGAATTTACGTCCGAATATGACCTTAACCTCGACCTTGACTTTAACCGTGATCTGGAAGGTTAATTTAAGGTCAAGTCGATTTTTTTAAAATCCCCTTATTTTTGACCTCGGAAATGGAAAGAGAAGAAAATTTTACGTTCAGATATGTACCGTCATATGGTGTCAAAGTTGGCCCTCTGGGGTCAATTAAGGGTTAAATCGTGCTTCCTGCACATCGCGTTCGATCAGTCAAGAATTTTCTCAATGATATGTATCGTAATCGTTGGATTGGCATCGGCAGCCAAGTACACGAGTGGCCGCCTAGATCCCCAGACCTCACACCTCTTGACTTTTTTTTGGGGAGTAGTTAAAGGCAAAGTTTTTGCACATGCTCCAACAACCTTAGAGAACATGAGAGGAAGAATTATGGAAGCTTTCCAATCCATTTCAGTGGAAACATTGAGGAATGTTCAAGCAAGCTTCCGAAGAAGGATGCAAATGTGTTTCAGAGAGAACGGACACTTGATCGAGCATTTGCTGCCTTAGATCTTCAAATGACAGTCCGTTAATCAATCGGCCCTTTTCAGGGCCAATGATGTGCGAAATCCTTTCGGCAACCTCCACGCGGTGCACATTGGATAATGCTAATGTCGAGGGTAGTCTTTCTAATTTTCGATTCATTTGAGGGAGAAAAAATACTTTTAGATTCCTAAGTAACTCATAAAAACAGTGAAATCCACTTCAAAAAAATTAATTTATTTATTATTACCCTTAATTGACCCCAGAGGGCCAACTTTGACACCATATGACGGTACATATCTGAACGTAAAATTTTCTTCTCTTTCCATTTCCGAGGTCAAAAATAAGGGGATTTTAAAAAATCGACTTGACCTTAAAATAACCTTCCAGATCACGGTTAAAGTCAAGGTCGAGGTCAAGGTCATATTCGGACGTAAATTCTTCCGCTCTTTCCGTTTCCGGGGTCAAAAATAAGGGGTTCCATTTTATAAAATCAACTTACCTTAAAATGACCTTGAACGTCAAGGTCAATTTTGTCGTTCCTAGAGGTATTTCCAGGTCGACCTCATTAAATTAGCTGGTTGACCTTGAAACCCCAACATATCAGACCTTTCTGAACGTAAAATTTTCTGCTCTTTCCATTTCCGGGGTCGAAAGTAGGGGTCCTCATTCAAAAAAATCACTTTGACCTTGAAATAACCTTGAAAATAGAGTTCAAGGTCAAAGTCGTTGATACCATTAGCTGACCCCCTTTGCACCCTACAACTTTTGTATTTAAAGTTTTTTTCCATCTCCCATACTTTTCAAGATATTTGCCTGGGGCGATTAAAATGGGACACCTTGTATTTAACTTATAAGTTAAAACTAGAATATAAAATATAAATGATTGATCATACACAAGTATGAAATTAGTTTTACTATATAAAAGTAATTAAATTTATATAAATTCTAATGCAATTTAAGTATATATAAAAGTTTCAATATAAAATAACTCATATCAGATATCCTACATTTTACAATTTTAGACTTAACATATACTTTAAAATTAACCATCTGAATCGACATAATCTAATATGTGACTACTATAATATGTATTTTGATGGAACTTATTTATTATTTCATGCGCATTAAATTAACAGATCTGCTTAAACTGGTACGGTAAATATATAATGCTATATACTTGTAATAGATTGAATCATTTGCAATTTTGAAAATATAATTTGCTGTATATGTATATATATATATATATATATATATAAACTAAACTAACAGAAACTTATTGACATTAATGTATACTTGAATTCTAAAATTTATAATAAACAAAACTAGATCAGTTATAATTGACGTATCTGCTAGCTATATAATAATTCTATTCTATAAACTAAACTAGATATATTATAATAAGTAAAGTTTAAAAGAAGAATATTTCCTATTGTTATTTACCATGAAAATAACTAAAAGTACAGTCGTAGAAATATCATCTACGTGAGAAAGAAAAATAGCGCAAGCGTGGGTGGTAGAAAATGCTGTAAAACGAGTGGAAGAGAGAGACGGGAACAGACGCCGTCGTGTGTAATCGCAGGGTTTCCCTGGTTTATCAGTTTTGGAGTGGCTGAGTATGCCGATGCGTGCTCGCGACCCGGGAAAGTTATCGCTTGCAGATGTTGGGGTCTTAAACACTAAAGCTTGGGAAAGCAAAGAGAGGAACCTTAATCGCGGCCTACTCGGAAAACTCGGGTCTGGCTAGCGTTTGCTGAGGACTATCGTAAAAGAAAGGAAACGAAAAAAACTTTACGACACACGGCGAAGAAGGAAGCATTGTATCCTTACATTGAGCATGCTCGCGTTTGGGTTCGAGAAGAAAAATATGACCTGGGTGTTCTTTTGACGAGTAGAACTGTGACGCTATTCAGTTTTCTAATTTTCATGGTATTATTTATATTATTATTTTTTTTTTTTATTTAATATTAAAAACGGCCGGATGTAACACAGCAATGGCCCGAAGAGCTGGAAATATTAAAATTATTTGATTAATTAATTATTTTTAAAAATTGAAAAACCACTTTTAATTGCTTAATTCTAAGAGCTATTGTAATTTTCTTTCTCGTTTTTAGCATTGTCAAATTATTTAATAAAATATTTTTAATATTTTCAAATCTTCGGGCAATGAATACATGAATTTCAAGTAATTTAGACCGATGAAAAGCCATCGATTCAGCTGATTTTGGTCTCAGAAGCCACTAGGTGTAACATGCCCTTAATGGATACGTATACGAAAAACACTTATTTTGAAAAATTCGTAACTTTTGCAAATATAAAAAAAAAACGAACGAAACCGAGTAGGTCGTTTTCTAGAAGGTTAAAACTTTTTTTTTCCGCGGAATACGAGCCCAATCGGTTTTGATAGAAAAAAGTTACAGGGGTGCCAACATTGCGATTTTCGAAAATCGACCATTTTGAAAGAGCTGTATGTTTGCTTCCAGTTAATCAAATCAATCGTTGGCCGAGTGAAAATGAAACGTATTTTCAAGATGAAGAAAATAGGCCATACTCGATCTCAATATCTATAAAACTCGAGGAACTACGAAAGTTGAAAGATAACCTTAAAAATGAAAATATTTAGATTCACGTTTTCCTTTGCGTAAAAATTTCATTATGTTATTTTTATTCCACAAATTTTTTTTCTAAAATTTGGCAAAATAACAAAGAAATTTCTTCTTGAATAATTCAAATCGATCAAAAAACGAGCCGCACAGAATTTCTCGAAAATAGCCATTATTTGACAATTTTTCGAAATTCAGCACAGTGTAGCTGTCTCAATATTGGATATGGGGAGCTAATATTGGGGCTTTCTCACATTTGTTATATGTACTTTCACAGGAAAAATCAGCGAGGAAAACGGTTGACCCCCTGCGACCGGTTATGACCGAAAAGTACAAGAACGACCCATATATATATATATATATATTGTAACGCGTGTCTAGCCGCGATTCTAATCTACCGCGCGAAGGTAGTGAGCGCGCGCGCGCAACTCCTGCGCAGCCGAATCGAGGCGCGCCGCGCGTAGCGAATCGGTCTCGCGACGCGTAAAATGCCCGTCATCCGTCGCGAAGCTGCTAACTGGTTCCCGCGAGAAAAGGGAGCCATCTTCGTGTATACTCTCGTGCTGTGCACATCGTCAGCTTGCCATCTCTCATATTTTAGTGTCCGCGCCGTGCTATTTATTTTTATTACCGCGAGTGTAGAGTGGAGGCGCCGACCTGCAAGCGTGCGAGAGAGCAAGAGAGAGTGCAAATCCGTGCAGCTTGTGCCACGAGCGAGAGACGGCAGCGAGCCAGACTGCCACCCTTGTAAGCGAGAGCGAGAGAGAGAGAGAGAGCGAGCGAGCAACTGCCGAGAGAGCGAGAGAGAGAGTCGAGTGCACCGGCTGCTCCTTAGATCGGTAAGTTATATTCTCCTCTCGCGTATTTCATGTAAAAGGCTTGCACGGAAATCGCCCCGTGCAAGCTTTCTGTGCCGTGTACGTGCGAGTGTGTGTCAGCTCGCCGTACTTAACACTGCGCTCGAGCATAGCAGCTTCGCACGCGCCGTAACGTTCGCGCGTTTGAATAGTAACTGCCGCGCGTGATTTAACTGTAATTTTGAATAACACTTGCGTAGTGCATGTAAGTTCTAAGTGTTTTCTAATACATTGTTATTTCTCGTACTCAGCGCGTTATTATTTATATAACCCGTCCTTCTCCCGGATACCGCCGCCTCCGCGGGAAAACGACTCCGCCGGTCGTTTTCATATCTGAGCATAGCGGCCGCGCGCTTTACTCTTCGAGCGCGCGCTTTTCACTCAGCGATCCAATTAGTTGGAAAGCGAAGTTCGTGTGCGATCTTCGCGTTGTTTTCGGGATTCCAGGAGCAGATCCCCGGGCAAGTCATTTTAGTCTGACACCCGCGGCACCGTGTTCTAGGGCATCGCTGGCCTGTGGCTTGTTGGGATTTTCCCCCACTAGCCATCCCGTTACAACTGGCGCCACAACGTTTTGGGGGTGGAGAAGGACCTGCGGCGCGTACGTGATTCGCGGCGAAGCTTGGCGCGAAGAAGCTCAGCAGCGTAGCTGAGCGTAAGCTGCACACAAAGGCTCTTCGTGCCGCAGCTCGTAGGCGCGTGTGTGCGTGTGCGTGACAGCCGTGCTGTTGCGAGAGTGCGGTCGAGAGGTTAGGCGTGCGATAACCAATAACCCTCGACCTAGTGTGCCGACGAGAGATATTGATCGCGGAATTTTTGGCGCGTTGAGGAATTATTGTTAACAATTAAAGTTTTTTAATAACAATTAATTTTTTAACGACAAAATTTTTTTTTAAGCGATAATTAATTTTTTTAATTAATTTTTTTTCTCGTCTCGAAAATTTTTTTTTCTTCTCGTCCTCTCGTATTTCCGATAGGAATTATTTTTTTTGGACGAAAAATAAAATTTTTTTTTCTTTTATCGTGCAGTTAGAAGAAGATCGAGAGAAAGCGGCAAGCACTCTCGGAACAAAAAGTTGACTGTGCGCCCGAGTAAAAACTCGAGCGCAAAAATCCCCTCGAACTTAAAAATTGTTTTTATTTTTTTTTAGGTGAAAATTGTATTTATTTTTTTTGTGTCTTTGGTGATATTGTCCGTTTTGACACATATATATATATTTTTTTTTCACATATATTTATTTTAAAATTACAAGTGCGAGTAGTGGAGCGTAATTAATTACAAATCGTAATTACTTACAGAAATAGCTTTTATTTTTTTTTAGAGCGCATACGGGAAATCCTCGTGCATTATCGAGGTTAAGAGCAACCGCCGTAGCTCTTAGAAAGTAACCCGGGGTCGCATTGAAAAAGCTAGCTCACGGGTTGAAAACGCAAACTCTCTCTGCCATCAATCCGGATACTACTCGCGCTAGTAAAATAAGTTCGTGGGGAAGCGCACAGCCAATTGACACCATGGCCCGATCATCGCAATTTGCGGAATCTGCGATACTCAATTGGGCGTATACACAGCCCGAAGAGGAAATTATCGAGGCCATGCAAGCCTTTGGTCTGCAGCAGTCAGATCTGCAATCAGTGAATATACTGACAGCGATCAAGTGGCTTATGGGCGATTACAGTGCCGCCGATTTCGTGCCAGAGCCGGAGCTGTCGGAGAAGCAAGCGTTTGCTAAACGCGAGCAGTCCCGAAGGGCGTTCATCGACTTAACGTTGATGAACAAGTCTGGGTCGACTATTGTGGATCCCAATACTGATCCAGACCAACTGCACCCGTTCATTACGCTCCTTGATGACCCGATAGTGATGCAAAAACTCTCGGAGTCTCGGAGGATGAACGCTCCACAACAAGCACATAATGCAGTAGTGGAGCCAGCGGATGAGGCAAACGGCCAGGAGGGTTCCGGGACAGAGATATTGACCTCTGCAGCACCCACCGGGACATCTCCAGCCGAAGCCGAGGGACAGCTCCAACAGCAACAGCTTCAACAGCAACAACTGCAGCAGCAGCAAATGCAGCAGCAGCAAATGCAGCAGCAGCAACTGCAACAGCAGCAAATGCAGCAGCAGCAAATGCAGCAGCAACAAATGCAGCAACAGCAGCAGATGGAGCAGCAGCGACGGCAGCAACAGCAACAACAGCAGGAGCAGCAGCGGCAGCAACAGCAAAAGCATCAAGAGCAGCAGCGACAGCAGGCGTTGCTAGAAGAGCAGCGCAGGCAACGACAATTTCGGCGGAGTCAAGAACAAGAGTCGTTGTCGGCACAAAATGGGCAGCACGCGTTCTGGCAGCAAACGCGAAGTCCACCGCAGCCACAGAGTTTTGAGTGGCCAAGTGCGGGGGAACAGAGTACCGCAGGGATTGCTGTGGGAGACAACGTAGTCTCAGAACAGCTGCTGTCGGTGATCCATAGACTCGTCAAAGAGGTGGAAGAGCTCAAAGAGAGTGTGCGAATACTCCAAGAAGCTCGACACCCCCCCTCAAGCACGCTCTTGGAGGGAGTACAACTACCGAGTGCGGGCAGGGGACGAGGATCACCACATGTGAACTTTCAGGACACGTTCACATATGTGAATTTTGACAGCAGCAGTCCCAATACTGAATCGCCAAGGGACGCTAGGAGGAATAGCGGAAGAAATCCTACACAGCGTCAGGCGGGGGTGAGCGCTACACTGGACCAGTCTACGAGGCAGACGTACGTGCCTCAACAGACGAACCGTGATGTGGGCCAAATCGTAAGGAAATGGCACATCAAGTTCTCTGGGTCCTTGAAGGAGCAGAGCGTCGAGTTATTCCTCACGAGAGTAGAGGAATGTCGAGCTCTAGCAAATCTGACGTACGACGAAGTACTCTCGTCATTGTCAGAGCTCCTGAGTGGAGTAGCGGCCACCTGGTATAGGAGTAACCGTCATACGTGGCGATCTTGGCAAGACTTCCAAGAGGCCATAATACACATGTATGGCGGTGACAGGGGCCATCAACAGCGAATCCTAGCGGAGGTAAACGCGAGGACTCAAGGCAGAAACGAACTCACGAGAGATTGCGTAGTGAATCTGCAAGCCTTGATTCTCAAGTTAGTTCCGGTGCCTAGCATGCCCCAACAATTGGACATGTTGCACCGGAACATGCGGCCAGAACTGCAAAAAATGGTGATGTGTAATCAAATTACGGATTACCGAGGGCTCCTGGATTTAGCCCAGGAGGCCGAATTAGCGCTCGCGGCAGATAAGGTGTATCACTCGCCACCACCGCCAGAGCGCACTTACTTGCCAGAGTTTGCCTACGTACCTACAGAGCCAACTACGGATCAGCGGAAAAAGCAGAATCCAGGAGTGGCGGCGATGGGGCACCAACAGCAGGAGCCTCGAGAAAGCCTTGAGGCTATGTTCCGTCGGGTGATGGGCGAGTGTTTGTCAAGCTTGACAAAGAAAGGCACCGACGGAAATAGTGGGCAAACGCCAAACCCACAGTCGTTCAAGGAGCCCAAGAAAAAGAATAATCGGGAGAACAGGCAGCGGAAAGGCGGGCAAAGTAATAATCAGCCTAGTGGGGGTAGTAGCTCGACCCACCAGGCTAGGCCGCCAAGTCCAAGGAGTAATGGACCTCCACAAAGGCCAGAGTACCGAAGGGGTTACGGCAACGAGCAAAGGGGAAGCGACCGCAACCCCAATGCTGCTGGAAACCAGCAGGGAAACGGCCAAGTGGGCAGGTAAACATGGCCACACGCCCGCCCCCAGCTCTCACATCAGCGACCGAGGGTAACTCGGTCCAATTGCCTGAAGGAGAGAGCGAAGAAGTGCCCGCGACTCAGCAGAACGAAGCTAACCAGGAAACATGCTCGTGATGGTGGCTTCAAGTAGGTGTAGCCGGCTACAGGCTACGGGCACTCTTCGATACTGGAGCTTCCTGGACTGGGATGAATTCCATCGGCTTACAGCTCGCTACAGCCTGTGGAAAAGAATTAATCCCGGCCAGCGGCCTAACGGCACGGGTAGCTAATGGGCAGAGCATAGCAGTGGTTGGCTATGTGTATCTACCCATGGTCGTGGCAGGCGTGTGCAAGGATGTGCGCGTCGCAATCATGCGAGACCTAGACACGGAGTGCTACTTGGGGGTGAACTTCATTAAGAAGTTTAGCGCCGTCTTAGACCCCACTGACAATACGCTGCATCTCAAAGATGATGATGCAAGCGTAAAGTTAGAAGTAGCCTCCATAACCGCCAATAATACCGTGTCCGTATCAGCTATAGGGTTGGCGGACCCAACCGAAGAGCAGCGCAAAGAAGCGGAAGCTTTAGTAGCTGAGCTGATGGGAAACGGCCCGGCACCATTAGGGTGTACTTCGTGAGTTGAGCATGCAGTAGACGTCGGCTCCACAAGACCCATAAAACAGAAGTACTACCCAGTATCTCGAAAACTCGAGGAAGAGATGCACAAGCAGGTGGAGGAAATGCTACTCGCGGGTATAATAGAACCTTCGACAAGCGGCTGGTCAAGCCCTGTGGTAATGGTACGCAAGTCCAACGGGAAGTTCCGTTTCTGTGTGGACTTCAGAAAAGTGAACGCAGCGTCAAGGCCTGACGCATATCCGTTACCATACATGGAGAGTATCTTACGCAAACTGCAGAAAGCGCGATACATATCCACGTTGGATTTAAGTAGTGCGTACCACCCAAATACCACTAAATCCGGAGTCCAAAGAGACTACGGCCTTCACCGTGCCAGGCAAAGGGTTATTTCAATTTACAAGAATGCCCTATGGTCTTTCGTATGCCGGAGCGTCCTTCCAGAGGCTGATTGACAAAGTCATCGGCCCCGAACTCGAACCTTTTGCTTACTCGTGTCTCGATGACATAACCCTATTGAAAAATATCGCGCGATTATCGTGCGATGAATCGCGCGATTCTTCGCGCGACTAATCGCGCGAAGATCGTGCCAGTTTATCGACCATTTTCTGCCGCGATAATCGCGCGAGTTAGCCGAAATTCAACATTAAAAAATAAGTTTTATTTTCACAACTGTGTACGTGCTTGCATAATTGACAAACATTATGACTGTAAATGTATCACCCTACTGAAAAATCTCACGTGAGATCTCACGCCAAAATCTCATCTGACCTTTTTCGTCATTCATAATTAAATTTCACTAGAAATTTAACTTTTTTTCTATTTCATAATTAAATTTCTCTTTTCGGTGGCCGATAACGGAGTCTAGACGGTGCGCTCCGTAGTTTTTGGTCTAGAGGTCTCGAACCGCATCCAATGCACGGTGTAGGTGTTCAGGGTTGCCGATGTCGGAGTCTACGTGGGGCGCTCCATAGGTTTCTGCCTCTAGGTATTGAAACTCATTGTATGCGTGGTCAGGTGTTCAGGGTGACCGATGACGGAGTCTACCCGCATGAATTCAGAAAAAAACTATTTCAAATAATTTCTCGAAGTAAGTTTTAGACTTAGTTCTGTTTCTTAAAACACTACTGAAATGTTGAAGTTCGTTATTAGCTAACAAAATTAATATTACTTAAGTCTTATACTTCTTTGATAAAATATATTTTTATTATAAATAGAGGTTATAACTGTATAAGTATATATAAAAAATGCTATAACTGTATAAGTATATATAAATAATAGATATGAAACATACCTGCAACATTACAATAAGATATAAGAGCACTGATGATATTTTGCTTAAGGGGGTGTGGAATACCGACCTCTATTATGCGACCTACCGTACCGACCGGACAGAAGTAATTCGTTATAACTAGATTGTTACTACGATTAACGACTTATTCAAATCCGCTTGCCCTCCGTAATGTAATTATCTATCGTTCTGCAAAGTTTTGAGGCAAAATTGTCCTTGAAATTTTTCCTCAAAACTTTGCGGAATGATAGATAATTACATTACGGAGGGCAAGCGGATTTGAATAAGTCGTTAATCGTAGTAACAATCGAGTTATAACGAATTACTTCTGTCCGGCCGGTGTGGTAGGTCGCATAATAGAGATCGGTATTCTACATCCCCTTAATGTGGTGAAAGAAAAACGACGTTTAACGAGTCTCGTGCTCGCACCCTCGACGTCGACCCGTGATAGCAAATTCACACTAGGCCGGCGTCGAGCGCGCCCACGTTTACTCGATATTAGTAGCTACCGCTAGAACAGTCACGATGGCGACGGCGACAGGGCGCGCGAGGAGGCGACGACTTGGCGATGATGTCCCCGTTGAGAGAAAGCTGAAATTTCGCGCCAAGCCTCATATAACAGAACAAAGTCCAAAGTATCTTGCAAATTTGTGACCTGACTGGTCTTGGAGAATTCACATATAGTTATAAAATCACTTCACATATGAAAGAGTATTGACATGTGGATGGCTTTACTAGTTTATAAATTTTAATCGGTTTTTAAATAAATTGTTTGTACATTCATTATTTTATTTAATATAATTGAGGTTTTTTGTCCACCACTCACTGTTATAGTGTAAGATATATTTTAAAATATTTTAAATATATTTATTCATTTTGTTATTTTGTTATAGGCACATCTCTTTTGATATTCACAATTCAGATGTTCGATGATAGGTTTAAGCCTTGGGTGGGTATAGCGTAAGAAATATATTTGGACCCAATGAACTAAATAATATTGTAGATCTCTTATACAAGAGGACCAAAATCTACTTTAATCATGTGTAAAATGTAGCTAAAGAGACCAAGTACCTATAATAAGCATACAAAATTGTCTAATTACATAGAATATTTTATATACTCATAGGTAGTACCTTTAGTTACAACTTTTATTAGTCGATAAGCCACTTATGGGTTGGGTGACTTTATCGCAGGAAATATTGGGACCATATGGACAAAAAACCTTGATCATATTTGACCATAACAGTTATGACATGTACGTATTACTTTTACAAATAAAATTTTTATTTAACATGACATTTTTACAAAATCATACATTTTCTTTTAATTTAAAGCAATGTTGTCAAAAACATACTTAACCATTACGCTCACAAAGAATCATATCAAATATGATGCCATTTGTTGCATCGAGTTCAAATATGTCCAGCGGTAAAGACACCTACCCTATATAAATGTGGATTTTTTATCAAATATGATGCCATTTGGTCCATCGAGTTCAAATATGTCCAGCGGTAAAGTCACCTAGCCTATATAAATGTGGATTTTTTATTTAAATATATTTTTGTATTTTGTTATTTAGTAAATATTGTATACTTATAGGTACAGTCTTTAGGCTGTAATTAATAATTATAGGTACATCTCCTTTGAGATCCACAATTTAGTTGCTCATTGATGGGTTCAAGACTTGGGTGGCCTTAGCGCAGGAAATATATTTGGACCCAATGAACTAATAATAATATTGTACATAACTTATACGAGAGGACCAAAATCAGCCTTGATTGTGTGTAAATTGTAGCTAAAGAGACGAAGTACCTATAAGCATACAAAATTTTCGAATTACATAGAATATTTTATATACTCATAGGTAGTGCCTTTAGTTACAACTTTTATTAGTCGATAAGCCACTTATGGGCTGGGTGACTTGATCGCAGGAAATATTGGGACCATATGGACAAAATACCTTGATCATATTTGATTATAACAGTTATGACATGTACGTATTACTTTTATAAATAAAATTTTTATTTAACATGACATTTTTACAAAAACATACTTACATTTTCTTTTATTTTAAAATAATGATTTAATAAAATACTTAACCATTACGGTCACAAAGATTCATATCACATATGATGCCATTAGGTCCATCGGGTTCAAATATATCCAGCGGTAAAGTCACTCATCATATATTAAGTACTTATAAATGTGGATTTTTTATAATCAATTATGGTATTAATTTACTTATATTAGGACTAGTTCTATAAATAAATGAATAATGTGAAAGAGTTTAAATTACATGATGACTCATATTTAATAGTATTGACATGTGCGTAGCTTGGACTGTACTTTCTTTAATGATATATTTATGCTTATTCGCAAGTATTTTATATATAACACTATACAATTTCCAATACAAGAAGAAATCCATACATTATTGCTAAATGATACTTGATCATTAAAATATATTGCTTTACAGCTTGTTTATTAGATGCAGCAATACATTAAAAACAATATTATATTCATAACATATAGCCTTTTACAAACTGTAAGCTCTATTTTAATGATTAAATAGCATTTAGCAATAATGTATTGGAGACAGAACAGAATCAAAAATACATGTAAGTCTAAGGCCTTACCTGGATATAAACCTGAAGAACATAATAAGCGCGACGGTGACAACTAGACTTAACCTATAGGCAACGTCTGCGAGAAATTCGGCATAGCCTCAGAGATGACAGTATGGACAGCAGCAGGTCTTTCTTAAAGAAGCCACAATGAACCCTCTCTCTGACGTTCGAACTTCTGTCGTTATAACTCTGAAAGCGTAAGCACCGGTCGTAACACGCGGCGTTTGATTATGACTGTCGCGCACATGCACTTCCGTATAGGCGTCCCTCTCTCTTCCTCTCTCTCTCTCTCTCTCTAGTGCTCAAACTCTCAATAAGTACACATGCGGGTGCGGTAGTCATCAAACAATGTGTTGCAATTTGCGCTCTCCTGTTCATGGGTTACGACTAACGATGAATGACGTGAAGAAGGGTTCATTGTGGCTTCTTTAAGAAAGACCTGCTGCTGTCCATGCTGTCATCTCTGAGGCTATGCCGAGTTTCTCGCAGACGTTGCCTATAGGTTAAGTCTAGTTGTCACCGTCGCGCTTATTATGTTCTTCAGGTTTATATCTAGGTAAGGCCTTAGACTTCCATGTATTTTTGATTACGTCCTGTCTCCAATACATTATTGCTAAATGATATTTAATCATTAAAATAGGGCTTACCGTTCGTAAAAGGCTATATGTTATGAATATAAAACTGTTTTTAATGTATTGCTGCATCTAATAAACAAGCCGTAAAGCAATATATTTTAATGATCAAGTATCATTTAGCAATAATGTATGGATTTCTTCTTTTATTGGAAATTGTATAGTGTTATACATAAAATACTTGCGAATAAGCATAAATATATCATTAAAGAAAGACAGTCCAAGCTACGCACATGTCAATACTATTTAATATGAGTCATCACGTAATTTAAACTCTTTCACATTACTCATTTATACATAGAACTACTCCTATTATAAGTAAATTAATACCATAATTGATTATAAAAAATTCACATTTATAAGTACTTAATATATGATGAGTGACTTTACCGCTGGATATATTTGAACCCGATGGACATAATGGCATCATATGTGATATGAATCTTTGTGACCGTAATGGTTAAGTATTTTATCAAAACATTATTTTAAAATAAAAGAAAATGTAAATATGATTTTGTAAAAATGTCATATTAAATATGAATTTTATTTGTAAAAGTAATACGTACATGTCATAACTGTTATAATCAAATATGATCAAGGTATTTTGTCCATATGGTCCCAATGTTTCCTGCGATAAAGTCACCCAGCCCATAAGTGGCTTATCGACTAATAAAAGTTGTAACTAAAGGCACTACCTATGTGTATATAAAATATTCTATGTAATTCGAAAATTTTGTATGCTTATAGGTACTTCGTCTCTTTAGCTACAATTTACACACAATCAAGGCTGATTTTGGTCCTCTTGTATAAGAGATCTACAATATTATTTAGTTCATTGGGTCCAAATATATTTCTTACGCTATACCCACCCAAGGCTTAAATCTATCATCGAACATCTGAATTGTGAATATCAAAAAAGATGTGCCTATAACAAAATAACAAAATGAATAAATATATTTAAAATATTTTAAAATATATCTTACACTATAACAGTGAGTGGTGGACAAAAAACCTCAATTATATTAAATAAAATAATGAATGTACAAACAATTTATTTAAAAACCGATTAAAATTTATAAACTAGTAAAGCCATCCACATGTCAATACTCTTTCATATGTGAAGTGATTTTATAACTATATGTGAATTCGCCAAGACCAGTCAGGTCACAAATTTGCAAGATACTTTGGACTTTGTTCTGTTATATGAGGCTTGGCGCGAAATTTCAGCTTTCTCTCAACGGGGACATCATCGCCAAGACGTCGCCTCCTCGCGCGCCCTGTCGCCGTCGCCATCGTGACTGTTCTAGCGGTAGCTACTAATATCGAGTAAACGTGGGCGCGCTCGACGCCGGCCTAGTGTGAATTTGCTATCACGGGTCGACGTCGAGGGTGCGAGCACGAGACTCGTTAAACGTCGTTTTTCTTTCCCCACATTAAGGGGATGTAGAATATCGATCTCTATTATGCGACCTACCACACCGGCCGGACAGAAGTAATTCGTTATAACTCGATTGTTACTACGATTAACGACTTATTCAAATCCGCTTGCCCTCCGTAATGTAATTATCTATCATTCCGCAAAGTTTTGAGGCAAAATTTCAAGGACAATTTTGCCTCAAAACTTTGCGGAACGATAGATAATTACATTACGGAGGGCAAGCGGATTTGAATAAGTCGTTAATCGTAGTAACAATCTAGTTATAACGAATTACTTCTGTCCGGTCGGTACGGTAGGTCGCATAATAGAGGTCGGTATTCCACACCCCTTATGCAAAATATCATCAGTGCTCTTATATCTTATTGTAATGTTGCAGGTATGTTTCATATCTATTATTTATATATACTTATACAGTTATAGCATTTTTTATATATACTTATACAGTTATAACCTCTATTTATAATAAAAATATATTTTATCAAAGAAGTATAAGACTTAAGTAATATTAATTTTGTTAGCTAATAACAAACTTCAACATTTCAGTAGTGTTTTAAAAAACAGAACTAAGTCTAAAACTTACTTCGAGAAATTATTTGAAATAGTTTTTTTCTGAATTCATGCGGGTCGACTCCGTCATCGGTCACCCTGAACACCTGACCACGCATACAATAAGTTTCAATACCTAGAGGCAGAAACCTATGGAGCGCTCCACGTAGCGCACCGTCTAGACTCCGTTATCGGCCACCGAAAAGAGAAATTTAATTACGAAATAGAAAAAAAAGTTAAATTTCTAGTGAAATTTAATTATGAATGACAAAAAAGGTCAGATGAGATTTTGGCGTGAGATCTCACGTGAGATTTTTCAGTTGGGTGATACATTTACAGTCATAATGTTTGCCAATTATGCAAGCACGTACACAGTTGTGAAAATAAAACTTATTTTTTAATGTTGAATTTCGGCTATCTCGCGCGATTCATCGCACGATAATCGCGCGATATTTTTCAATAGGGAATAGTAGTCACAGAAGCATTCGAGGAGCATAAAGAGGTTCTAAAAAGAGTTCTAGATAGGATAAAGGACGCGGGCCTCACAATAAATCGCGAGAAGAGTGTCTTCTGTCGCGATGAGGTCCAATATCTCGGGGTCATAGTAAATAGGGATGGTTTTAAACCAGACCCCGAGAAAATAAAGCCCATTATGGAATATCCGGTGCCGAAAAACCTCCGTCAGCTGAGACGCTTCCTAGGAATGGCCTCGTGGTATAGAAAGTTTTTATCAAACTTCGCCACAATTGCTGAACCACTGACCGAACTAACGAAAAAGGATCGGAAATACGAGTGGTCAACGGCACAAGAAGAGGCCTTCCAAAAACTAAAAGCGCTAGTTGCTTCTGCACCGATTCTCCACAGACCGGTATCTAACGCACAGTTCGTGGTGCAAACTGATGCGAGCGATACAGGACTTGGAGCGGTGCTATACCAGATAATAGACGGCGACGAAAGAGTCCTAGAGTTCGCTAGTCGAACTCTGAGCGCGGCCGAGAAGAATTATAGCGTGACGGAACGAGAGTGTCTAGCAATTTTCTGGGCAATCAAAAAGTTCCGTCCATATATAGAGGCCTATGACTTCAAGGTCATCACGGATCATAGCAGCTTGAAGTGGCTCCGTGATCTCCGAAACCCATCAGGCAGGTTAGCAAGATGGGCTTTGGAACTACAAAACCACAGTTTCACAGTCGAACACCGAAAGGGCTCTTTGAACAATGTCCCAGATGCCCTTTCGCGGATGTTCGAGGAAGAGGAGCCAGCGGTCGCCGCGTTAGAGCTCGAACGCGATACAAACGACCAATGGTACCTCGAAATTGTGAAAGAGGTTCAACAGCGGCCGCGAGACTTCCCCACGTTCAAGCTGGCGGGGGGGAGACTGTACAAGTACGAACCTGATGAAGTCATAGACGAGTCTCTCGGCGACGATGATGCATGGAAGTTAGCAGTCCCTCACGAAAAGCGACGCGAAGTACTGAGAGAATGCCATGACTTTCCAACTGCTGGGCACTTGGGCCGCGAGAAAACGCTAGAAAGAGTAAAGCGGAAGTATTATTGGCCACACATGTCTCGTGATGTAGCCAGATACGTGAGCCAGTGCCAAATTTGCCAGCAGTGCAAAGTCGAACAGCGCGCTCCAACAGGATTCATGGGACGCCGAATTACAGAGCGTCCATGGAAAATCGTGGCCAGCGACATTATGGGGCCCCTCCCAAAAACCACGCACGCCCACGAATACATTCTCATATTCCAGGACTTGTTCACACGCTGGATTGAAGTAATTCCGATAAAAAGGGCAGATGGTAAATCGGTAATTAAGGGACTCAACGAGCGAGTATGTCTGCGATTCGGAGTCCCGGAGGTGTTTCTCTCAGACAATGGGACTGAATTTAAAAATGCACCATTAGAGGCATTCTTAAAGGAGAGAAACGTGCATCACACGTTTACACCTCCGTATCACCCTCAGGCCAATCCTGTCGAGCGTGTGAATCGAACGGTGAAGACAATGATTATGTCTTACGCAGAGGAAAATCACCGACCCTGGGATGAAAAACTGAATGAGCTGGCGTTCGCGTACAATACTGCCGAACACAGCTCCACAAAGATAAGCCCTGCCATGCTCATTTACGGCCGACAACCTGACCCACCGAAGGCACTAAGGCGGGAGGAAGACAGGTTAGCCGAAGAGCAAGGGCAGCAAGAGGCGATAAACAATTGGGTGGTACGTATGGACAAGCTCCACGAATTGCACGTTCGGGCGGCGGCCGACGCGCAAGCGGAGCAGGCGAGACAAGCCAAATATTATGACGCTCATCGTCGACCTCCAGAATTCTGTCTAGGCGATCGTGTATGGAGAGAGAATAAGGTACTATCCTCAGCAGCTGAGGGGATTTCTGCCAAATTAGCCCCGAAGTACGCGGGGCCCTACACGATTGTGAATATTCTAGGCGAAAACACCTATGAGATCCAAGGTGAGGATGGTCGAACGATACGTCCCGTCCATGCGCAGCAACTCAAGAGATACGTCTCAGCAGAAGTAGCCCAGGCGCTACCAGCGAGGGACTCTTCAGCCGAACGGAACACGTCAGAGGGACACAGAGTTAGCCGGGGGAATGTACAGCCCCGGGCGACGGCTAAGAGGCGCGGTCCACCTCGTAAGACCGCGCTATTAGTTAGGCCAGGAAAGCGTGCGAGCGATGGCCGGCCTATGCGTGTGGCCGGTCCAACAGAACCCAAGCGAGTCCCAGGGAGGCCAAAGGGTTCGAAGAAGAAGCCCGTACCGGCTGATGCCGGACTAATTAGTCCTCGTAGAACCCGAGCGTATAAAAAGCAATAATTGTGCCGTCCAACTTGTGTCGTACGTACTAACCTGTGTTCGTCTTAATTTTCCAGTCCTCAATCTCACTCCTCCCCGGGATCGATTTACCTGTTTCAGGACATGCAAGGCCTGACTCCCGAAATAGCGGAGACGGCGAAGAAGGTGATCACTGGATTAATCCAGTGCAATCCTGACCCCGCCGTCATCGATTTTTTGGAGCAGGTCGTGGAGGGCATCGACGCTGTGACACTGGCACCCCAGCCAGTGGAAGAGCCCTCCACTGTCATGATCGAGGAGATAGAGGCGCCGAAGCCAAGAAAGGGACCTTCGGACCCGGCCTGGGCAGAGGCCGGTCCCAGTCCGCTTCGGCGACCTCGTCCCCCGAAGGAGCAGCAGGAAAGTCGGGAAGAACGGCTTTCGCAAGAGGCGTCGGTCCGAGCCTCAGAGATGGCGCCGGAAGGAAACGCCGGCGCGGCTCGGGCCGACGAAGAAAGTAAAGAGAGTTCTCCGACCCAGGCCCCCAAGTGGGCACCGAGTGATGAAGTCGGTGCGGCCTGGGTCCCAGTGGAGAAGGCCCTCGAGGAAGCGCGGCGCCTCAGCAAGGCCTCGCGCGCTGCGGAGGACGCTGCCCTGGCCGCACTGGAGGTCTTTCTCCAGTGCCACGGTAAGGCCGGCGAGCGGCAAGCCGGCAAATGGGTCGGAATGGCCCAAGGCCGGCGCGAAGAGCTCGCGGCCGCCGCAGAGGCCAGGGCCGCCAGGCTGCGCCGCACAGCCTTCCAAAAGGCGGAGGAGGCTCGCCTGGCTCGTGCGCAGGAGCGCATGGAAGAGGCCAGGCGAGCCAGGGAAAAGGAGGAGGAGACGGCGCGCCGGGTCAAGGAGAGGCCCAGCGCCGTCTCCAAAAAGAAGAAGAGCGCCTTAGGAGGGCGCTTGAAGAAGAGCGAGCTGCCCGGGATGCGCTCGACAGTAACGCGATCCCCCGGTGCTTCATGTGTGGCGAGCTTGGGGTGAAAAAGTCAAAACATTGCCCCAACCAAGCTCGTCACAAGGGGCGCCGATCGTATTCCCGGGCCAGTTGAAGAGGGGAGAGGCCCTGAAGTTTTTTTTTATATTTTTTTAATAAAAATTAAAAAGAAAAACCTGTGACTCCGATTCTTCAATATTCCTTTTCGAACCTCCTTCTCCTAATCATTACTACCATATTAGTAGGTACGACGCCGGCCATGATTAGCAGAGCTGCTCAAGGTCCCCTAAGCAGCGTCTGGCGGGGGGGTGTAACGCGTGTCTAGCCGCGATTCTAATCTACCGCGCGAAGGTAGTGAGCGCGCGCGCGCAACTCCTGCGCAGCCGAATCGAGGCGCGCCGCGCGTAGCGAATCGGTCTCGCGACGCGTAAAATGCCCGTCATCCGTCGCGAAGCTGCTAACTGGTTCCCGCGAGAAAAGGGAGCCATCTTCGTGTATACTCTCGGGCTGTGCACATCGTCAGCTTGCCATCTCTCATATTTTAGTGTCCGCGCCGTGCTATTTATTTTTATTACCGCGAGTGTAGAGTGGAGGCGCCGACCTGCAAGCGTGCGAGAGAGCAAGAGAGAGTGCAAGTCCGTGCAGCTTGTGCCACGAGCGAGAGACGGCAGCGAGCCAGACTGCCACCCTTGTAAGCGAGAGCGAGAGATAGAGAGAGAGCGAGCGAGCAACTGCCGAGAGAGCGAGAGAGAGAGTCGAGTGCACCGGCTGCTCCTTAGATCGGTAAGTTATATTCTCCTCTCGCGTATTTCATGTAAAAGGCTTGCACGGAAATCGCCCCGTGCAAGCTTTCTGTGCCGTGTACGTGCGAGTGTGTGTCAGCTCGCCGTACTTAACACTGCGCTCGAGCATAGCAGCTTCGCACGCGCCGTAACGTTCGCGCGTTTGAATAGTAACTGCCACGCGTGATTTAACTGTAATTTTGAATAACACTTGCGAAGTGCATGTAAGTTCTAAGTGTTTTCTAATACATTGTTATTTCTCGTACTCAGCGCGTTATTATTTATATAACCCGTCCTTCTCCCGGATACCGCCGCCTCCGCGGGAAAACGACTCCGCCGGTCGTTTTCATATCTGAGCATAGCGGCCGCGCGCTTTACTCTTCGAGCGCGCGCTTTTCACTCAGCGATCCAATTAGTTGGAAAGCGAAGTTCGTGTGCGATCTTCGCGTTGTTTTCGGGATTCCAGGAGCAGATCCCCGGGCAAGTCATTTTAGTCTGACACCCGCGGCACCGTGTTCTAGGGCATCGCTGGCCTGTGGCTTGTTAGGATTTTCCCTCCACTAGCCATCCCGTTACAATATATATATATATATATATATATGTGTGTGTGTGTGTGTGTGTGTGTGTGTGTGTGTGTGTGTGTGTGTGTGTGTGTGTGTGTGTGTGTGTGTGTGTGTGTACATAAAACCGGCGTTTTGAATGCATCGATATATACTTGATAGATACGTATTAACATGATAGATAGGTCGGAGAGCATTATAGATCACTGTAGTTACAAAAGAACCACCTTATTTTATTAAAATTATAACTATCTAGATCATATTTATAATAATATTGTGAAAAACAAAAAATTGATTGTATAACATTGATTGCAAAACATTGATTTCAAAACTTTTTGAATGCATAGATATGTTTTGAATGCATTTATTTTAATATTATGAATATCAAGAAATTGATTGCATTTTGGATGCATCATAGATGTGTTTTGAATGCATTGTAAAAAAAGCCCAGTCAATTAGCGGACGAGCCTACGGGTACTAAAGTACACTGCTCATACAGCATAGCAATGTGGATTCACTGTTAGAAAATCAGGCACCTGCTACACAGTCTTTTAGAGCGAGTCCACAATAGAGGCACAGTGCTTTTGTGCTTTTGTGCCAAGCGAAAAAAAACTAGTTGTCCGATATCTAGAATACTCATGACCCATGGCAGAAGTTCAATATGTTAATCTACGGCAGTGAAATCTGCCGGTATAAGGCTTCCCCTTAATGCTGTGCTTGTTGCGTAGCGCATCCCGTCATTCTCTCTTTCTTATAGGATTTTGTATGTTATGTTTGTTTAGGGCACACGGTACGCGGCTCGCGGCTCACCGTATGGAGGCAGCTTAAAGGACTCACTACATGGTGTCCGAATGTGCTCTAACCCTAAGGCGCAGTCTCAGCTACTCTGAGCCACTCAGAGCCAATCTCTGACTTGGGGGCCTTGCTTCGATTGGCTCAGAGTACGTGAGCCTTCGCCTTAAGGCAAATTCGGCACACGATGTAGAGAGTGCTTCATCTGCAAACCACTTCGCTATTTCAGAAAACCCATTCCGTTTTGGTTATTCCGGTTTTTTATATTTGGTGGAGCGGGACCCTTAGGGAGAAAGTACAATATGTTCCGTGCTCTGCTCCGTGCCCTGCTCCGTGCTTTGCGCCATCTGCGCCGTGGTATCAGCATTTAGCTGATTGGATGATTCCACCCATCCCGACCTTACATATATATATGCTCTAAGATCCTAATAGAATCAACCAATCAGCTGAATGCTAATACCATAGCGCAGATTGCGCAGAGCACGGAGCAGGGCACGGAGCAGAGCAGGGAACCTATTGTACTTTCTCCCTTACTCTTTGTTCGCAATAGCCTTCAACTCTGTAAAAACACCTGATGTTTATATGAGCTCTGACAGAACAGCAGACCGCTCTGACATGAGTTCCTCTTTGGAGTCAATCTCATAATAATTGTGAAATGTGATTTTCTTCACATTTATTTTGCGTTATGAGTTTCGTCAGTGGCGGTGTAATGTAAATTGAATAAAATCAGAATTTTCGCAAATTCTTCTATACTGGATTTACCTATTTTCCCCTGGTAACACATTCTGACGCACGCCCGATTGCGTAGCACATGCGTGGTCTGCTTCCGCCTTTATCTACGTTTCTACTGACATGAAATTACAAAAGCAGCGTGCAGCAGAATTGCATAAAAATTTCAGACGTAAAGTGCGATTTCAAGATTCGGTATATGCATGCATAAGTGCGTAAGAATTCCACCAGACTTGAGTAATGTTCTTGCTGCAAGTAGAGTACAGCAGAATTGCATGAAAATTACAGATGAAAAGTGCCATACCAACATCGGAAATATGCATGCATGAGTGCGTAAGAGTTCCACTAGACTTGAGTAATGTTCTGGCTGCAAGTAGAGTGCAGCAGAATTGCATGAAAATTACAGATGAAAAGTGCAATTTCGACATCGAAAATGTGCATGCAAACAGGCAGGCAAGGCTTGCACAACAGCAGAAACAGCAGCAGCAGTTGCGAAGAAAGTGCAGAAGCCCAAACACACAAAGTCCGACAGATGAAGCCTGCAGCAGCGAGGTACTTAGATGAGAATAAGAACCAGATCACTTGGAGAATGGTAGGCTGGGACTGCAACAGCAGGCATAAGACGTGACAAACGCACTGAGGAGCTTAAAATGGCTGCTAACGTCGTCAGAGAAAAAGCTTTGCATCGAATGTCGATGTTTCACAATTGCTGACCGAGACGAGAAGGAGCATCGCGCCAGAGCCGCTCTTTTTCTTCTTCTTGGATAAGGTGACGCTGTTTGGCTACATATATCTAACTACACATTAGCGGTTGCATAGATACGGGCCATCAACTGTCTCTGCGCATGCGCACTAGAAGAGGATGGAAGCAGGAACCTTTGCATTTGTTTAGAGAGAATCCACACGGTATACCCTATTGTATCCCTACCCCATACACCTTATAAATTCAGAGGGATGTATATCTATACATATTAAATATATAGATATATATCTTTGGTATTCATACGGAGTACCGGGTAGGGGTAGGGTAAGTAACCGTGTGGCCTTTCAAACAGCTCTGAGGAACAGAATAACAGATACCAACGATAACATGGGTTATTATATATATATATATATATATATATATATATATATATATATATATATATATATATATATATATATATATATATATATATATATATATATATATATATATATATATATATATATATATATATATATATATATATATATATATATATATATATATATATATATATATATATATATATATATATATATATATATATATATATATATATATATATATATATATATATATATATATATATATATATATATATATATATATATATATATATATATATATATATATATATATATATATATATATATATATATATATATATATATATATATATATATATATATATATATATATATATAACAGCAGGAATTTAGGCCTCTTGCACGTAAAAAGGAATAGCGAGGAATAACGTCTGACAGCCAATCAGAGCTTTAAAAAGACGTGGTCCTTTTTGAAGGAATAAGAAGGAATACGTCTTTTTAAAAATTGCTTGGATTGGCTGCCAGACGTTATTCCTCGCAATTCCTCCATACGTGCAAGAGCCCTAAGAAAGAACAGATTGATTGTTCCTTCAACAGAATTATAAGAATCATATGGACAATTTGTGTTTATTTGTATGGTGTGCTTGTTGAGGAGGTCAGATTAGACGTAGATTATTATTTTTCAGTATAATAATAATGAAAGTCATACTTGCCTAATTACCATATACTTACGTAGAAAGTTTAGATTACATTATACTTTCTTATCTTTGATTTTGGGTGGTAATTAATAATTATATGACTATATAGATAGGTAAATTTAATAAAAAATAAATCATTAGGGATACATTTTCTTCACATAGGAATACTTTTGCAATATCTATATTAATTGAATATCAACGGACATAGAACCATTCATTATCGAATACACTTTGGGAATTGTTATAAAAAATATTTAGAATTACCAATAGATAATTTTCATTATTCACATTGAATACTTTTAATTCATTAAGAGTTCTTTACGGCAAAAGAATAATATTCGTAATCAATTCTTATGCACTCGTGCATGCATATTTGTGATCGAAGATTTCTATTGTAATTTTCATCGAATTCTGCAGCACTTCGCTGACGCAAGGATGTTACTCAACTCTAGTGCAATTATTATACACTCATACATGCATATTCACACTCCTTAAATTGTACTTTACGTCTACAATTTTCGTACGATTCTGCTGCATATTACTACATCAAATAAATCACGCAACTCTGATGAAATTCTTATGCACACATGCACGCACATTTCCGATATTCAAATGGCACGTTTCATTTGTAATTTTCATGCAATTCTGCTGCACTCTACTTGCAGTAAGAAAATTACGCAATTCTGACGATATTCTTACGCACTCAAGCGTGCACTTTTCCGATGTTGGAATTGCACTTTTCATCTGTAATTTTCATACAATTCTGCTGCACTCTACTTGCAGCAAGAAAATTATGCAATTCTGACGAAATTCTTACGCACTCATGCGTGCACATTTCCGATGTTGGAATTGCACTTTTCATCTGTAATTTTCATGAAATTCTGCTGCACTCTACTTGCAGTAAGAAAATAACGCAAATCTGACGAAACTCTTACGCACTCATGCGTGCACATTTCCGATGTTGGAATTGAACTTTTCATCTGTAATTTTCATGAAATTCTGCTGCACTCTACTTGCAGCAAGAATATTACTCAAGTCTAATACAATTCTTATGCATGCTTTCGTTCTTGTTCATCAAGTCACAATTCTGACGCATTTTTTATGCATGTATTTATGGGAATTCTTTTTCGTCAGAAGTGCTATTGTCGTCGGAAACAGACAACGTATTTTTTATTGCAATTTCCGGATTTTCACGCAAATTGCAGCAAAATTGCAACCGAATTGCGATGGGCATGTTACCAGGGTCAGTAAACGAATCCAGAATGGCTGGCTTAAACTAGATTTATTTAGAAAATCGTGTTTAAAATAATAGTGTTTTGGAAATAAATAAAAGTAAAACAGAAGCTGATGAAGAAAAGACAAAAAGTAAAAGAATTTTAGAGAAGGTTGAGGTTACTGATACATTTTATGAAGAAATGGAATGGGAACCAATTGAAGATGAGAAAATTATGTCTGAAGTTCATTCAGTATGGTTCCAACTTAATGAAAAACCTCTGGAAAAATAAAGTGAATTTTCATGTAATGCCTTGCAATCGGTTCTGGTGAAAAAGATGCTTTATGTATCGTTATTGATACAAACGTTTTTATTTCAAATTTATCATTTGTGGAAGAAGTTAGAGATTCTCATTCTGATATTTTTGGTAGACCATTTCTTGTTATTCCTTGAACTGTTTTACAAGAATTAGATTACATTAACCCCTTAACTGGTGTCACTTACAACTTTTCGTGCCAAAACTGGAAGCCGTACATAATAAGTCTAGTCAAATATGTACATATATGATCCATTGCCAGATTTGGCACGACCTTTTTTGTACATATATGATCCATTGCCAGTGAAGGGGTTAAAGATGATAAGAACCACACGCAATCATATGCACTAAAAATAAAAGCAAGAAAAGCAGTTGAATTTTTGAATAAGCATTTCACATCTAAACATCCTCGTTTCTTAGGACAAACACCATCAGATGTTGAAAAGAATATGGAAAGATTTTTGATTGAATGTCCTGATGATGAAATTTGCAAACTTGTTTACAAATTAAGGAATCTTCAAATTCTCTAGTACTTTTATCATATGATAAAAATCTTTGTAATAAGGCAATGATTCATGATATTCCAATATTTGGTCGAAATGATCCTTTAGAAAAAATGTATTATTTAAAAGCAACAGAGGCTAGTGATTCTTTGTCTGATAGTCTACACGCACGTATAGAAGAAAAGCCTGAAAACACTACTATTAAACATAAAGAATTACTTGAAGCAGACGATATTATGGAAGAAGGAAAGGCAATTCTTAAAACCCTTCTTTCAGAGACGGTATCAAAAGAAATGGAAGAATTATTCGGTAACAGTTGGGAATTGCATGTAATTGTTCGATCACCATGGTCAATAGATGTTGTTCTTAAATGTGGCTTGAAACATTGGATGGCAGCTGTGAACGAATCATGGGTATGAAGTTTGCATCGTTGGAGTGCAACGAAATAATTTTTTACAATTGCTCAAAGTTATTCAACAATGGAAATTATATCTAAACCTTCGTCATAAAGCTATTTTATGCTATAAAACACTAAATCTACACACAAACGTAATATTAATTAGTATAAACTTGAAGTAAAATGAAATATTTTTTTATTTCGTTGCGCCCCAATGTTGCAAATTTCAGACCCATAACGAATCATTCACTAGAAGAACTGAGCGAATATTACACGATTTACAACAATGTATTCATGATTCACCTAATGGTGGTAGAACATTACAAGATGTGAAATCCTTCTTAGTCAAATTTACTGATGTGATTCAAACATTAAATTCTAATAAATATCCTACTTTAAAACCACAAATGTTGAACAAAATGGAAAATTTGACGCAATGATGCTTAAATAGTATTGAAGAAGTTAATAATTCAAGATTTAGAGATTCAGTAGGATCTGAAGATGATGGATGTGATGAAGAAAAAAGAGCGTCACTGGCATTTAAAGTTTTTAAAAAAATTTATGCTTTTGTTTAAGATGCATGTGGTATTGCTGTAGATGCTCTAGGGTTGCAGTGTTCTTTCTTGTACAATAAAATGCATCCATGTCTGACCCCCAAACTTGCACTTCAAATTCAACAGGAAGTTGGTGTCAGTGTAAATAACTTGGTACAAGTATTAAAAAGTTGACAGAATTATATATCCAACTGACAGTATTATTCTAACTTTGTACGAAGTTCTTATAAATTTTTCATCAGAGCTGGCCATGAGTTCTCAATGTTGACACCCGTTGACATTGCCTGTTTCATCAGACGATCGAAACTCGAGAAAGGTTACGAACAGCTACAGGACCTCTTGCTGCATTTCTGTCGAATGGCGAATTTTCAGGGTACATAGCGAATCATTCTCATGTACCCAGGGGGAATGATCCTCTATAATAAAAGTTCAAAAAAGTTTATAACTGATATTAGCAGATTATAAAGTCAGGATTTGAGACTTTCATAAAAGTTTAAAACCATTATAAATAGTTATAAATAGTTATTTACTTTTATAAGTTTTTTGGATCATTGTAAAAATTTGAATCTTTGATCAGTAAAAAAAGTTAGTAACTGATAATAACTTTTACGAATGTTTATACTAATTTGTACTAATTGAAATTTATAATTATTTGTATTTTGGAATATCCATATTAATAAAATTTCTTTCTTACAAAAAGTGAATAATTAATAAACTTTTTGAAACTATTAATAACTATTATTATTAAATAGAAAAAGTTTATAACAGATAATAACTTTTTATAGATTGATTTTATGGTTATGCGCCACAGCCCAAAAATGTAAATAAAAGTTTATTACTATTATAAACTTTTTTTTGCTGTTCATAATAGAAAAAAACTGTTAACAACTTTTATAAACTGTTACTATAGTCTCAAATCCTACCTTTATAAACAGTTATTAAGAGTTATAAACTTTTTTTAAAAGTTATAAAAAATAAGATATTCCTATATTAATAATTATTTGCTAAGTTTTATTTCCGCCTGGGTATATACGGCAAATAAGTTAACCAAGGTCTCCATACCTCAAAGACTGGCAGACAATGAAACAGAGAAAATTTGTTTTAAAGTTGTATTTTACTTATATATAGGTACACATATTTTCATAATTCCGTACGATTATCGAAAAAAAAAGGGGGAGAAGGCACAAAATGCAGAATCACGCCCGAGTAAAAAACGATTTATGGCAAAAATTAGGGCCTGTACAGGTACCGGAAAAAGGGTACAGGTCCTTTACAGGTATTGATCCTAAATACCCTACTGAAAAATCTCAGATGAGATCTCAGGTGACTTCTCAGGTGAGATCTCATCTTATTTCTTGTCTCAATTTCTCACCTGAGATTCTGCTCCACGTGCTACGGAAAACCTACATAAATAGAAAATCAGGTTCTCTAGTATTGGAAATTGCCTACTAGGATGTTTTACCCCCTAGATTAACTCAAAAATGCATGTTTAGAACGATTTTACACAATTTTTCAAGTTTTACAAATTTGGTAAATGAGATCTCACTTCAGATCTCACCTGAGATCTCACCTGAGATCTCACCTAAACTCTCAGATTCAGATTTCGGGTGAGATCTGAGGTGAGATCTCATGTACCAAATTTCTAAAAATTGAAAAATTGTGTAAAATCATTCTAAACATGCATTTTTGAGTTCATCTAGGGGGTAAAACATCCTAACAGGCGATTTCCAATACTGAAGAACCTGATTTTCTATTTACGAAGGTTTTCCGTAGCATCTGCAGCAGAATCTCAGGTGAGAAATTGAGACAAGAAATAAGATGAGATCTCACCTCAGAAGTCACCTGAGATCTCATCTGAGATTTTTCAGTAGGGTAGGCATGTTACGCGGTTCTAGACAGGCCCTGTAATATAACCGGATTTGAGGCAAACCTGCAATTCTAATTCAGGCTCGATGTATAGGCATGCCTGAAGTCATCACCATAAGACAAAAGATTACAGAATCTAACGGCCATATTCGGGCCGGAAAGGGGACTTAAGTCGAAAAATACTACTACAAAAAGAACATTTCAACATGTATTTATATTTTAAATATTAAAGACTGTAAGGACTAATTGTATAGTAATTATATTTTAAATACTAAACACTTTAAGTGTTAAAGAGACCTTTTTATCTATAACTGGGTTGCGAGAAGGCGGTTTTTAGATCCCATTCGCTTCCAACTGTAAGGATTTTTGTTTTTTGTTTTTTTAGTTTTTCGTTTTGCAAAGACATAAATTACGACTTTTAATTACATATTTCTGATTTATTTTCTCTTTCTCTATGGGACTGAATCTTCGGTTTTTTTGTCATTGTTTGAAAATTACCACACAAAAATAAAAACTGATAAGTACCCATATCGGATTTTAATTATCAATTTTGGCAGTTGGACATATTAATGAAAAATAGTACTAGAAAATATTACAGAAAATACAATAAGACTTCCCTACTGAAAAAGTCCACATGGGACCTACATGGGACGCATCTGGGAACTATGTGGGTCCTATGTGGGACCCTTGTGGGTCCTAGTGGGAATCGTGTGGGAACCATTTGGGATCCATGTGAGAAATTGTTGTGGGATCCCATTGGGAACCATGTGGGACCCATGTGGGAAACACATGGGAACCATGTGCGTCCCATGTGGGTCCCACATGAGCAAGTTATAAAAAATTACTAAAAAATAAATTTAAATGTTAATATTTTTATTAGCACACTTTATCATTTAAGTATCACATATACTTAATATGCGAGAAAAACATTAAATTTGGAAATTAAAATTTTTTTGCAGACGATGGGAATCGAACACGCGACCCTTGGCACGGTAGTCGGACGCTCTAACCACTTACCTATGAAAGACTTCCAGTTTGTCTTTTCGAAAGTGATACATACGAGGGTCATTTGACAAGTACCTAGCCTCACCGCCAGATGGTGCCACTATCGCACCAGAAATACACTACAGTGCAGTATCTTCCTGTAAACGGTTACAGACGAAATTTCAGCCAGATCGGAGTTGTAGTTTATTTTTGAGAGCGTGTGAAAGCAAATGTGTCCGTTGATTTTTGAAAAAATGGAGAAAGAACAATATCGGTGGGTGATTCGATTCTTGTTTTTGGAAGGGAAATCGCGCAGTGAAATTAAAGAACGCTTGGATGCAGTGTATGGGGATGCTTCTCCTTCGATGGCGACCGTTAAATTTTGGTATAACGAGTTTCAACGTGGTCGTACGTCGGTTTTTGATGATCCACGCCCAGGTGCTCCGAAAACAGCCACTACGGAGGAGAACGTGACAAAAATACACGATATCGTTTTGTCAGACCGCCGATTAAAGGTGCACGAGATAGCTGCGATAGTAGGCATCTCAGAAGAACGCGTGTGGCATATCCTACATGAGATTTTAGGCATGAGGAAGCTGTCAGCAAGGTGGGTGCCGCGTTTGCTGACTGCAGACAACAAGTGCATCCGTGTGACCAGTTCAGAGCAGTGTTTGGAGCTGTTTAATCGCAATCCAAAAGAGTTTTTGCGTCGTTACGTGACCGTCGACGAAACATGGATTCACTACTACACTCCAGAGACCAAGGAGCAGTCAAAACAGTGGACCTTACCCGGTGAACCTGCTCCGTAGAAGGCGAAGACGGTCCCGTCGGCCGGAAAGGTGATGGCCACTGTTTTCTGGGATTCTCAAGGTGTGATTTTTATTGACTATCTGGAGAAGGGCAAAACGGTCACAGGACAGTACTACGCCAAACTATTGAGCCGATTTAACGCCGTGTTAGAAGAAAAACGGCCCCATTTGTCTAAAAAGAAAGTGCTTTTCCACCACGATAATGCACCGGCTCACACTTCTGCACTCGCCACGGCTAAATTGGTCGAATTACGCTACGAACTGCTGCCCCATCCACCGTATTCTCCAGATTTGGCTCCGTGCGACTTTTTTTTGTTTCCGAACCTAAAAAATTCGCTCGCCGGGAAGAGATTCCACTCCAATAACGAAATAATCGCCGCCACGGAGGCCTATTTTGCAAACCAAGAGAAAACATGTTTTTCAACGGGGTTAAAAAAATTGGAACACCGCTGGACCAAGTGTATTCAACTAAAAGGAGACTACATTGAAAAATAAATTTTATTTTTTGTAAAATTTTGGTGTTTTCATTTGTAGGCTAGGTACTTATCAAATGACCCTCGTAAGCTATACTACGATGTACGCCTTATTCAATGGCTTCTTTATTAATCGATAATCAAATTTAATATAGTTACTTTATATTAAAATATAATAAATAAATAAAAATAATTTTTGTTCCTCATAAATAAAGGAAATATGTAAAGGGTGTACATATAATCTCTACCATACCGATATCGTTATTTGATTTTTATTTACTACTACTATAATACTGCGCACTTCTTTTTAAACGAATGCGATTTTCTTCACAATTCATGCTAAAATTTGAGGTTAAAATTTTTTTTAAATTTCAGCTTACAATGTTCTTATTTATTGTTCAGTAATACGTATTTTTAAATTTAAATATAATAATAATCTAATCAATAATGAGATGAGTTATCTTTTTATCAAGACGTATTGTTTCCATGAATTGTGAAAAACAGAAAATCGCACTAATTTAAAAAAAAAGTTCGCAGGGTTATAGTAATTAAAATTAAATAACAATGTCGGTATGGTAGAGATTTATATGTACACCCTTTTCATATTTCCTTTGTTTATGACAAAAAAAAATTATTTTTATTTATTTATTATATTTTTATATTAACTAACTATATTAAATTTTATTATCGATTAATAAAAAAAAGCCATTGAATAATGCGTACATCGTAGTATAGCTTATGTATCACTTTCGAAAAGACAAACTGGAAGTCTTTCATAGGTGAGTGGTTAGAGCGTCCGACTACCGTGCCAAGGGTCGCGAGTTCGATTCCCATCGTCTGCAAACAAATTTTAATTTTTAAATTTAATGTTTTTCTCGCATATTAAGTATATGTGATACTTAAATGATAAAATGTGCTAATAAAAATATATATATTTGTCCAGGTACGTTTATGGCGACCGGCAGTATATTGATTTGTAGCGGTATATTCAGGGGTATTTGACGCCTTCCATTACGATTCTGCTATTATTTTTTATCTATATTCACTTTTGAAAAATAGTAATGTAACTAGGTTTATGGCGTCCACGTGTTTATTGTAATATTTGTCTATGCCGGTTTATGGCGACCGACAGTATTTTCATTTATAGTACTATAAACCAAGGTATTTAAGGTTTCTAATTACGATACTGGTATTATTTTTGACATATATTGACTTACGAAAAATTGTAATGTAAGTAGGTCTATGGCCAGGGGCGTCATTACCGGTATGGACGGTCTGGACCAGACCAGACCCCGATCATTAGTCCATTGGAATTCCAGACCCCGCAAAATGAAAATTCGCATACCATAAAATTTTAATTATTAAGTTAAACCCAAGTAGCCGGGGGACGCGAGGCCCACGCATATTAGGGAATTACGTAGACATGCAACAATAAGCAAGACCATTATTTAAACAATTTATAAACCCAAGTAGCCAGGGGACGCGAGGTCCACGCATATTAGGGAATTACGTAGATATGCAACAATAAGCAAGACAATTATTTAAACAATTCTTAAACCCAACTAGGCGAAGGATATGGGATCCACGCATGTAAGGGAATTGCGTAGATGTACCACAATAAGCAAGACCAATACTTAAACCATTTTTAAAATCAAGTAGGCGAGGGATGTGAGGTCCACGTATATAAGGGAGTCATGTAGAAATGAAAAAATAAGCAAAACGATTATTTAAATTATTTTTAAACCCAAGTAACCGGGGCACGCTAGGTCCACGCATATTAGGGAATTATGTTGCCGTACAACAATAATTAAGACAATTATTTAAACAATTTTAAACACAAATATGTGGGGGATATGAGGTTAACGCATATTAGGGAATTACGTAGATGTGCAACAATAAGCAAGACCATTATTTAAACAACTTTTAAATCCAAGTAGCCGGGGGACGTCAAGTCCATGCATATTAGGGAATTACGTAGACGCGCAACACTAAGCAAGCCAATTATTTACACAATTTTTAAATCCAAGTAACCGGGGGACGCGAGGTCTACGAATATCACCGAATCATGAAGACATTAAACAATAAGCAAAACAATTATTTAAATAATTTTTAAACCCAACTAGCCGGGGGACACGGGCTTCACGCATATTATGCAGACGTGCAACAATAAACAAAACCATTATTTAAACAATTTTTAACCCTAGGCGGGGGATATGAGGTCCACGCATATTCGGGAATTACGTAGAAGTGCAACAATAACCAAACAATTATTTAAACGATTTTAAACCCAAGTTGGCGGGGAATATGATTAATTTTTGAGATGCATACATTACATACAATATATGCTACATATGTTTTATACGCTAAAGCTATTTAGTATTTGAATTTTGTAATATTTGGTGTTGTGCTGTGTTCGAGAATGCGGTTTCTCGGCAAAATAATTGAAAATTTTCATTATTATTCTGGGTTTATTTAACGTGACTACCATAAGATAGCAGAAAAATAGACAATGTTTTCTATGATAATTAAAAACTGGCACAAAATAAAGAAAAGTATTAATTGTTAAAGTGTGGACATTTTTATCTCTAACTGGGTTGCGAGAAGGCGGTTTTTAGATCCCATTCGCTTCCAACTATGAGGATATTTGATCTTTTCTTTAGTTTTTCTTTTAATAATGAAATGAATTTCGACTATTAATTATATATCTCGTATTTAATTTTCACTTTCTCTATCAGTCTGAATGTTCAGATCTTGCCATTGTTTGAACATTTACACTAAAAAAATAAAAACTGATAATTACCCATATTGGATTTTAATTATGAATTTCTGAGTTGGATATTGATAACAAACAGTACTGGAAAATATTACAGAAAATACAGTAAGATTTAGTATCTTGCTATGCATAGATTATTGATATAGCGATGGAACGGAAAAAAAACAGAGATATCCTCACGGTTCGAAACGACTTGGTGTTTGCGGAACAATAATAAACCATAATTATTTTAATACGCATCTTATAACGCCGTTATGATGGATAACATGGTCCACCGATTCCATGTTAATCTATCCTTTATACAATAATACGTCTTTGCATTTAAGGAGTCGCCATTTATCAATTATTGGCAGGTCGTGACAAGGCGGATTATGGAATAATAATGGATATTTATTGTTATCATTATCATTATCCACGGGTTTCTTATGGTAACATTCTTAAGGTTGCAAAATACAGGTTCACTGTTTCATGTAAATCTAAAACTGGACCATACACATAATAGTTCTTTGCCTTTGGGGTGTTGTGATGTTTTACGTTCCTGAAGGTTGCGAGCCGGCTGTTTGTGGATTAATAATCAGGGCGGACCCCGTAGCTATACTTATTCCAACTGGCTTTAATGAAAGCTACATAATGGTTGTAATGCGGTCGTAACGTCTTATCTCTAACAGGGTTGCGAGATGGCTGATTTTGGAAGAAAGCCACTTTGAACCGCAGCAACGTTTTATTTGTTCTTGTTCCTTCTTTACAAAGAAATTAGCTACAGTGAAAAGTAAATACTCTGTTGTTGAATTTTTATGCTACCAATCGGTTCTATTATCAGTTCTTTTGCTGGTTTTGCTATTTTTTCGAAAAAGTGAAAAAAGTATAATAACGCATAACAGTATTTTTATTATTAATTTTTGAGATGCATACATTACATACAATATATGCAAGATTTGTTTTATCAGCTATAGCTATTTAGTGTATGAATTTTGTAATATTTGGTATTGTGCTGTGTTCGAGAAGGCGATTTCTTAGCTAAATAATTGAAAGTTTTCATTATTATTCAGGGTTTATTTAACGCGACTACCTTAAGATAGCAGAAAAGAAGACAATGTTTTCTATGATAATTAAAAACTGGCACAAATTAAAGAAAAGTATTAATCGTTAAAGTGTGGGCACTATTATCTCTAACTGGGTTGCGAGAAGGCGGTTTTTAGATCCCATTCGCTTCCAACTATGAGGATTTTTGTTCTTTTTTTTAGTTTTTCTTTTTATAATGAAATGATTTTCGACTATAATTACATATCGCTTATTTAATTTTTACTTTCTCTGTCAGACTGAATCTTCAGATCTTGCCATTGTATGAAAATTTACACTGAAAAATAAAAACTGATAATTACCCATATTGGATTTTAATTATGAATTTCTGAGTTGGATATTGATGAAAAATAGTACTGGGAAATATTACAGAAAATACAGTACGATTTAGTCTCTTGCTATGCATGGATTATTGCTATAGCGATGGAACGAAAAAAAAGCAGAGATATCCTCACGGTTCGAAACGACTAGGTCTTTGCGGAACAATAATAAACCATAATTATTATAATATGCATCTTATAACTGCCTTATGATGGATAACATGGTCCGCCGGTTCCATGTTAATCTATCCTTTATACAATAATACGTCCTTGTACAATATCCTTTTATACAATAATACGTCTTTGCATTTAAGGAGTCGCCATTTTTCAATTATTGGCAGGTCGCGACAAGGCGGTTTGTGGAATAATAATGGATATTTATTGTTATCATTATCATTATCCACGGTTTTCTTATGGTAACATTCTTAAGGTTGCAAAATTCAGATTCACTGTTTTATGTAAATCTAAATCTGGACCTTACACATAACAGTTCTCTGCCTTTGAGGTGTTGTGATGTTTTACGTTCCAGAAGGTTGCGAGCCGGCTGTTTGTGGATTAATAATCAGGGCCGACCCCGTAGCTATACTATTATTTCAACTAGCTTTAATGAAATCCACGTAATGGCTGTACTGCGGTCGTAACGTCTTATATCTAACTGGGTTGCGAGATGGACGATTTTGCTAGAAAGCCACTTTGAACCGCAGCAACGTTTAATTTGTTCTTGTTCCTTCTCTACAAAGAAATTATTTACAGTGCAAAGTAAATACTCTGTTGTTGAATTTTTATTATACCAATCGGTTCTATTATCAGTTCTTTTTCTGGTTTTGCTATTTTTCCGTGAAAGTGAAAAAAGTATAATAACGCATATCTGTTTTTTTTTATAATTAATTTTTGAGATCCATACATTACATACAATATATGCAAGATTTGTTTTATCAGCTATAGCTATTTAGTGTATGAATTTTGTAATATTTGGTGTTGTGCTGTGTTCGAGAAGGCGGTTTCTTAGCTAAATAATTGAAAGTTTTCATTATTATTCAGGGTTTATTTAACGCGACTACCTTAAGATAGCAGAAAAGAAGACAATGTTTTCTATGATAATTAAAAACTGGCACAAATTAAAGAAAAGTATTAATCGTTAAAGTGTGGGCATTATTATCTCTAACTGGGTGGCGAGAAGGCAGTTTTTAGATCCCATTCGCTTCCAACTATTTGGATTTTTGTTCTTTTTTTTAGTTTTTCTTTTTATAATGAAATGATTTTCGACTATAATTACATATCGCTTATTTAATTTTTACTTTGTCAGACTGAATCTTCAGATCTTGCCATTATATGAAAATTTACACTGAAAAATAAAAACTGATAATTACCCATATTGGATTTTAATTATGAATTTCTGAGTTGGATATTGATGACAAGTAGTACTGGAAAATATTACAGAACATACAGTACGATTTAGTCTATTGCTATGCATAGATTATCGCTATAGCAATGGAACGAAGAAAAAACAGAGATATCCTCACGGTTCGAAACGAGTTGGTGTTTGCGGGACAATAATAAACCATAATTATTATAATACGCATCTTATAACTGCCTTATGATGGATAACATAGTCCACCGATTCCATGTTAATCTATTCTTTATAGAATAATACGTCTCTGGATTTAAGGAGTCGCCATTTTTCAATTATTGGCGGGTCGCGAGAAGACGGTTTGTGGAATAATAATGGATATTTATTGTTATCATCATCATTATCCACGGTTTTCTTATGGTAACATTCTTAAGGTTGCAAAATACAGGTTCACTGTTTCATGTAAATCTAAAACTGGACCATAATAGTTCTTTGCCTTTGAGGTGTTGTAATGTTTTACGTTCCAGAAGATTGCGAGCCGGCTCTTTGTGGATTAATAATCAGGGCGGAGCCCGTAGCTATACTTATTTCAACTGGTTTTAATGAAAGCAACTTAATGGCTGTAATGCGGTCGTAACGTCTTATCTCTAACAGGGTTGCGAGATGGATGATTTTGGAAGAAAGCCATTTTGAACCGCAGGAACGTTTAATTTCTTCTTCTTCCTTCTCTACAAAGAAATTACTTACAGTGAAAAGTAAATACTCTGTTGTTGAATTTTTATAATACCAATCGGTTCTATTATCAGTTCTTTTGCTGGTTTTGCTATTTTTCCGAAAAAGTGAAAAAAGTATAATAACGCATATCTGCTTTTATTTATAATTATATTACGAAAATATCCTGCAGAATTACTGCAGAATTTATGCAGAATTTTCTGCATAGCTCCTGCATAACTTCTGCAAAAACATTGCAGAAACTCTGCAGAATTTTGTGTTGGCACTCTGTAAAAACTCTGCATCAACTATGCAAAACTTCTGCAGAAATTTGTGCTAATACGCTGCATATTTTCTGCAGACATTAAGTCCAATTTCTGCATGAATTTGCTCGTCTGCTGCTGTAGATCTATGCGGGATTTCTGCAGAATATTTCTATGAATTCTACAGAAAAATTTTCGATAAAATTTGTATTTGCTCTGCAGAATTTGAGAAGCCATTTTCTGCAGAACTTCTGCACAAGATCTGTACAATTTATCCAGAAAATCTATATATATTCTACAGAAAAGTTATTATCAACCATTGGATCTCTGCAGAATTTATGTAGGATTTCTGCAGAAAACGTATATTAATTTTCTAGGCAAATGTATACTTTAATTTTTGTAATTTTCTGCAGAATTATTGATCAGAGAATCAGAGAAATATGAGTCGATGAACTATTAATAGTTGAACGTACGTGAGGACTCTCACCTCAAAATCTCACCTGACCCATATCTTCAAAGTTTTTGCGACCCCTCAGAAAAGAAGTATTGTAAATAATTCCTTGAAATAAGTTTTTGGAGACTTCTTTATAAAATTCTTTGCTAAAAATATATTATTATTAGTATAAATTAAGTCTATAACTGTAAGTAAATAATAAAGACATGTAACATACCTGTAACATTGCAGGAAGATTATAAGAGAATAACATTAATGATATTATACTTAATGTGGAGAAAGGAGAAACGATGTTCAATGAGTCTCGTGCTCACGCTACTCGACGCCGACCCGCAATATCAAAATCACGCGAGGCCGGCGCCGAGCGCGCCCACGTGTACTCGACATTAGCAGGTAAACGCCGGTGTCCATGCGGCATTGTGTGTATAAGTATACACGCGCGCGGGGTCGACGATCGCAACGGCTTTAGATCACCCCGATGTTATACGCATAGATACAGGACCTTCTCTATTAAAGAAAAAAAGGAAAATAAATATCTGTGAGCGTCCTAGCAAGTCTGCTCTGCACGCGCGCGTGGGGACGGTAGAGGCAGATGTGAGAGCGAAGCAGAACTCGAGCGCGCACAGCTCTTATATCTGTATCTTTGGTATAGATACGTTGGTAGGCATGCTTCCTTGAGTCTCTAGCTTGAGGCTCTTCTGTCCCCCATATGTATCCATTTCTTATGAAACGAGTGTAAGTAACCAGTCACATATTTTTCAAATAAGTATGGAATCATTACATTTTTTCAATGTCTATATCTGTTACATTTTGCTTCCTCAAAGAGGAAGCTTTGTAATGGTGAAAAAAATTTTTGGAACAAAAAATGTTTAAAAACATTTTTTAAGACTTTTGGCACCAATATCCGATGTTTTTGAGAAAAAAAATGTTCGTGTGTGTGTGTGTGTGTGTGTGTTTGTGTTTGTGTGTGTACCGACTATAACTTTTGAACCAATTGACCGATTTTCATCGATGAGGGCTTATTCTCTTCGTTTAGACATAGAATAGAGATAGCTTAACCTATTTTTTCATTTTGTCGTTTTTCTTTTGTTTTATAACCAAAAAACGATTTTGAATTTTTAGTTTTTTTGATTTTTTCATATTATACAGCCATTATTACATAATATATAAACTGTTTTTGAAAGGTCTTCAAATTACCTACAATTTCTTTTTTTAAAAGTTGAATTATCTTTACTCTGTCATTTGTTATTAAGGAAAACATTTTTATATTTCATAAATTAATTTCTCAACAAATATTTTATTTATCGACTTGAAATTTTGACCACTTAGAACAATCATTGAAGACTATACTTGGTTAAAATTTCAAGTGATTATCTTCATTTGTTTTCTAGAAAAAAAATATTTTTGAAAAAAATTGCATTTTTTTTCGGATGCGGTAACAGGAGTAAAAGTTAGCCAATCTTCTTGAATTTTGGCACAGAGACAGCTTTTTTATATCTTCGAACCGAGTTCGTTGCCCAAAAAAAGCGGTCAATTACGATTAAAGATATTTGAGGTTAAAAATTTTTCTTTTTAATTTTCGAATCGCGTTTTATCAGAGAATTGTTGATTTATCGACCTAAAATTTTAACCACTTATAACACTCATTGAAGACTATATTTGGTTAACATTTCAAGTGATTATCTTCATTTGTTTTCTAGAAAAAAAATATTTTTGAAAAAAATTACATTTTTTTTCGGATGCGATAAGAGGAGTAAAAGTTAGCCAATCTTCTTGAATTTTGGCACAGAGACAGCTTTTTTATATCTTCGAACCGAGTTCGTTGCCCAAAAAAAGCGGTCAATTACGATTAAAGATATTTGAGGTTAAAAATTTTTCTTTTTAATTTTCGAATCGCGTTTTTTCAGAGAATTGTCGATTTATCGACTTAAAATTTTAACTACTTATAACACTCATTGAAGACTATATTTGGTTAAAATTTTAAGTGATTATCTTTTCGCGAAATAAAATATTTTTGAAAACAAGGGAATTTTCTTTCGGATACGTTACCAGGAGTAAAAGTCAACCAATCGTCTTAAAATTTGGCACAGAGACAGCTTTTTTATATCTTCGAACCGAGTTTGTTGCCAAGAAAAAATCGGTAAATTACTATAAAGATATTTGAGGTTATAATTTTTTTTTTAATTTTCTAATTGTGTTTTTTCAGAGAATTGTTGATTTATCGACCTAAAATTTTAACCATTTATAACACTCATTGAGGATTATATTTGGTTAAAATTTAAAGTGATTATCTTCATTTGTTTTCGAGAAAAAAATATTTTAGAAAACAAGGGAATTTTCTTTCGGACGCAATAACAGGAGTAAAAGTTAACCAATCGTCTTGAAATTTGGCACAGAGACAGCTTTTTTATATCTTCGAACCGAGTTCGTTGCCCAAAAAAATCGGTCAATTACTATTAAAGATATTTGAGGTTAAAAATTTTTCTTTTTAATTTTCGAATTGCGTTTTTTCAGAGAATTGTTGATTTATCGACCTAAAATTTTAACCACTTATAACACGCATTGAAGACTATATTTGGTTAAAATTTCAAGTGATTATCTTCATTTTTTTCCGATCGAGAAATAAAATATTTTTGAAAACAAGGGAATTTTCTTTCGGGTACGTTACCAGGAGTAAAAGTCAACCAATCGTCTTGAAATTTGGCACAGAGACAGCTTTTTTATATCTTCGCACCGAGTTTGTTGCCAAAAAAAATCGGTAAATTACTATAAAGATATTTGGGGTTATAATTTTTTTTTTTAATTTTCTAATTGTGTTTTTTCAGAGAATTGTTGATTTATCGACCTAAAATTTTAACCATTTATAACACTCATTGAGGATTATATTTGGTTAAAATTTGAAGTGATTATCTTCATTTGTTTTCGAGAAAAAAAATTTTTTGAAAAAATTTTTGGATTTGCTATTACCAAATCAATTAGTTGACTGCAGTACTGTCACGCCCATCTATATTATCGTGTTAGTGCGGTTGATAAAGTGTTTGAGATAGGGGCAATACGCAATATATCTATTGAATTAACCGATAAATGGTATACTGCTATTCTTAATTAGTAGGAAACCCTATATCTCTGAGTAAAATTGGTCTACAGACTAAGTCTTGGGCAATTTTGTCAGAAATAGTATATATTTTTAGGATATATATTGTATGTGGTTTAAATAACATGTTTCTCTTTTTTTATACATGATTTTGGCCTCAGAAGCCACTAGGTGTAAGACCGTCTTAAGAGAAAATAAGACTGAATGAGAAAAAGGAAAGCGTAAAGCAAAAAAAGAAGATGCAATAACACTGACACAAAGATTCAGGTACAGACACGTACACACAAACAGACAAGAGCTTGAAATCGTAATCATAAATGTGCCACATGTGTGCGAAAGATTGGCATGCTATGTTGTATGTTGTGTCTTCAAACCCGTGCGCAGGAAAGTCTGTATTCCTTAAATCCTCCAGATTGAAATATAATAGAATATTTTGTCGGATAAAAACACAATAATAGTATATTACGATACGTGTGACTTAAGTGGCCCATTATTGCACGGCGTGAGGTTAGCGCCCGAGCGCAGCGATATATATATATATAGTAACATTATATATCATATAATGTAATACGTCATACAATGAAGCATATTGACAGAGCTTCACATTTTTTAATTCTTGTATGGTATCTAAACACTGTTGTCTGTACGTCGAAAGGTCTTCATTAACCTTATTCATCATAGAATGTTAAAAAATTCTATTCTGATTGCTAATTGGAAAATTTATTAAGCCTAGTTTAATAATGTGCTTACATGCACTTAAATAAAAAATATTTCCAAATGGAAAATCTTCTTTGGATGCTATGTAATTAAATGCCGTTTGACCATTTTTATTAGTAATATTTATATCAGCTCCACAATCCAATAAATACTGAACAGCAACCTCAGGAACTAAATGGAGAGGTGTATTACCATTGTCATTTTGCTGATTTATGTTACCATTGGCATCAATAATTCTACTCATCCAATAAAAAAATATATTATCATCACCAACATATTCAAATATTGATTGAAAGACATTTGAATTGTTAAGAGGAAGGTTGAGATCAGCTCCACTTTGTAACAACAAATCAAACACTTCTCTCTTATTAAAAAAGATTGATACAAATATTGGAGGACCAATCCAGGACATTGCATTTATGTTCGCACCATATTCTAATAGTAATGTTATTGTACTGATATTTCCATTTTGAGCTGCAAAATGCAATGCAGTAAATCCTATTATTGCTGAATCCTCCGTATCATCCTCAGATACAACGCTGTTAATTTTTGCATTTCTTTCCATTTCATTGCACTGTAGCGCATTTTTAATAGCTTCATGATTATCAATTTTACATATGTAATGGAAATAAGATAAATGAGGCTCGTCCCACTGAATATCGTTAACAGACATTTTTTTATGTTCACAGTTCGTCACTTTTTTTTACTTATGAAGTTATTTGCCACAGGCTATGCACTCTAGTTCGTCACTTGGCAATCAAACAGCAAATATCTCAGACTTTTTTTGTTATTCTTCAAACAAAGAATATAGAATATATTATCATGCGTAGAAGGTCGGATCGCGGGGTTTTCGTGAAGCCAAAAATAAGTGTTAGTTCAGCCCTCCATAAGGCAGGCGGCGCTACGTTCACCTATGCTTAAGCATGGGCAAACGTAGCGCCGCCTGCCTTATGGGGGGCTGAACTAACGCTTATTTTTGGCTTCACGAAAACCCCCCGATCCGACCTTCTATGCTTAATGATAATATATTATATTCTCTGGTAAGAGACCCGCCCCTCCCATAGAGGGCGCTACAGGCAAAAAAAGAACAGGAACAGATGTAAGAATAACATGGATCTCTATATCTATATATATGATGAACAGGAACAGCTAAAAGGAACACCTTGTACTATTCCTGTAACAGTTCTGGGCGCTACACGCAAAATGAAAAAGTTATACACGGAAAAAAATTTGGAAGCTCCAGACCTCCGGTATTTATGCGAGTTGAATCTGTAAGAATCCAATATCTTCGGAGTCTTTACGATTCAAAAAACGTATGTTCTGAACTCCAATTCTGTCAAACCCGAGACTCCGAGATTTCCGGTGTTGTAGCGATTCCACTTTGGAAGCCTGAGGCCCCCATCTCTGGTATCCTAGCGCGACAGCGTTGAGAGAGTCGGCCGCCGAGATACAAAGAATGGGGGCCTGAGGACTCCATCGGGCGAATCCCCACGCACCGAAAACTCGGAGTCCTCGCCATTCTAATATGGCATCCATACACAACCGAAATTGTTGGAGTACTGTTGATTCCAAGCTTCCGACATCCCAGGCTTCCAAATTTTTTTCCCTGTAGGAACAGGAACAGATATAAGAATAACATGGACATGTATATCTATATATATGTGGAACAGGAATAGCTAGGAGATGTTCCTCATATATATATATATATATATATAGATATACTAACCCATGTTAAATCTTATATCTGTCCTGTGTCTTTTTGCCTGTAGCGCCCATTCCTGTTCCTCATATATATAGATATACAGATCCACGTTATTCTTATATCTGTTCCTGTTCTTTTACTTTTTTGGGCGCTACAGGCAAAAAGACACAGGAACAGATGTAAGATTTAACATGGGTTAGTATATCTATATATATGAGGAACATCTCCTAGCTATTCCTGTTCGACATATATATAGATATACATGTCCATGTTATTCTTATATCTGTTCCTGTTCCTATAACTTTTTCATTTTGCGTGTAGCGCCCATTTCTTTTTGCCTGTAGCGCCCTTAGGAGTTTCGCGAACTGTGTGTACGACCGTGTAAGAGGCCTAAAAAAAAAACAAAAGTCAGTGCTGGAATTTTTTTTGGCTCTTGCTAAACGACCGTCAGATTTCATGAGAGGGCATATACATATATATTGGTAAGATCTAACCTTCAATTTTCTGTAGTTGAAGAATTGACGCTTGAATAAAGAAAAGAATAGACAAGGATTGAGGTTTGACTAAAGAAATAATAGTCTCTTCCAGGTCAGACTCTCAACACAACGGTTTTTACGTGTTTTTAAATGTGTTGTAGGTTATTTGTCCGTCAGATCTGACGGTCGTTTAGCAGAGGCGATAAAGAAAAGAATAGACAAGGATTGAGGTTTGACTAAAGAAATAATAGTCCCTTCCAGGTCAGACTCTCAACACAACGGTTTTTACGTGTTTTTAAATGTGTTGTAGGTTATTTGTCCGTCAGATCTGACGGTCGTTTAGCAGAGGCGATTTTTTTTTGAGAGTTTCTTTACTATATATATCTTTTACTGTACAACATATTATCTCCCCTGTACAACTGTACTGTACCGTTTATATATGGTTTACTGTATATATTAGTGGTTTGGAGCAGTATTTTGAAAAAAAAATTGTTTTTTTTAGAATAATTAGAATAAAAACATTTGATTGGAAAAGAAACGGTTTTTTAAAAATGTCAATCAAAGAAGAAAGTACTATTGAAGACATGAACAGTATTAATTTAATGAGTGTGGATGATTTTTCTAAATTTTTTACAGTAGATCAGGTTCTCGGACAAGTAACTAAAAAATTTAGATCATTTGATGAATTTTTAGAAAATAAGAAGTTGATAAAGCAGTTAAAAAAAGTAATGGCACTATTGAATTCATCAAATACAAATAGTATAATTGAGGCCTTTATAAGAATTGCTGAAAAGCATAAGCTTTTATACAAATTTAGCATCCCTTATAGAATATGGTTAAGAAACCATTTGATTTTATATATAAATCTTTTGCTTCCTGCTTCAATGTGTCAAGTTGAATTTACTGGTAGGTACACAAGAGAAAGCAATAAGGGATGCAAAATTGTGGCAAAAAGTGATATTAGAAGAAATGAGCAAATCGATTGCTTAGTTGGAATCTTTCGAATAATAAGTATAGCTGAAGAAGAAATCTTGATAAAACAGAATCTGCACTTTTCGATCACAAGTGAACGGACAAGGACTCTTTCTTTAATGCTTGGACCAGCAGCATTTGTCAACCATGACTGTTGCCCAAATGCTCGCTACACTTATAAATCGAAATCTGAAATGGTTATGACTGCCATAAAAGACATTCACAAAGGAGATGAAGTTCTATGCAGTTATGGAAAACATTACTTTTCGTACAAGAACCAGTCATGTGAATGCAAAACATGTGAGCAAAACCATAAAGGATTTTTTTCTCAACCAATTATTTTATCTGGTAAGAATAATTTGTATTTATCTATATAAAATAGAATAATTATAATTTACCTTTGCTAAACAGCCATCAAACTGACAAACAAATAAGCCTATGCCCATTGATTTCCCTGATGTGCATTTGCAATATTGCTACTATTTGATGGATCTTAAGTTTGAAAAATTGGAGTACAATGAAAATTTTTGAAAATTTATTTTCACTTTACAATTACATTAAAATTCCAGATAAGGATCTTAAAATGATATGTATTTTTACTTAGTTACATGTAGTTACAAAAAAATTATTTCGTTGTATATCAACATTGCAAACTTCAAACTCATACCATTTGCCACTTCAATACTGTTAAAATAACAATTTTTCAATATTTCTCTCCTCCCCCTTCCAATTACAGGTTTATTACCTGGTAACTTTGGGGCACAAATGAAATTATTTTTTTTAATAATACCGAAAAAATACATGTCAGCCCCTATAGCATCCGATATTGGAGCAATATTGCTCCAATATTGCTTTATCATATTCCCTCACTGCTAGTATACATGGACAAAACCATGGTGCAATATTGCTGCAGCCCGTGCTTTCCGTTTCACCATTGCTTTTTTAAAATGATGGGTCAGGCTCTCTGTCATAGCAATATTGAGGCAATATTACTCCAACAATCAGTGACCAAACAGGAGCATTCTTCCAGTGTTCATATATATTGTACAAATATTCTCGCAATATTGCAAAATCATCAGAAAAATCATCTTAAAAATATAATTATAAAATTAATATTCCTTTCGTGTTGATAAATATTGGCTGAATATTACTGCAATATTGCTATGACAAAGAGCCTGACCATCATTTTAAAAAAGCAATGGTGAAGCGGAAATCACGGGTTGCAGCAACATTGCTCCATGGTTTTGTCCATATATACTAGCAGTGAGGGAATATTGGCGAATATGGGAAGTATGCTAAAGCAATATTAGAGCAATATTGCTCCAATATCGGGTGCTATAGGGGAGATAATATATTTATTAATATTAGACAAACCTATATACAAAATATATTATAATTTCATATTTTTTCTTATTTGACCACCATACAGCACATACTATTAAATCTGATGGTTGTTTTTAGTAAGACCCTTTTATAATTTCTGCCATTTTAATAAAATAGAACAAATAATTAGAATGTTCCGGATGTTTTATTGCGTTCCTCTTCAGGTTAAAACGTTTAGTCAATTACATCTTATATGGAAGTGTATTCTGTTCATCAGAGATGAACACTGCAAACACATACGATGTAATTGACCAAACGTTTTAATTTCAAGGATGATATAATAAAACGTCCGAAACATTGTAACTATTTGTTCTATTTAATAAAAAAATTCCTCGTAGTATGGCCATTAACTTCATACGAACCAACTACAATTCATTCTACTATCAACTACAAAAAAAAGCAAAATATATTCAACTTGTCTATATAGAAACGTATAAATTAAGACTTTTACAGAACATAGTCTGCATTTGTGTATTAAAGACAGACATGTACAGAATATTATGAATACCCGGTTGTAAATATTCACCTGGTTTTCACCTGAATTTCCACCTGAATTATCACCTGAATTTCCACCTAAATTTTACGTGAAATTCGTGTAAAATGTATGCGAAAACCACCCAAATTTTATGTGATTTATACCTGTATTTCACGTGTCAAAATTCTAAAAACGTCAGGTGAATTTCACGTGATTTTCACCCGATGCTCACGTGAACTTCACCGGAGATAAATTAAAGCTTCCTTCTTGTGACATCGTTTTTTCAGGTGAATTTCACGTGATTTACATGTGAATCCACACGAATTTCACATTTATTTCACCTATATTCCGTAGTATTTTCGGGTGAATTTAACCTGAAATTCACGTGATTTTCACCCAATATTCACGTGAACTTCACCACAGATAAATTAAAGCTTCTTTCTCTTGTTATCGTTTTCTCAGGTGAATTTCACGTGATTTTCACCCAATATTCATGTGAACTTTATATAGACCCTATTGAAAGTATCCATCGGGATTTCCATATAGAAATATACATGGATTCCATATGGACACTCATATGGAAATCCACCTGAAAATCTGTTCCAAAACGTCATATGCAAATCTGTATGAAAATCCATGTGAAAATCCATATGAAAATCCATGTACAAATCTATGTAGAGATGCAATTAAAAATCTGCCCTGAACCTGGATTATTTATGGACATACTACTGCAGATACGATTTGAACTTCGCCGAGAACCATCATTGGAATATATATAAAAAGGCTATATCGGTATTAGTATATATAACTAATGGATATGATACATACCTAGCTGCAACATTACAATAAGATATAAGATCACTGATGATATTTTGCTTAATGTGGAGAAAGAAGTAACGACGTTTAACGAGCCTCGTGCTCGCGCTACTCGACAACGACCCGTGATATCAAATTCACACGAGGCCGGAGCCGAGCGCCCCTACGTGTACTCGATTATTAGCAGCTACCATGAATAGTTGGGACGGGCGGTTAAACTCGGCGACAGCGCGAGAAGTCGACATCTTGGCGATGATGGTGCTCTTCAAAGAAACAGCTCAAATTTTTAAAATCGTTTATGCTTTGTAAGTTTACTGATAATTATTATTTCACAAAATTTTTTCAGATTCTTTATTAAAAATCCTTAAAAATGAGCCCTACTAAAACAATATTGGCGAACAACCCTCTTTTGTAAAGAATTGTATATTTTTTAAATACCAATAGAAACCAATCATTTGTATTTCTGACAACCAGATGGATTTGAGATTTTAATGTTATTCATATATCTAATGTTATAGATCTTGTCAATAAGTTTCTCAAAGCAGAAAAAATACATTCAACATCTATTTTCAACAATATTTTCACCAGGCTTGTAAGTAAAAATATTCATCTTTATTTTCCTAAATTTTCAATGGGAGCCGGTTACACTGTTATTAAACTCTATATGTATTTTTCATATCTACTCGAAAGAAAATTTCATAAGTTATCGAGTGTTATGTGTGCCAAATGAAAAAGTATATTACTATAAAAAAGTTTAAATCAAAGTAGTTGAAAGACAATTTAGCAATTGTGTATTCCGATGCCCAGACAAGAACTTCTTACTCAATTATTTTCAAATAAAATATGGTTTTCTTATTAAGTCTGCGCTTCATGTAATTTCATAAATTATGTAATTTACAATCTTATAAATCATTAAGATCCATAATTCAATTATTTATTTGTGACTTATTCACTGAATAGTTTATGAAATTTCATGAAGCGAGGGCTTAATAAGAACACCATATTATATTGGACTATTATTGAGTAAGAAGTTCGTGTCTGGGCATCGGAATATACAATTGTTAAATTGTCTTTCAACCACTTTGATTTAAACTTTTTATAATAATATACTTTATCATTTGGGACACATAATACTGGATAACTTATGAAATTTTCTTTCAGTAGATATGAAAAATACATATAGAATTTATTAACAGTGTAACCGGCTCCCATTGAAAATTTAGGAAAGTAAAGATGAATATTTTTACTTACAGGCCTGTTGAAAATATTGTTGAAATAGATGTTTAATGTATTTTTCCTGCTTTGAGAAAACTTAGTGACAAGATCCATGCCATTAGATATATGAATAACATTAAGATCTCAAATCCGTCTGTGGTCAGAAATACAAATTATTGGTTTCTATTGATATTTAAAAAATATAGAATGCTTTTCAACAGGGTTTTCTAACAATGCTTCGAGGCTTATTGGAAAAGCTCTTAAATAAGGACTCAATAAAGCTTTTGTCACATGCAAAATATTCTGCTTTATCAAATGGATCATAATTCATAATATAAATATAACTATATTCTTAAAATAAAAAACAAATTTTTTAAAATTTTGAGCTGCTGACTTCATGTGAAATGCATTATAAATACCTATACTATATAATGTAATGTCATATGAAATGTCAGTATTCTTTCATACTGCTAACAAAAACAGATTGAATATTAGTTGATTCATTACACGGAGCAAAATTTATTTCTAAACTTTAATCTTTATAAGAAAATTTATTATTTTTATAGTAGTGCAGGGACATCCTCAGCATGGGGCATCTATGTTGTTTTAAATATTAATTTTTATTATTTTTGTAGCAAATTTTACTATTTCAAATAGTACTTTTTATGACTGCTGCAAAAATAATAAATATTACTATTTCAGATAATAAAATTTGCTACAAATGTAGTAAAAATTATTCTTTAAAAAATAAAATTTGCTATGAAAATTATAAAAATTACTATTTATAACAGTAAAGATCCTACATGTCGAATGTGTCCCAGTACTAAACTATAAAAATAATAAATTTTCTTATAAAAAGAGTAAAGTTTACAAATAAATTTTCTTCGTGTACAAGAAAATAAAAAGCATATATTATTATGGCCAATTCACATATAATTATAAAATAACTTCACATATTAAAGATTATTGACATGCGTGTGCCTCTAAGTTACTGTTATATAACTTACATCGAAAGAAGAAATCCATACATTGTTGCTAAATGCTAATTAATCATTAGAATATAGCTTACAGTTTGTAACCTAAATGCAGCAGTAAATTTAAAACACATTATACTTATGACATAGCCTTTTGCAAACTATAAGCTATGAAGGTAAACTCCAAATTATGAGGTAGGAAATGGAAAAAATTGGACATCCGACAAACTATATTGGATACGCTAGTTTATTCCAGCCTAACACCAGGCTGGAATGAACTAGCGTATCCTATATAGTTCATCTATTGTCCAATTTTTACAATTTCCTTAATCATACTTATACGAACAATTTAAAACACACCGTACAAATTATGAGGAATTTTATAAACTCTAATTAAATGTTCTTATTATAAATAACTAAAAAATAATTATCGAACAATCATTCCCAATTGAAATATGTCAAGTTGAAATTACTATAATAAGATACGAGGCCAGGCAAGAAAATTTTTATAATAATGGTTCACCTATTATTCGTTAAACATAAGTGTGATATTATAAGGACAGCAGTGATAGTGTCAGATCTAAAATCATATGAACTGTCAGTGTTCTTTCATACTGCTACCTGAAACATAACAATATAAATTGAATATTAGTTGTGCGTGTCTTGGAACTGTAAATAGTCATTCTGTTTTTTTTTTTTTTTTGAAGTTAAAGTTATAGTTATGCTTTGCAAGTATTCTACATATAGAATATTACAAGTTATTGTTATATAACTTTCATTGTTAGAAGAAATCCATACATTATTACTAAATGCTACTTGATCATTAAAATATAGCTTACAGCTTGTACTCTAAATACAACGGCAGTAAATTTCAAACAATATTATATTTATTACATAGCCTTTTACAAACAGTTAACTGTATTTCAATGGTAAAGTATAAATATTATATAATTATATAACAATAATTTATACTTTTATATGTGGAAAACTTGCAATCCATAAATATTAAATTATACAAAACAGAATAAACAATGTCAATCGAACACATGCACCTGTCAATACTCTTTAATATGTGAAGTTATTTTATAAATATAAGTATAAATATAAATATAAATATGTTAATAAAAAACCTTTTATTTTTAACAATAAATCATTGGGAAAGTACTTACTATACCAAGTGTCATCCTTGGAAATGCATATACAGATAAGTCGCACCCAGTCAACCCTATAGAAGAATAAACATTGCTTGAAATAACATTAGCTAACTATTAAATATTGGAATGTTACTCACCAGTTGAGGAGACGGCAACAAACTTGCAAAAAGGACTTTTCTAGCATCAAGTGCATTGTAGCAGGGATCACTGGATCAGGAAGAAGAATTTGCCATGACTGTCAGAGGAGGATGAAATAGCTTTCGCCATCAGGTAATGCACAGCTCCCTCGTAGCACAACTAGCATAAGAAAATGAAGAAACACGAAACAGACGCAAAAATACATGAAAAAGTGGGTGCACTGATCTCACCTAGATGTAAACGTGGGAAACATAACCACGAATATCACACCTTACTCGTCCGGCAACGTCAGCACAACACTCGTCACAACCTCGGAGATGACAGCGTGGATAGCAGCAGAAGGTCTTTCTCGACGTAGATGCAGCCACCAGTAACCACCACACTCTCACGTTCGAACTTACGTCGTCGTAACCCTTGAAGCACGCGAGAGCACCGGTCTATTAGACGACGTTCGATAACTGCCGCCGGCCGCGCGTAGATGTGTAGAAAGTAATAGAGAGAGAGAGAGAGAGAGAGAGAGAGAGAGTCAGCTGTCAGTGAGGCTCCTGTCACATAGGCGCGTACGATTGCGTTCGACTGCGTTCGAGCGCGTTCGACCGCGGTTATGCGCACGCGCTCGCTTCTCTTCGTCCGCACGCGATCGAACGCTCTTATGTGCCGGGAGCCTTATGCGCACGCGCTCGCTTCTCTCATTGGTCGTCATAGCTCCCAACCAATGAGAGAAGCGAGCGCGTGCGCATAACTGCGGTCGAACGCGCTCGAACGCAGTCGAACGCGATCGTACGCGCCTATGTGACAGGAGCCTCACTGGCAGCTGCCTCTCTCTCTCTCTCTCTCTCTATTACTTTCTACACATGTACGCGCGGCCGGCGGCAGTTATCGAACGTCGTCTAATAGACCGGTGCTCTCACGTGCTTCAAGGGTTACGACGACGTAAGTTCGAACGTGAGAGTGTGGTGGTTACTGGTGGCTGCATCTACGTCGAGAAAGACCTTCTGCTGCTATCCACGCTGTCATCTCCGAGGTTGTGACGAGTGTTGTGCTGACGTTGCCGGTCGAGTAAGGTGTGATATTCGTGGTTATGTTTCCCACGTTTACATCTAGGTGAGATCAGTGCACCCACTTTTTCATGTATTTTTGCGTCTGTCTCGTGTTTCTTCATTTTCTTATGCTAGTTGTGCTACGAGGGAGCTGTGCATTACCTGATGGCGAAAGCTACTTCATCCTCCTCTGACAGTCATGGCAAATTCTTCTTCCTGATCCAGTGATCCCTGCTACAATGCACTTGATGCTAGAAAAGTCCTTTTTGCAAGTTTGTTGCTGTCTCCTCAACTGGTGAGTAACATTCCAATATTTAATAGTTAGCTAATGTTACTTCAAGCAATGTTTATTCTTCTATAGGGTTGACTGGGTGCGACTTATCTGTATATGCATTTCCAAGGATGACACTTGGTATAGTAAGTACTTTCCCAATGATTTATTGTTAAAAATAAAAGGTTTTTTATTAACATATTTATATTTATATTTATACTTATATTTATAAAATAACTTCACATATTAAAGAGTATTGACAGGTGCATGTGTTCGATTGACATTGTTTATTCTGTTTTGTATAATTTAATATTTATGGATTGCAAGTTTTCCACATATAAAAGTATAAATTATTGTTATATAATTATATAATATTTATACTTTACCATTGAAATACAGTTAACTGTTTGTAAAAGGCTATGTAATAAATATAATATTGTTTGAAATTTACTGCCGTTGTATTTAGAGTACAAGCTGTAAGCTATATTTTAATGATCAAGTAGCATTTAGTAATAATGTATGGATTTCTTCTAACAATGAAAGTTATATAACAATAACTTGTAATATTCTATATGTAGAATACTTGCAAAGCATAACTATAACTTTAACTTCAAAAAAAAGAAAAACAGAATGACTATTTACAGTTCCAAGACACGCACAACTAATATTCAATTTATATTGTTATGTTTCAGGTAGCAGTATGAAAGAACACTGACAGTTCATATGATTTTAGATCTGACACTATCACTGCTGTCCTTATAATACCACACTTATGTTTAACGAATAATAGGTGAACCATTATTATAAAAATTTTCTTGCCTGGCCTCGTATCTTATTATAGTAATTTCAACTTGACATATTTCAATTGGGAATGATTGTTCGATAATTATTTTTTAGTTATTTATAATAAGAACATTTAATTAGAGTTTATAAAATTCCTCATAATTTGTACGGTGTGTTTTAAATTGTTCGTATAAGTATGATTAAGGAAATTGTAAAAATTGGACAATAGATGAACTATATAGGATACGCTAGTTCATTCCAGCCTGGTGTTAGGCTGGAATAAACTAGCATATCCAATATAGTTTGTCGGATGTCCAATTTTTTCCATTTCCTACCTCATAATTTGGAGTTTACCTTCATAGCTTATAGTTTGCAAAAGGCTATGTCATAAGTATAATGTGTTTTAAATTTACTGCTGCATTTAGGTTACAAACTGTAAGCTATATTCTAATGATTAATTAGCATTTAGCAACAATGTATGGATTTCTTCTTTCGATGTAAGTTATATAACAGTAACTTAGAGGCACACGCATGTCAATAATCTTTAATATGTGAAGTTATTTTATAATTATATGTGAATTGGCCATAATAATATATGCTTTTTATTTTCTTGTACACGGAGAAAAATTTATTTGTAAACTTTACTCTTTTTATAAGAAAATTTATTATTTTTATAGTTTAGTACTGGGACACATTCGACATGTAGGATCTTTACTGTTATAAATAGTAATTTTTATAATTTTCATAGCAAATTTTATTTTTTAAAGAATAATTTTTACTACATTTGTAGCAAATTTTATTATCTGAAATAGTAATATTTATTATTTTTGCAGCAGTCATAAAAAGTACTATTTGAAATAGTAAAATTTGCTACAAAAATAATAAAAATTAATATTTAAAACAAGATAAATCCCCCATGTTGAGTATGTCCCAGCACTACTATAAAAATAATAAATTTTCTTATAAAGATTAAAGTTTAGAAATAAATTTTGCTCCGTGTAATGAATCAACTAATATTCAATCTGTTTTTGTTAGCAGTATGAAAGAATACTGACATTTCATATGACATTACATTATATAGTATAGATATTTATAATGCATTTCACATGAAGTCAGCAGCTCAAAATTTTAAAAAATTTGTTTTTTATTTTAAGAATATAGTTATATTTAAATTATGAATTATGATCCATTTGATAAAGCAGAATATTTTGCATGCGACAAAAGCTTTATTGAGTCCTTATTTAAGAGCTTTTCCAATAAGCCTCGAAGCATTGTTAGAAAACCCTGTTGAAAAGCATTCTATATTTTTTAAATATCAATAGAAACCAATAATTTGTATTTCTGACCACCAGACGGATTTGAGATCTTAATGTTATTCATATATCTAATGGCATGGATCTTGTCACTAAGTTTTCTCAAAGCAGGAAAAATACATTAAACATCTATTTCCAACAATATTTTCAACAGGCCTGTAAGTAAAAATATTCATCTTCACTTTCCTAAATTTTCAATGGGAGCCAGTTACACTGTTAATAAATTCTATATGTATTTTTCATATCTACTGGAAAGAAAATTTCATAAGTTATCCAGTATTATGTGTCCCAAATGATAAAGTATATTATTATAAAAAAGTTTAAATCAAAGTGGTTGAAAGACAATTTAACAATTGTATATTCCGATGCCCAGACACGAACTTCTTACTCAATAATAGTCCAATATAATATGGTGTTCTTATTAAGCCCTCGCTTCATGAAATTTCATAAACTATTCAGTGAATAAGTCACAAATAAATAATTGAATTATGGATCTTAATGATTTATAAGATTGTAAATTACATAATTTATGAAATTACATGAAGCGCAGACTTAATAAGAAAACCATATTTTATTTGAAAATAATTGAGTAAGAAGTTCTTGTCTGGGCATCGGAATACACAATTGCTAAATTGTCTTTCAACTACTTTGATTTAAACTTTTTTATAGTAATATACTTTTTCATTTGGCACACATAATACTCGATAACTTATGAAATTTTCTTTCGAGTAGATATGAAAAATACATATAGAGTTTAATAACAGTGTAACCGGCTCCCATTGAAAATTTAGGAAAATAAAGATGAATATTTTTACTTACAAGCCTGGTGAAAATATTGTTGATAATAGATGTTGAATGTATTTTTTCTGCTTTGAGAAACTTATTGACAAGATCTATAACATTAGATATATGAATAACATTAAAATCTCAAATCCATCTGGTTGTCAGAAATACAAATGATTGGTTTCTATTGGTATTTAAAAAATATACAATTCTTTACAAAAGAGGGTTGTTCGCCAATATTGTTTTAGTAGGGCTCATTTTTAAGGATTTTTAATAAAGAATCTGAAAAAATTTTGTGAAATAATAATTATCAGTAAACTTACAAAGCATAAACGATTTTAAAAATTTGAGCTGTTTCTTTGAAGAGCACCATCATCGCCAAGATGTCGACTTCTCGCGCTGTCGCCGAGTTTAACCGCCCGTCCCAACTGTTCATGGTAGCTGCTAATAATCGAGTACACGTAGGGGCGCTCGGCTCCGGCCTCGTGTGAATTTGATATCACGGGTCGTTGTCGAGTAGCGCGAGCACGGGGCTCGTTAAACGTCGTTACTTCTTTCTCCACATTAAGCAAAATATCATCAGTGATCTTATATCTTATTGTAATGTTGCAGCTAGGTATGTATCATATCCATTAGTTATATATACTAATACCGATATAGCCTTTTTTATATATATTCCAATGATGGTTCTCGGCGAAGTTCAAATCGTATCTGCAGTAGTATGTCCATAAATAATCCAGGTTCAGGGCAGATTTTTAATTGCATCTCTACATAGATTTGTACATGGATTTTCATATGGATTTTCACATGGATTTTCATACAGATTTGCATATGACGTTTTGGAACAGATTTTCAGGTGGATTTCCATATGAGTGTCCATATGGAATCCATGTATATTTCTATATGGAAATCCCGATGGATACTTTCAATAGGGTCTATATAAAGTTCACATGAATATTGGGTGAAAATCACGTGAAATTCACCTGAGAAAACGATAACAAGAGAAAGAAGCTTTAATTTATCTGTGGTGAAGTTCACGTGAATATTGGGTGAAAATCACGTGAATTTCAGGTTAAATTCACCCGAAAATACTACGGAATATAGGTGAAATAAATGTGAAATTCGTGTGGATTCACATGTAAATCACGTGAAATTCACCTGAAAAACGATGTCACAAGAAGGAAGCTTTAATTTATCTCCGGTGAAGTTCACGTGAGCATCGGGTGAAAATCACGTGAAATTCACCTGACGTTTTTAGAATTTTGACACGTGAAATACAGGTATAAATCACATAAAATTTGGGTGGTTTTCGCATACATTTTACACGAATTTCACGTAAAATTTAGGTGGAAATTCAGGTGATAATTCAGGTGGAAATTCAGGTGAAAACCAGGTGAATATTTACAACCGGGTACCAAATTGTCTTATTGTTCCTCATATAAACAAGCTATAAAACTAACTTTCTACAAATAACTAAAAATAATAAAAAATAATAAAAAAAACTTGCTCCAAAGGCAAGTTATAGAAAAGGCCTGAGGGACGACCGTGCTACATATACTTTGAAATGGGTGCCCGAGAAATTGAAATATTTATTACAATTTTCAAGGCTTTTATATTAACTAAAAAAAAAATGACAACATGTGTATTACTGTTATACTATGTTGCACAAAAAGTTTCATGTAAAAATATGTTTAAATTATATTTCAAGTTTCCAATTCAAAATAAATTTTTACTGACTAAATTTTCTTAATTTTAAAAATTTAAACTATTTTCTACAAAATCCCAAATGGAAATAATAGTTTTAAACTTTTATAAAATTCTCAAATCTTGACTTATAATCTGCCAATATCACTAATAAACTTTTTCGAACTTTTATTATAGGTCATTTCCACCCGAGATGCTAAATTTTTACGTTAATATATATTTAAGTTGAATATATATTTAAGTTGAATATATATATATATATATATATATATATATATATATATATATATATATATATATATATATATATATATATATATATATATATATATATATATATATATATATATATATATATATATATATATATATATATATATATATATATATATATATATATATATATATATATATATATATATATATATATATATATATATATATATATATATATATATATATATATATATATATATATATATATATATATATATATATATATATATATATATATATATATATATATATATATATATATATATATATATATATATATATATATATATATATATATATATATATATATATATATATATATATAATGGAAATATATTAAAGTACTTTCATTATTTACTTGTAAGATGTATATTAATACCACAAGTACATTAATATCTTACAAAGTTAGTAAGTGTTAGTCAAAGTGCTCAAGAAATTAACATTAAAATTAATGTGAAAAAAGGCCTTAAGCATGATTTTAATTCTCCTTGAGAATTTTTTATACAGCGCTGTAGAATAACACAAAAATGAAAATTAGTACATGGTAGTAGTAAGGCAATTTCATATTCAAATTAATTTAGTGTTATCTATAAATTATATTGTTTATTTTGAATATGCATATATATATGATGGGATATTATCAACGAATTATTAAATTATATTAACAGGATGGCATGGTCCTATTATTACCGATCGAGCAATTATTTCAGTTTCAAGTTTATTAAAAATAAAATCCGTAGAATCACAAAAAATCAAGAGAATATGTAGTCAGAATTTGGAATAAGTTAACAAAAGAAAAATCGTAATGAATTCGTATATATATACATATATATATATATATATATATATATATATATATATATATATATATATATATATATATATATATATATATATATATATATATATATATGAAGAATGGAAAGAATGTAACATGAAAACCTACATTTTTACTTCTTGTTGAATCCTTTATAATGATTTAAAATTAAAATTAAAATACAAATTGATTTGCATATAGATTTTCAAATCGTAACTTAAATGCTTGTAAAATTATTTATTAATAAATATCATTAGTTATCAGATTTTTTTAGGTTACATATTTTTGACAAATAATTTATAATCTGTCAGAAAAATGACGAAATTAAATTATATCTTATCAGTTTTTGTGGTTAATTGACATGATAAAAACTGACCCTGCCGGAAGTATTTTCTGCACATTTCTGTATATTTCTGTTCATTTTTGTACATTTCTGTACATTTTATCAACTTAGATTTTTGTACAGAAATGTACAGAAATGTGCAGAGATGTACAATTCAAAGTTTTGTTCAAAAGTATCATACATACGTAAGAATTAATATTATTTATTTATAAATCTTTTATAATAAATTCTAAAACATAATTCTATTATTATTTAATGGTTGTTATACCTTTGTTTATATGTAATCTCATTTTCTGCTTATAATAAATTATTTTAAATATTAACTTGTAAATATTATTTGTTAATAATAACATATTGAATTGTTTGTCATTTATAAGTTTTTATTGAATTCTTTATTTTGGAATATCTTTGTATATTTCTGTATATTTTTATACATTTATGTACATTTCTGTATAAAAAATCTGCAGACATGTACATAAATGTACAAAAATGTACAGGAATGTACAGAAATATACAAAAATGTATACAAATGTACAGGAATGTATAAAAATATGCAGAAAAAACTTCCATCAGGGCATATAACAATTTTGTAAAGAAATATTTTTATAGGCAAAATTACTAACTAAGATTCTATATGGAAATCTGCATGGATTTTTTCAATGAGGAAATTCTTGAAGGTAAAGTGCATGTCGAAATCTATATGGAAAATGTTCTTAATTCTGCGGAATTCTTTGAGAAAATTTAGATGTGGATTTTGTTAGACACTCTTTTATAGACAAATTTATATAAAAATCATCATAAAATTTTATGCGAAAATCTATAGCGATTTCCCACACTGAACCTATGTGGGATATATATGGATTGAATAAGGGTTTCACATAGATTCTACATAGAATTCAGAATAAATTCCATATGGATTTTTGTAAATGAGTATTCTACTACAGTTTTGGAACTGACTTGTTTAATACTTGAATTTTTCAGTAATTTTTTCGATATAATTGTACCAATGTTTAATCGAAACAAAAATTTTGAAATTTTTAATTTTTAAATAATTAAGGTACTAATTACTATAACAGAGGATTCTATAGGTAATATAACGCATGTTTTAACCTCTGAATGCAAAATAATGAAAATTGCAGTATTCTCATTTTCCGTTTTGTACAGTTTTCAAGTTGCCAGAGGTGTGCTTCAACTTTTTTTTTTCGTGATTTTTTCGGACCAATTAGAGGAAATTTTTTTTTCTTTTTACTTCCCTGCATTTAAATATAGATAGAATTCTTAATACTGAATACAATCATTTCCAGTTTCCGTAAGTTTTTAATAGTAACTAGAGCAGGATTTCGGATGCAATTTCGGACTGAGCTTTAAACCAAGATCTCGACTGAGAAATTACCTGAGATTTACTTGAGATTTTTCTGAAAAATTTCCTGAAATAAAAAGCAAGCTGGCTAGGCAACCAGAAGGTTTATTTATAAGAATATTTTTTTGGACCATTTTTGAACTTAGAATTTTAACGGCCAAATTTTTTGCTTAAAATTGAGTTTCAAGGTTGATTAAAAGCATTTGATAATAAAGAAAAATTCATGAAGAATAATTTTTTAGAATCGAGACTGACAAAATTTTTCGTCTTTATTTATCGAGCGCCAAATCGTGCCATATATAACTCATGTTTACGATACTGAAACATACTTAAAAAAATTTATGATAAGCATTTCCGATGTATTTTTTCCTCAGCTTTCTAATGGTATAGGCAGTTTTCCCGAAATTTTTCATTTTCACTTTCAAAAAGTACAAAACGTGTTGTATCTCAAAAAGTGTATTTTTAATATTTTTTTTTGGCCCTCTAGATCGAAAGCTGAGTATTATTTTTACGTAGGAAAGGATATTTTCCAAAGAGTGCCCGAAAGGTTTTCTGCGAGAAATAGAATGCAAAAGAGTAGACGCACCGCCATTCGTGCACGCGGTCGTGCGCGGTCGTACGCGGTACAGGGCGCGGACTGAGCCCGCCTCGTTGCCTGTACAATAACCTTTTATAATCTTTAATTCTTTACCTGTTCTTCTGGATTCTTAATAATGCACGGGGTGATATTTTATTTATTATTTTACAAAAAAAATGAAGTTTGAAAATTGACAGCAATATAGTAACTCTTGTACTAACGTTTTTTTTTAGTGTAAATAATATTTTTTATGCGTATGTGTGCATCACAAAAATGTGAAGCTGATTTCAGGTGTTATGGACATAGAAAATGTAGCTCAAGACTCTCAGTGCATCTTAAAAACTACCACGATTGTATCCGAACAATTATGTGCAATGATACCCACAATAGATGCTATTCGGGTGACTATTTGAATTGCCCCGATATGCCTATATTACGAAAATATTTGCTTGAATGTTTTGATGAAAATTTTATATTTTTCAAATCGAGAATCAATCATGGTTTCAAACAGATCGGTGTACAATAGCTTTTAAAACTGTAAATATACACGAATTTATGGACAAATTAGGGAAAAAATTAATAAAATTAAAAAGTCACAATTTTTTCGCTAAGAAACAATTACTTTTTATAAATAGCGTAAAAAGCCATCTTCAAGAAGGAGAATTTCGCGAGTCTACAAGTTTCTACATTAAAATATGAATTTTAATGTCAGAAGAGCTGTACAATTGGGTTAAAGATTACAGCAAAGAAACCAAAGTTTTTTATAGCAATAAAGTATCGTATGAAAAAACGGTTTTAAAACTAAAACCAAGACCGGACAAGGTGGAGTCGATACCATGCACGTTACAATACCATGCTATTATTTTAATAGATGAAAGTACATTGAACCTCAAGAAAAATCTCTGAGTTCTGAGTATAAAATCTTCCCGAAAAAACTGCGAATAAAGAATTAAAGATTATAAAAGGTTATTGTATAGGCAACGAGGCGGGCGCAGTCTGCGCGCTGTACCGCGTACGACCGCGCGCACGAAAGACGGTGCGTCTAGTCTTTTGCATTCTATTTCTCGCAGAAAATCTTTCGGGCACTCTTTGGAAAATATCCTTTTCTAAGTAAGAAATGCTCAGCTTTTGATCTATAGGGTCAAAAAAATATTAAAAATACACTTTTTGAGATACAACACGTTTTGTACTTTTTGAAGGTGAAAATGAAAAATTTCGGGAAAACTGCCTACACCATTGGAAAGCTGAGGAAAAAATACATCAAAAATGTTTATCATAAAAATTTTTTAAGTATGTTTTAGTATCGTAAACGTGAGTTAGATATGGCACGATTTGGCGCTCGCGCGCCGCGCTGGGACAGTTGACGTGAAACGCCTCATATATTGTTTTGATTGTTAGTTATTTAATTAACTAAATAATTAATAAATCATATTGTTAAAAAATCGATAAGTTATAGAATTATTGAAGATTATATCTGAGTTACGTGTTTTATTTTAATTTTTTTATCGAGCTAAAAAATTTGTATTCACTCTCAACAATATTAAAATATAAAATTTCCAAAAACTGAAAATCGATTTATCCTAACTTCTTAATATTATCTGCATTCTAAAAGAATTAAGAAATTCACTAATTTGATGAAGCATCAAAGTTAAATCAACCGGAAAATGAATTATTTCTCAAAAATGATGGAAGAAAAGAAACTAGTTTTGCAGCCTTCTGAAAATGTGACAAGTATTTTGATTGTTAATCCTTACTGTTATGTTTAGTATAGTTACCAATGCGTATTGCTTCTACGGTTAATACTGATTCCAATTTAAATGAAAATAAGAAAAGCAATACTATATTGATACATTACAGCAAGATTTACACGATTTTCATAGAATTTTTTTGGGACAAAATAATTCCGAATCAAAATATATTAACATGACATTTTTGTTTTAAAAAGTTAAAATTTTCTACATTATTTTTTTGGAATCGATTTGAATGTTATACTCTAAACAAAAGTAGAAAATAAATTGTACGTTTTGAATTCTCGCATCTTTCTGCATATCTGTTACTTATTGTTAATAATCAAGTAAATTAATCTTACATTTCAATAAAGTTTTCAATCATCACTTTTTTAAGACAGTCCTTTTTACATTTTCAAGAAATAACTTTTAATTCACTACTAATTTTAATTCAAGAGATATTTTTAAGATGTTACTTTTTTAATCTTTGGGTTCTTCATCGTTGGATCTTCCGCCACTAAATCGCGTTTTTACGAACTTTTTCCTAAGTACTCCAAATTGAAAAAAAAATCATGTTATTAATAGTCTGATAATTTTTTATTTATAGAAATATATATATCTTACTATAATATATCGTTGTAAATAAGATTCGAACCCTCCGCGTCCCTCCGTGTCCGTCCGCGTAACTCCGCGCCATTCCGCAAAATTACTCCTCAATTACCGATACTCAAAAATCCTCCTCAAAATATCATAAAACTCACCGACTTTTCACAATGTTTTGGGGTCTGTGTTGTCCCTCCGCGTCCCCGTCCCTTCCAATTAACAGTGGAATAAGAAACATAAATCGTAACATAAAATATTACATAATAATTTATTTTAAATGTAGAAGCTTCATACGGTGCATTTCGATTTTTTGAGAAGACCAGACGAGCTTAAAATCTCTAGCTCATGTAAGAAATCCAGTTTAATGCACGCACTGAGAGGAAAAAAAAGGTGGTGTCCACCAAAGACTCTGGTACAGGGAACCGAATTACTCCGGTTTGACATGTTTGGTAGTAGCCATCGGACGAAGTCGGTAGTGACTACCGAAGAGGTTATGTTTACTACAGACAAATTGGCTTAGTCCGGTAGTGGCTACCGAAGTCTCTAGTGCAGCGTACTGGATAGTGTTCGTTTGTTCGTAACTTGGCTTTGTCCGGTACTCTTAACTTTTTTTTTCTCTCAGTGCAGAATATAAAAAGAAATTACGTTTTATTAAATATATAGAAATTAAATAAAATGTTATCGCTTTTCCTTCTCGATCTAATACTATACTATTTATTTACTTTAGAATTTACCCGAAAGAATGTAAAAATCATTCTATGTTATACACTTTTCCCGTTGTTTTCATTCAAATGTTATTCTTAATCTCTGCACCCTCTGTCATCAGCTAATGACTATAGCATTTTCAGTTATAAGGGATTATTCGTTACTTTTTCTCTCTCTCTCTCTCTCTCTCTCCACATTTAAAATCATTGATCCTTATAGATGAATTCCGCGAGAACTCAAAGTAATTTAAACGTATTTGTATTCCATAATTATTTTTATTAAAATATAAGATTAAAATAAAAATTATTTAATTAATAGTACTTAAATTATAGTTGACAGTAATATGCCAAAATAAATAATGTATTATTATTATTGTCTGACTAATTTAACCTCTCTTAAAAAAGTGATGACCTAAAGCAATGAAAAGTTTTCGGAATGGAATATGGTTAGTTGTTTACTAAGAGAAAAGTTTTTCAAATACATTATGTCGATATTATGTTTCGACCATTTTAAAGATGTTTATTATAAAAATATGTTTATTACAAATAAATGCAAATAACCAAAAATAACAGGAAGATTTGGGAATGCCTAAAACAGTAAGTAAGTGCTGTAAATTCCCACTAATAGTTATAAGCACTTGTTTGCATTTATTTGCTTTCTCTGATGGTTCCATGTGAGAAATGGTTTTAGAATACAAAAAAGTAAATAACTGTTAATAACTGTTACCAAGTATTATTTATTGTTATTTATAATAAATATTAATTATTTTAATTTATTGACATTCTCTATAAAGTATTATTTTTTAATATACATAATTATTGTTAGTTACCGTTATTAATCTTAAGTAACAATTTGAAATTAATAGTATTTGTCGGTAGTAAATTATTAATTATTATCATAATATTATCGTTATAATCGAAATAAAGTTATAAATTATACAACAATATTAATATTTAATTATAAATAATAATCATTCATATCTCTTATAATTTTTTTTTCAATAAAAATGCAAATAACTGTGTTATTATCATTTTTTGTCATGACTTTCATTTGATGAATGAAAAAAGGTAAATAAACGTAAATAACTGCAAATAACTGTAAAAAACTGTTACTAACAGGAAATAATTCTTAAAAACTATTAATAGGTATTATTAGCATCCCAAATCATGCATTTATAAACTGCAAATAATAGCAAATAACTGCAAATAAAAATTATATTTAGTTATTAACAATTGTGTGCATAATTTATTTCCGCCTGGACTATATTGATATATTTTTAAGACTATAATTCTCTTTCAAATTTAGTGAAGTTATATAGAATTAAATCAGTGTTAAAACACTACCATGAATTATTAGCTTTGTACTGTGTACCATCGTAAAAATCGTTTAGCAATCTTTATAACTAATCAAATCTTTGAGTACTACTGTGACATAGAATTCTGTTCGGTTAAATCTTAAGGATGTCAAAAATACCTAAAAAAGTCATTTAAAATTATAAAACAATAAAATGAAATATGTTAAATTGTTTCTAATATAACTCATTTTTAAGCTAAGGCCTAGAAGATAAATCCTTAAACCGACCTTACACAGATATATAACCGACAATAGAAGGCTATAGTCAAGAGTCCCGGGCCCAGATTTTGTAGGAACCTCATCACTCATTTTATTATATCAAATGTACAATTAAAAAACCCTGGCAGAAATCATCTATTTTTCTTCTATTTATGTTTGATTTTTTCGAACATTTTCTGGCCATTTCCGAGCGATTTGGATCAACTCGCTATAAAATAGCCAGAAAATGTTCGAAAAATTATTTCATAAATGGGAGAAAAATAGATGATTCCTCTCAGAGAAGCAATTATAAAAATTATAAGAAACTTTTCGCTCGAGCGACGAGCTTCGAGCGAGATGTGAAAATCCGAACCTTATCCTTCTAAATATCTATAAAATACAAAATCATCTATACGAATAAAATCGTAACAGAACCTAAAAGAAGAAACAAATAGAAACAGTATTAAAATTAACTTTTCGTCATTTTAAAGATAGTAGGCTTTTTTAGATTATGATTTGAAATTTTTTACCCAAACTAATATTTTAACAATTATATTCCAAATAATATATAATTGAAAAATTTTATAAAAACAAGTTTGAATTTTTGAAAATTTCTAGATTTAAAAACCACCTTATAAGATTTTTGACAACAATTTTTTTACGGCACATGGTATAAGGTACACAGTTTATAAACAGTCCTTAAGTAGAATTAATAGGAAAAGAAACGCATAAAATAAGTCATTTTTAGTATGGTACTGTTTACCGAGATTTATTACACATGGCACATTTTGATACTCTTTCGCGTGAAAACATTAACGTTTGTAAGAAGTTCATATAAAGTTTACGTTTACCACAACTTTCTACAAACCTGTGAACGGAGAACTTCAAAATTTCAAGTTATCATACACTTTATACGTTTGCAAAACTTACACCATGTGTAAAATAAACTTGTGAAAAATTTACCAAAGAAAAAAAATCCTGAGCCGAAGTTCGACATTCAAACTTTCACTCACAGATTAATCACTGTCTACTGAAGTATTTTTGTTTTTATCAATTAGATTACAATTAGTAGGTTAAGAAATAAACCAAATGAGGGTTCTGTAACTTATAAACTGACTTAAAAATTATTTAACTAAAACAAAAGTAGCTTAGAGAACAAGAATAAGTCTAGTGAGTGAAAGGTCGCGGATTTAAACCCCGGCTCAATTTTTTTTTGTTATTATTTCTTTGGTAAATTTTTTACAAGTTCTTTTTCTTGTTTTTTATTTCATAATTTGATGGTTGATAAAGGCTTGTTGCACACGTTTGTAGAAAATTATGTTAAATATAAACTTTTATAAATTTCATACAAACGTAAAACTTTTTTATGCGAGCTGTAAATAATACTGAAGTAAAAAGAAATACGACTTGATTTATTTTTACTATAGATCGTCTTTATACTAATTATATGCATATGTATACAGATTGTAATGTAGCTCAGAGATGGCCTAATTTGAGTGACAACAATGAATTATCTAACGATTTCAACCCTCTAATGACATCAAGTTTTCAAAATCATTGTACAAAAACAATGCCTGAAGAAGGGAATGCTGGTTCACCAAGTCATTCTAATTTATCAGATATATAATAATTATGTAACTTAACTTTTAATCCAAATACGAACTTTCTTTTGGCACATCATATGAACTCTTCCAAAAGTTATACTAAAAATAAAAAAGTAGTTTTTGTTCACATGTGTGTGCTGTAGCAGAGGACGCTGTGCATAATTGTGTGATCATGGTTAGTATGTATGTACACAATTACGTGACACCGATTAATGTGTACAGAAACTGAATTAGTATTGTCTCATTCTTACTGTGATTATGCACACCACATATATGTAGAGGAAGGTGGGGCGAAATGGGCAGTGGAGCGATATGGGTTTTGGCGATATTTAGAAAATAAGAAACTATTTTACGCTGCAAATTTGTTTAGTTATAGCTAAAGTTGTAACAAATGCACTTGAAGTGGTAGAAACTGAAACAGTCGATTATAAATAAATTAATTAATAAAGTACCCAGATTGCCCCACTTGGAAATCTTTTATCAATATGGCCGCCTCACTCCATTTGATTTACACGGGGAAATCCATATCGCCCCACCTGCAAATCACATGGGGCGATATGGCTTTTCCAGTGATTGCCTTCGTTGTATTGATACATTTCAACATCTTTGCATTAATATAAGTGCGATGGTGTAATTAGGCGATAGAACGCCGAGCCCGAACACTCGCAAATAAATATAGTTATATATTTCCTCCTTTTCTCTCTCTCTCTCGCTTCCGCCTCACTTACCGTCCAAAAGGAGATTCCGCTGTGACGTCGTATCTGGGCAGACTACGAAGCTGAAAAAGGTTGGGAAGGGTAATTTCGTCAAATAAATAATCCAACCACTAACGCCAGATAAACTCTCAATTTATTCAAATCACCAAAAGAAATCCCTATTACAAGTATCTAAATCCATTCACGCCTACACGCTCACACTCACTCCTCTCACTCCCGCGGGCCCCGCCGACACCCCGAGAGTAAACTCGCAGGCAACCCCAAAGCCGCCGCAGCGCGATTCCGAGGAGCACCGCGCACGCGAGTCCCTCTTTCTCTCTCACACTCGCAAACTCCCGCTCTACACGGAGAAAATCCCCCGCGGCGCGATTCCGAGAAATGCTGCGCACGCGAATCTCTCTCACTCACTCTGCTCTCCACAACAAAATCCTTCAAGCGGCGCGATTCCGAGAATCGCTGCCCCCACGGATCTCTCTCTCTCACTCTCCACTGCTCTATCTCTCCCCGTACCAAAGGCTCCCCGCAACGCGATTCCGAGAATCGCCACACGCGCGAATCACTCTCTCACTCACTCTCACTCTACACGGACGACAAACGCCCGAACTCGAGGAATCGCCGCAGTGTGATTCCCGGAAACACCACACACGAACTCTCTCTCTCTCTCTCTCTCTCTCTCTATGCGGAGTAGCAAACTCCCGCGGCGCGATTCCGAGAATCGCCGGGCGTCTGAATCTCTCTCTCTCTCTCCCTCTCTCGCAACGGTAGTTGGCAGGCGGATGCGAAATACCCCGTCTCGTGCTTCCCGAATGTCGAGCTTCTCTCTCTCTCTCTCACTCTCTCTCACAACGGTAATTAGCGCGCGGATACGAAAACCCAGTCGCGCGCTTCCCGAATGTCGAGCTTCTCTCTCTCTCTCTCTCTCTCTCTCTCTCTCTCTCTCTCTCTCTCTCTCTCTCTCTCTCTCTCTCTCTCACAACGGTAGTCAGCGCGCGGATACGAAAACCCCGTCGCGCGCCTCCCGAATGTCGAGCTCCTCGCTCTCTCTCTACTCTCTCTCTTTTTCTCTCGCAACGCGCTCCCTCTCGCTCTACCCTCCCGTGACTCTCTCTCTCCACTCTCGATCCGCGTCCTCCTTACCTCGGCGATGAGCTGCTCCTCGGCGCCGACTCTCGATCCTTAGCCTCGTATCCCGTCTCTCTCTTCGTCTCTCTCCCCCTCGCCTCTCCGTAACCACCGCTCTCCGCCTTCGGCTGGCCGACACCACCTCCTCGCTCGCCTTCGTCGTCGTCTTCCTCTCGCCCTCTCTCGTACTGCTCTCTCTTTTTCTTCACCCTTCCAAGCTTTTTCTTCTTCCTTCTTCTTTTCCTCTTTTTTGAGCGCACTCAACACCGGCTCGTTCGACACTGCCGATTTTTCCCCACGCTCGCGGTCACCGCTCTCTTGGTACTGCCGATCTCTCCCGCGCGCGCCTTCTCGATGCCCCCGCACATGCGCCGGCGTCCCACGGGTTGCATCAGTAGATCGGCTCTACTACTGCTTCGCACGTGGCTCCTCTCTCGCTTCTCTCGGCCGTGCCCGTCAGCGGAGCGCCTCCCCGCTGTAGCAGCGCACGGCCGCGCATCCTCGCCCGCGAGGTGCTGCCACCGCGCTCTCCAGCTCCGCGGCGCACGGAGGCGCGCGAAATTCGAACGCGCCCCGCGCGACTACCACTCCACTTGATCTACTTACATACCTGGGCGGGGGGGGGGGGGAGCACAGGGATCTTGCCTCTCCTAATCCTTCTCGGCTTCACTCTCCTCCACTCGATACCCACCGGGATCAAGCACCGAAACAGAAAGAAACATCCCGAAAAATAAATAAGGGAGCTTAGGACAACAGTGTCCCGGCCACGCAGCTCGAGAGAGAGAAAAAGAAAATGGTGACGACTTACCACGTCACATAAGTAATGAAGTATATTTATTTTTAGATGGAGAATCGATGAATACTTTAGGCGTGTGACAATATTTTTCAAAGTTCCATTAATATTTTTAAAACCGAAAATACCCACATCGCCCCACCTTACACCCGTATACATACGATTAGTATAAATATGATAACGAAATAATACAATATAAGTATAATTTATCGGTGCTCCGGATTTAAACTCAATTATTGCTCTTTTCCATATTCTCCTTCTAGTATGGTCCCAGTTAAAGAGGTACACATCATTATGCCGATATTGTGGCGTATTAGTTTTTGAGATCTCATTTTCGATATTTAACTCAAATATATCCTAATTCATCCCAATATTCCCGAATTAATTATTGCATAAATACATATGTAACCTGTGAAAAACATCTTAATAACAAATGATAAACATTTCAGAGGATTTGACACGGCAATGCAGAAGGAAAATCAAAGTATTATTTTTACCGCAAATGTTTTTACCGCAGAAAGATAAACTCTTTGATAGAAATACTTCAGGACAAAAAATTATTTCTACGGAGTCATGTCCACTTGTCAGGTAATTTTTATTATTCATCTTAATTATTACTAGCAAGTTTAGGCATACGTTTAAGTTTAGTTCCTACTACGTCCACTCTTCCTTTCTTTTAAATTATACAATTTATTTTGAAATACTACGAGTGTAAGATTTATTTACCGTATTTATTTTTACTATAGATCGTCTTTATACTAATTATATGCATATGAGGCGTTTCATGTCAACTGCCCCAGCGCGGCGCGCGAGCGCCAAATCCCTCTATTTCTAACTCACGTTTATGACACTATAATGTACCTAAAAATATTATTTGATAAACGTTTTCGACGTATTTTTTCATCAGCTTTCCAATGGTGTAGTCAGTTTTCCCGAAATTTTCCATTTTCACCTTCAAAAAGTACAAAACGTGTTATATCTCAAAAAGTATATTTTTAATATTTTTGTTGACCCTCTAGATGGAAAGCTGAGCATTTTTTACGTAGGAAAGGATATTTTTCAAAGAGTGCCCGAAATGTTTTCTGCAAGAAATAGAACGCGAAAGAGTAGACGCACCGCTTTTCCTGCGCGCGGTACTACCAGAGATGAATAGAGAGATTGCCAGCGCCCCGGAAAAAAGTGAGGCAAGTTTGCGAGCACGGCGCACTGCTGCCTCTCGCGGCCAAATCCTCGAACTGTACACATTTGTTCTGATTGGCTGTTGGAAAATGTGTACGGAGCGGAGCCGGGGAAGCGAGAGAAGACAGCGCGGCGGCTCGGTGCGCGTGCACTGAACGTGTGTATGCTCGAGCGACCCGGCGCTCCGCGTAATAGCCGGCTCTATTTACTTCCTCCAACAGGCCCGGCAATGGCCGAGCAGCCTGACAATCGCCGCTCGGTCAGATGAACGAAATTGGAAGCTGAAAGCTACAAAACCCAAATTCTAAACCACAACTCAAGCCCGAAGGGGGGAAAATAAACATGAACGACTTTACTGTAACAAATTAATATTGTAGCGGTAGCGGCGGTGGCTAAGGCGCGCAGCCGCTTTTTCTCTAATCTTTTGGAATCGAGTTCGATCCCGGCTCGCAACTTTTTTTTTTTTCTATAATATATGTAAAATTTCTTACATTATATTATTATACCAAACCCATTTTTTTACTTCAATTTTTGTTCTCTAATAGAACTGAAATTTGACTGGTAATTCAGATATTTTTGTTTTCAGAAAACAAGTAAAATTTTCGTTTTTAAAAATTATTTTATACAATGTCCTAATTTTATTGAAGTACTATGATATTTTCTATAACATTTGTTTAGTTAAGAATATGTTGTATCCTGAGTAAATTCATTCACCGAGCGTAAATTAATTAAATACACGGTTAAATTTATTTTATATTCAAAACTAGCCAAATCCATGCGCGCTGCGCGCGCTGTATGTACTTTTTTTATTAAACATGCTAAGAATAATTTATCCCTTATAAGCTGGAAATGTTTCTTTTAATTTTGATGCATCTTTAATAATTGATATAATACTGAAGTACGTTTACTCTTAACGAATACAAAATTTTGATGCTAGAAACCATAAGCTTATTCAAATATTTGTTTTCGTGAAATATTAAATACATAATAAAATCTGAACATAATATTGACATAATTTCTAATATTAACATAATCGTATTATGTTTTGAAATACTTTTCTACTTCTGGCCATCACTTTAAAAAATTATTAAAATATGTTATTTATTTTGTTAAACTACAACCAACATTAATTTGAGTATTATTTATTTAATACTTTTTCACTTTAATCATTTTCATTCTAATAAATATTCCAATAAATAATACCTAATTATCCAATAAAAATGCATATTTAATTTTAAATTCTCGCGCCTTTTATTCAAGAGCCAATCACGGATAAAATCTATAGAGGCTTCTGCACTTCTTCCGGTCATCACTTTTTTAAGAAGGGATAATTTGATTATTATTTATTTAATACTTTTTCACTTTAATCATTTTCATTCTAATAAATATTCCAATAAATAATAACTAATTATCCAATCAAAATGCATATTTAATTTTAAATTCTCGCGCCTTTCATCCAAGAGCCAATCACAGATCAAATCTATAGAGGTTTCACTTCTTCCTGTCATCACTTTTTTAAAAAGGGATAATCTATATTCACTTTATATGTAGAATGTAATCAATCACAGTCAATATTGACTTTTTTTTGAGGATAAGGAAGGATCAACAATTATCGTTGAGCACGCAAGTTCAGCTTCTGAAATACATGTTCCCATTCCCATTCTCTAATCCCCAAAACATATGTTATTTGTTATAAAAGTGAGTTTCTATTAATATTATTGATTAAATGGTAATCAACAAATATCACAACAGTAACAGCAGAATTTCTAAATATCTTACGTAGCAATATAATTTAAAAAACATCTTTAATCAAAGAATAATTAGAATATCGCTTAACTGTATACGCGCAAGCACGATTTATCACGCGAAAATATGATTCGGCGATGTTAAAAAGACGCGCCTGTGCTTTAAGATTGTATAGGCTATATGTAAAAAATAATGTCAGATCAATAAAGTTTAGTCAGTAGGTCAATAATATCATTATAAACGTCTCTGCGAAATTTGAATATGATTTGCGAGGTAGTTTTCGAGATATTGTAGTTTAAAATTAACGTGGGTTCTTATGGAGATTCTCTGAATACGGCTAGACTCGTAGTTATTGACAAAATTAAGTTTAAACATAGTGTTTAGCTCTTGTAAATTTGTGTATACGTAAAAGGATACCTTTGTAATCGATTGCAATTGAAATGAATTGCTTTTGCGAGCTATTATTAAAGTTATAACATAGAAACTGTGTAATAAGGCGTACAGTCATACCTAAAGTGAAAAAAATGAGTATTAAAATGTTCTAAAACCGATGTAAAGTTTTTTTCATAGTTGTAAAAAAAATTTTATATATTTGTTTACTCTTAGTACTGTAGAATATTACTGTTTTTGATGAATTATACGACCAAAATATTTGTCTTAAATTTTGGAATGAGACCTTACGAACAAAAATCTTATTTTGTCAATACAACTCTTCTGTAAACTATATAATTATATACATTTTGTTACAGCGACTTAATCATTTAACTCGCTTTCCCATGCTCTAATTTTTATTCTATTTTTAAATATATTATTAAATGACCTACGTGTTGCAGTAGTGCTACTACGGAGGGAACTAGAAAATCTGAGAAACCAAAATGATCTGATAATGACAAGGAACGAAATACTAATAAAAACCAATGCACAGACAGAACAAAAATTAAAACAAGCTGAAGAAGAATTGCTACTGATAAAAGCTAAGGAAATCAAAGGAAATCAAGAATTGACAAGTTTTCCTGAGGAAGAAAAAAATCTATTAAAACAAATAAGTACAGAAGTACACAACAATAATCTCATGCTAAACCAAATTTTAGACAAAGAAAACTATACCAAAAACAAAAAAACATTTGCAGAAGTGGTAGTAAGTGATAAGCAATTAGAAAAGAAGATACAAAAACTAATAGTGAAAAGAATACAGAATGATAATAAAGGAACAAATGTGCCAGATATAAAACCATATATAGCTCACTATATAAATAAAAATTCATCTATACAAGCAAAAAGTATAAAAATTAAGAACAAAGATGAAGCAATAATAAGCTTTATAAATGAGGAGAGTTTGATACAAACTGAGAATATACTAAAACAAAAGTATTCTGCCTACTACAAAATAACAAGAGAATCTATTAAAAATCCCAAGATGAAAATAACAGGCTTCGACAATTTTGAAGACATGGAGATTAAAGAAATAGAGCAAGATATTAACAAAAGGAACTTCAAACACCTAAACAGCAAATGCAAAGTGTTACATATATTTGAAAACATTAAAACAAAAATTAACACTATATTAATTGAAACACCAGCGGAAGTATATAATCAAATTGTGAGTAATAAATATAGACTGACGAGCGGATTGTTGCCCGCATAAACTACTTGACATTACGATATGTAATTAAGGATTATTCCTGAAGAGGGAGATATGAATAAAGTCTCCGAAACGTCGAAGATTATGGTGTTTTTTATTTTTTAATTTTTTAAAAAATCACCTTTCACTGGTAGATATGGCCATTAGCTTCATAAAATAATAATAAATATAGAGTTCATATTGGTTATCAAAATTGCAGAGCATTCGATGACTTGAATCTAACCCCGTGTTTTAACTGTGGTCGATTTGGTCATAGTGGTAAAAAGTGTAAGAATACGAAAATCTGCCTACGTTGTGCTGGAAAACATAACACGATCAACTGTACTACCCCAAACGAACACAATTGTGTTAATTGTATGTACAGTAATCATCAATATAAAATAAATTATAATACTAAATACGTGGTAAATGATACCGAAAAATGCGAGGTTATGTTTCACAAGATAAAGAAGTTAATTGCTGAAACAGATTATCCAGTGAGACCGCACATTCCAAAATATGTAGGTAAAGTAAATTTTCAATCACAGTTACAAAACACTGATACAGCTACCGGTAAATCACCGGTCGTAACGACACCAAGAAGACAAAGTAGAATTTTTATCAGTCCGGCAACATCAGCTGGTAATTTATCGGCCACAACCTCACCAATAAATTTAAACAGAACCATATCACAAATTTATTACCCAACAGACTCAGCAACTTCTGAACTTCTGAATTTTGAACATGGATCAACAACAACTAAATTTTGAAGTTATTTCACAAAAAGAACAAGCTTTTGGTAATGTACAAACACTCAATAAAAGTATCGATAAAGGTAAAAATTTGATTTTATGTGTAAATATTAGAAGTATAAAACAAAACTTTGAAAAACTTGAAACTTTTATTGAATGTTTAGCCGTAAGACCAAGTGTCATTATATGTACTGAATCTTGGAATGTGCAATATACTCCATTGTACAACATATCAGGTTACAAAAGTTACTATAGTGAGAGTAAAATGAATAAAGCAGATGGAGTTATGATGTATATAAAGGATGAACTATCTGAACACACAGAAATTATGGTGGTCGATAACATACGTATCTTAAGCTCGGTTATAAAACTAATTGGCACCGGAACTGTAAGAATCTCAGCGATCTATAGATCACACAATATAAAAAAGTATGAATTTGTTCATAGCCTGAAAAAATTCCTAAGAGACCAATTAAATACTAAAAACCATTGTATAATCGGGGATTTTAACATTGATATATTAGACGAAAATTTTAGTAAGACTGACTCAACAGATAACCTTATAACACAAGAATTTTTAAATGATCTCTTGGAACATAAATTTACGCCATGCTTCACTGGAATAACAAGGCCTTCATCTGATAATAAAAGAGGTACCTGCATCGACAATTTCTATATAAAAACTAAAAATATAAATATTAATTCATTTAAAATAACGAATCCATTTAATGATCACTACCCATTATTTATAACTATAGATAAATTAGAAATAAATCAGCCGAACAAATTCAATATGAAATCAATTAATTACAACAAGTTAAAACATGTTGCAAATAATTCAAACTGGTACTCAATATTGTCTATGCAGGATCCTAATCTTGCAGTTAACGCATTAATTGACATGATAAATAATTGTATTGATACGTCCACTACCAAAAAACAATTTAAAAATAAACTTCCGAGAAAAAATTGGATTACTAGTGCTATTATAGTCTCGTGTACTACTAAAGAGACACTGTATATCTTATGGAAAAACAATCCCACTTCTGAAGCCCTAAAAAAAAGAGTATACAAATTACACTAAGATATTGAACAAACTTATTAAAGAAGCAAAATTTAAATATGAAAAGGAAGTGGTAAAACGAAATAGCGGAAACTCTAGAGAATTATGGAACATAATTAAAACTAAATTAGGGAGAAATAGTGTGCATGATAATCCAATAAAATATACGAGGGTCATTTGACAAGTACCTAGCCTCACCGCCAGATGGTGCCACTATCGCACCAGAAATACACTACAGTGCAGTATCTTCCTGTAAACGGTTACAGATGAAATTTCAGCCGGATCGGAGTTGTAGTTTATTTTTGAGAGCGTGTGAAAGCAAATGTGTCCGTTGATTTTTGAAAAAATGGAGAAAGAACAATATCGGTCGGTGATTCGATTCTTGTTTTTTGAAGGGAAATCGCGCAGTGAAATTAAAGAACGCTTGGATGCAGTGTATGGGGATGCTTCTCCTTCGATGGCGACCGTTAAATTTTGGTATAACGAGTTTCAACGTGGTCGTACGTCGGTTTTTGATGATCCACGCCCAGGTGCTCCGAACACAGCCACTACGGAGGAGAACGTGACAAAAATACACGATATCGTTTTGTCAGACCACCGATTAAAGGTGCACGAGATAGCTGCGATAGTAGGCATCTCAGAAGAACGCGTGTGGCATATCCTACATGAGATTTTAGGCATGAGGAAGCTGTCAGCAAGGTGGGTGCCGCGTTTGCTGACTGCAGACAACAAGCGCATCCGTGTGACCAGTTCAGAGCAGTGTTTGGAGCTGTTTAATCGCAATTCAAAAGCGTTTTTGCGTCGTTACGTGACCGTCGACAAAACATGGATTCACTACTACACTCCAGAGAGCAAGGAGCAGTCAAAACAGTGGACCTTACCCGGTGAACCTGCTCCGAAGAAGGCGAAGACGATCCCGTCGGCCGGAAAGGTGATGGCCACTGTTTTCTGGGATTCTCAAGGTGTGATTTTTATTGACTATCTGGAGAAGGGCAAAACGGTCACAGGACAGTACTACGCCGAACTATTGAGCCGATTTGACGCCGTGTTAGAAGAAAAACGGCCCCATTTGTCTAAAAAGAAAGTGCTTTTCCACCACGATAATGCATCGGCTCACACTTCTGCACTCGTCACGGCTAAATTGGTCGAATTACGCTACGAACTGCTGCCCCATCCACCGTATTCTCCAGATTTGGCTCCGTGCGACTTTTTTTTGTTTCCGAACCTAAAAAATTCGCTCGCCGGGAAGAGATTCCACTCCAATAACGAAATAATCGCCGCCACGGAGGCCTATTTTGCAAACCAAGAGAAAACATTTTTTTCAACGGGGTTAAAAAAATTGGAACACCGCTGGACCAAGTGTATTCAACTAAAAGGAGACTACAATGAAAAATAAATTTTATTTTTTGTAAAATTTTGGTGTTTTCATTTGTAGGCTAGGTACTTATCAAATGACCCTCGTATATACGAAAACAATCAAAAAATCAAAAATAAAACTGATATAGCAAATGCTATGAACACCTATTTTTGCAAAATAGGACCAAATTTGAGTGCTCAATTTGCTAATATAAATAATAATAACCTGAAACTTCCAGATAGGAATCCTGAATCCATTTTCTTTCGTCCGACAGATTTTGCTGAGATATACAAAATAATCAATACATTGACAAATAAATCTGGAGGTGTAGACAATATTAACGTTAAATCATTGAAAATTCTCTCTGAATATATATGTGTGCCCTTAGAATATATCTTCAATTTATGTATTGTGAAATCTATCTGGCCTGACGCGCTCAAAAATGCTGAGGTAGTCCCTATTTACAAGGCTGGTGAAAAATCTAATATCAGTAATTACAGACCAATCTCTTTAATATCGAACATTGCAAAAATTTTTGAAAAAATAATTTATAATAGATTATACCACTTTTTTGAAAAACATAACATAATATCAGAAAAACAATACGGTTTCGTTAAAAATAGGGGAACTACTGACGCATTAAATTATATATCAAATATCATATACGAAAACTTAGATAAAAGTAAACCAATAATTGTTGCTTTTCTAGACTTAGCCAAAGCATTTGACACGGTTAATCATAGAGTTCTTTTAGATAAGCTTGAACGATACGGAGTAAGGGGTAGTGCCTTAAAACTGATGACTAGCTATCTCACAGATAGGCGGCAAAGAGTAAAAATTCAAGACTGTAAAAGTGAATATAAAGAATTTACTACGGGTGTTCCCCAAGGAACTATATTCGGACCATTACTTTTTATACTTTATGTCAATGACTTACTAGGAAGTATGCAAAATGACACAATCATGTCCTATGCTGATGACACGGTTATCATATCAAGTGACAATATGTGGTCCTCAGCTCAGGAAAAAATGTGTGCTTACCTTAATCATGTGGCCAAATGGCTTGCACAAAATAAACTGTCGCTAAATATAGATAAAACGGTCTATATGACTCTCGGAAACTACTGTGATAGTGTGCCTGGCACACTAAACATCAAAATAGGAACACAATTAATAAAAAGAGTTGAAAGTCATAAATACTTAGGGCTGTATTTCGACTACAATATGAAATGGGATAAGCATATAAGATATATCATTAAAAAAACCAAATACCTAATTTTTGTCTTTGCCAAGATAAAAAATATGATGGATACAAAAACATTAATGATAATATATTATGCTTTCTTTCATAGTCTAATCAATTATGGGGTAATTGCCTGGGGTGGTGCGTACGATAATAATATGAAACTAACACAATCAACAGAAAACAAAATATTGAAAATCATAAATAAAAATAAATTCTCTCAAACTAATCCACCTCTTGAAATAAAAAAATTATTTCAGTTAGAGTCAATATCCTTACATTATTCTACATTAAGAAATAAATATATAAACAGTGCGAGCAATACCAGAAACAAAACAATTCAATTACCTAAATGTGATAAAAGAATTAGTGATAAAAATAGCTACAATGAAGCTATAAGGGTCTTTAATGGGCTATCTAAGGATCTCAAAGTTATGAATTTAAGTAGACAATTAATGAAGAAAAAATTAAAAATGTTTATAGTAAAAGATGCAATATAATTTCAAAATAATAATTAAATCTTAACCAATATATCTAACAAATTATTTAACTGTTATTTATGTACTACAATGGATTTTATCGATGTTAACAAACACTACGCACATACCATTATATAGTTTTTAAGAATTTTGTAGTTTGTAATATTTTTTTTTTTTTAGTTTGTAAGTTTTCTACGTACCAGATCTACACACAGGCAATAATATTTGCCTCAGTAGGATTTACTTACTTATGTATATTTCGTATATAATAATGTAATGTAAATATTTTCTGGAAATAAATAAAAAAAAAAATAAAAAAAAAAAATGGCGTTAATCATATAAGAGAAGGCAAGCTTTTTACATTCTTTTGAAAAATCTCTCTTATAAATATTTACATTTTCGTACTTATAAAAATTGTTGCAAACAATTTCAAAAGCCCGCATAATCTCTTAAATAAGACAACGCTAAAAATTCAGTACTTTTTAAAGCTAAGTTTGTCATTTTAAAAGCGATATTCTAGATAGAGAGTAAATCAATCCAGCTTCATCGAAAGCTGTGCTCGATCGGCTATCGGGATAAAAACCAACTCGACGTAATAACATTTTACTGTTCCACCTCCGATGTCATACATCCATTCAATGATTTTCTCATGAGGTTTCATTTTAATATATTTATAATAGTTAACGTGTCTTAATAAACGTTAATCCATTAACGTTTCATCACATATATAATACGAAAATCTATACCTGTTTTACAGTATTTGGCTATATTTGTTTAGCTGTTTCATCATTCGTTATACACTTAAAATATAATTTATAATTTTGAAACCATATCTCATCAAACTTCTTTTTTCTTCACTAACAGGTTTTCTTCACGTTTTGTTTTTTCATGATTTAAATGCCACCATTATTTAACTAGAAAAACAAATAAATAACATGACTTTCACTTTATTCGTATACAATATAGCACATTCTAAGCGCAAATTAACTTTTTTAATAACGATTAAATTTTTATACATAAGTAAATTAATAAATAATTAACTAAGACGAATCAGCCGCCTAATGTCAACAAAATGGGCTTTCTATCTTTATTTATGAAATACATTTTAAATATAAGATTTTTTACGTAAAATTAATGATAAATTTTCTTAACATTTTACAATGTGCACAATGTACAAATAAACTTATTGTACTGCATCTATCAATTACAATAAGTGCATGTATTTTCAGGCGGCACCAACGGAAAGCCATCAATACCACCCCCCATCTGAAAATAAAATGATCTGAAAACGATAATACCTAATTAGCTATAAGAATCCTAAAATATTTTTTGTATTATTGTAACATTCTATTTTACCTTGAAAATATTATTTTCTAATTATATGTCTCGTATATACCTGAAAAGTATCCTAAAAAGGATAATAATTATGTTATTTACAATCTTTGTACATTATAATTACAAAACGATACAGTAAATCGAGTCGCTTCATATTAATAATTTAGAAGAAAAGCAACGTATTTACATCAGAACGCATATTACAATGTTATTATTATTATTATTATTATTAAAAAACGGGAACATAAAATTATCATTGGAAAATAATACGCTTAAGATTTAATAGTTAACAAATTCACGTAAAATACGAAAATACTTCTTAAAACGGCAAGTTATAATTTTTCGCACTTTTTTCCAATAATTTATAAAAAATAATGTTACTAAAAACTTCATACATTTTTAATATTCTTAGATTCTTTTATGTTGTAGACTATAATTCATTGTATTTGAAAGGAGTATGGTGTTTTGATTACACCACCAATATAAATGCAAAGTGTATAATTTTTTATAGGCTCATCATCCTAGCCCGTTTGGATTTTGACTTGGGATTTTGATTTTAGTTTTTTTGAGGCTTAAAGAAAACAATTTAAGCACAAGCGCGTTTTTTATACATCGCCGAATCGTATTTTCGCGTGGTAAATCGTGCTTGTGGGTATACAGTTAAGCGATATTCTAATTACTCTTTGATGTTTTTAAAATTATATTGCAACGTAAGATATTTGGAAATTCTGCGGTTACTGTTGTGATATTTGTTGATTACTATTTAATCAATAATATTAATAGAAACTCACTTTTATAACAAATAACATATGTTTTGGGGATTAGAGAATTGGAATTTTTTTCAGAAGCTAAACCAGCAGGGGCCATGGGGCACACATGACGTGGGGGCCCCTTTTAAGGGAATGAAAATTGAAAAATAGTCATAGTACTTCATATAAATATTCTTTCTCATTTTCGCAATTTATTATGTACGTTTTCCTAAAAAGAAGCTGCAAAAATGCAAAAATGCAAAAATTGCAAAAATGAGAAAGAATATTCAGGGGCATCAGGGAGCATTTCAATGAGGTCTCGATGGAACAAAAAAAAAGGTTGCCAATCGTATGTTTAAGTAATCTGTAATAACCCAAGTAGCCGGAGGAAGCGAGGTCCACTCATATTAAGGAATTACGTAGACGTGCAACTTAGGTTTGTTGTAACTCCCCCGGCTGCTTAGGTTTAAAAATTATTTAAATAATCGTTTTGCTTATTTTTTCATGTCTACATGACTCCCTTATATGCGTAGACCTCGTATCCACCGACTACTTGGGTTTAAAAATTATTTAAATAATCGTTTTGCTTATTTTTTCATGTTTACATGACTCCCTTATATGCGTGGACCTCGTATCCCCGCCTACTTGGGTTTAAAAGTTGTTTAAATAATTGTCTTGCTTTCTCTTTGTATGATTCTATCATTCATTTTCGGTATTTCTTGTGTGAGACTCTATTGATGTTAATGAGTACAACTGATTTAAATTAAATATACGACGTTTCGATAGCTTGATCGCTATCCTTTTCAAGTCCTAATTCACATCAGTATTACACTTCGTCACATTTTGCTAGATAATAACAGAGCTTTTTTCTTTTCTTATTTTTCATTTTCGTTTCGATCTTGCTTCAGTAAGACGTATAATGTTTTTACAGTATTTCTTCATTAGTCTCGTAGTACTTGCTCCATAATCTTCTTTGATAGCTTCGAAATATGAAGTATCCATTTTCACTGTTAAGGTGCCACTCCATCTAGACCTTCCAGTATCTCTTTGTATGATTCTATTATTCATTTTTGGTATTTCTTGTGTGAAAAATAAGAAAAGAAAAAAGCTCTGTTATTATCTAGCAAAATGTGACGAAGTGTAATACTGATGTGAATTAGGACTTGAAAAGGATAGCGATCGAGCTATCGAAACGTCGTATATTTAATTTAAATCAGTTGTACTCATTAACATCAATAGAGTCTCACACAAGAAATTGTCTTGCTTATTGTTGCACGTCTACGTAATTCCTTAATATGCGTGGGCCTCGCATCCCCCGGCTACTTGGGTTATTATAGATTACTTAAATATACGATTGGCAAACATTTTTTTCGTTCCATCCAGACCTCATTGAAACGCTCCCTGACGCCCCTGAAAAGAAATAGATATAAGAGATTCTCATTTTGTGGGGGCCCTCGTTTGTGGGGGTGCTGGGGACCATGCCCGGAGTGCCCATTGATAGATCCGCCTCTCAGTTGAACTTGCGTGCTCAACGATAATTGTTGATCCTTCCTTATCCTTAAAAAAAAATAGTCAATCTTAACTGTGATTGATTACATTCTACATATAAATTGAATATAGATTATTTTGAATATAAAATAAATTTAACCGTGTATTTAATTAATTTACGCTCGGTGAATGAATTTACTCAGGATACAACATATTCTTAACTAAACAAATGTTATAGAAAATATCACAGTACTTCAATAAAATTAGGACATTGTATAAAATAATTTTTAAAAACGAAAATTTTACTTGTTTTCTGAAAACAAAAATATCTGAATTACCAGTCAAATTTCAATTCTATTAGAGAACAAAAATTGAAGTAAAAAAATGTGTCTGGTATAATAATGTAATGTAAGAAATTTTACATATATTATAGAAAAAAAAAAAAAAGTTGCGAGCCGGGATCGAACTCGATTCCAAAAGATTAGAGAAAAAGCGGCTGCGCGCCTTAGCCGCCACGGCTACCGCTACAATATTAATTTGTTACAGTAAAGTCGTTCATGTTTATTTTCCCCCCTTCGGGCTTGAGTTGTGGTTTAGAATTTGGGTTTTGTAGCTTTCAGCTTCCAATTTCGTTCATCTGACCGAGCGGCGATTGTCAGGCCGCTCAGCCATTGCCGGGCCTGTTGGAGGAAGTAAACAGAGCCGGCTATCGCGTGGAGCGCCGGGTCGCTCGAGCATACACACGTTCAGTGCACGCGCACCGAGCCGCCGCGCCGTCTTCTTTCGCTTCCCCGGCTCCGCTCCATACACGTTTTCCAACAGCCAATCAGAACAAATGTGTAAACTTGCCTCACTTTTTTCCGGGGCGCTGGCAATCTCTCTATTCATCTCTGATACTACGGGGTACAGCGCGCGGGCTGCGCCCGCCTCGTTGCCTGTATGATAACCTTTTATAATCTTTCATTCTTTACTTGTTCTTCTGGATTCTTAATCATGCATAAAGCAATATTTTATCAATTATATTATAAAAAAATAAAATTTCAAAATTAATAGCAATATAGTAACTCTTGTACTAACGTTTTTTTTTTCAGTGTAGATAATTTTTTGGTTTTTGTTTTCGCTGTTTTTTTCGGGAAGATTTTATACTCAGAACTCAGAGAGGTTTTTTTGAGCTTTAATGTACTTTCATCTATCGGAATAATGGCATGGTATTGTAACGTGCCTGGTATAGATTTAGCTTTGTCTAGTCTTGGTTTTAGTTTCGAAACCGTTTCTTCATACGATTCTTTACTGCTATAAAAAACGTTGGTTTGTTTGCAGTAATCTTTAGCCCAGTTGTATAGCTCTTCTGGCGTTAAAATATGATTACTAGACGAAACTTGTAGACTCGCTCGTTTTGCACCTCTTTTTAGGTTCGCATCTATACCATCGCACGCACCTTTTCCATGTGCTGTGGCATAAAAATGCCATTCAGCTGTAACTCCAAAACCTTTCTTGTGAAAAAGAAGATTTTGAAAATTGGATTTATTTTTAAAATGCTGACCTGCTTCATCAGTAAAATAATAAACTTTCTTGACTGCAAAATTAGTTTTAAGGAAAGATATTACAATTTTTTGATATTCATAAACTGCTATGGTATCATGATTTAAATTGTCGGAAATCACAGCAATGCTTACATGTTTGAGTTCATCATTTTGTTTATAGTACACTACAACTGTAAAAACTGTTGCCTGGTTGTTATTCCAGTGGAAGGACTGTGTAGAATTTTGTATAACAAAAGCATAATTTTCTGCAAAATCGCAACACACAAGAAATTCTCCTTCTTGAAGATTGCTTTTTAAGTTATTTATAAAAAGTGATTGTTTCTTAGCGAAAAAGTCGTGAGTTTTTAATTTTATTAATTTTTCTCCCAGTATGTCCATAAATTCGTGCACATTTACATTTTTGGAAGCTATTGTACACCGATCTGTTTGAAACCATGATTGATACTCGATTTGAGAAATATCATTTTCATTAAAACATTCAAGCAAATGTTTTCGTAATATAGACATATTGGGGCAATTTAAACAGTCACCCAAATAGCATCTATCGTGTGCATCATTACACACAATTACTTGGATGCAATCGTGATAATTTTTAAGAGGTAAGCGAGTGTCTTTAGTTAAATTTTCTATGTCCATAGCACTTAGCATGAGCTTCACATTTTCGTGATGCACACATACGCAGACATTATGTGTACCGCTGCTCCCAGCTAAAACACAATATGGTGGCCTCAATTCTGTAAATTTAGTAAAACCAATATTAACGTATTCATTTTCTTTTTTATATAAATTATGCAGCTCATTTAAATTGCCAAGCAGCAATCTTCTTTGAAAATGTTCCCTTTCGCCATGGCTCTGTTTAATAGATACATAATCTTTTAAACCTGGCATGATTCGGCTTATATCATCTCTCTCATAAAAAGTTTTTACAGAATTTACAGTATCAGCTGGAAGTAGTTTGCCACGTTTTTTAGTAGGTATTCAAAATACTCCGCTATTCGCTACCAAATCTTTCACTTCGCGAGCTTCCCGTTCACTGCAATCGAATTCTCTCATCAAGTCCCTACGAGACCAGAACTCCGGCGCAAAAGTTATTAGCTGAATTCTCTCTTGCTTATTTGTTGACTCAGAAATTTTTTTTTTTATTTGTTCGAGAACTGCAACACCAGCTTTGTGATATTCATCATCACACACTGTTTTAGCTTTTTTAGTATCAGATGGAAATAAACTTGATTTCTGTTTATAAATTTGGCGTCGACAGGTTGAACATATTTTAGCATTGTCAGGTACTAAAGGAGTAGTAAGGGGACCGGTATAGCGAGACGGGCCCCCGCGGTGCGGTGTGTAGGGGCCATGTCGCACCCCGCTGTGCGGTGTGTATGGGTCCCCAAGTGTGACAAGGTGATTAACTCAAGTGTTTACAGTAGCAAGTGTGGCCACAAGCTAATTAGTGTAAACAATGGGGGGTGATTTATTACCCCATAAATAATGGTGCACTTATGGCGCCCGCCATGACGTCATGCCGCTATATATGGCCCACGTGTGTTGCCGTATATGCCATAACTCGAGGTGGTGGGGGGGCGAGCGCTTTGGCTGTCTGCGCTACACCATAAAGACTCATAGGGTGCGAGGCCTCTCGCAGTATAGACCGTGTGCGGTGTGTATGGGTCCCAAGTGTGAACACAAGTTAATTAGGGTAAACAATGGAGTTAATTATTACCCCATAAATGATGTCCCACTTATCGCTCGCGCCGCCCTCGTGGTGGTGGGGGGAGAGACCTTTGGCTGTACGCGCTACGCCATAAAGACCTCTCGCTGTATAGACCGCGTGCTGTGTGTATGTGTTTCAAGTGTGACAAGTTCATTAATCCAAGTGTTTACAGTAGCACGTGTGTGAACACAAGCTAATTAGGGTAAACAATGACGCACTTATCGCTCCCTCCATGACGTCATGCCGTTCTATCTGCTCTGCGCATGCCCTCCGTGTATGCCCTGACTCGTGGTGGTGGTGGGGGACGAGACCTTTGGCTATACGTGCTACGCCATAAAGACCCATGGGGTGCGAGGCCTCTCGCTATACAGACCGTGTGTGTGTGTGTGTGTGTGTGTGTGTGTGTGTGTGTGTGTGTGTGTGTGTGTGTGTGTGTGTGTGTGTGTGTGTGTGTGTGTGTGTGTGTGTGTGTGTGTGTGTTCGCAATGAGAAGTTGTGGGGAGGGAATAGGGAGTTGGTGTAAAGGAGGGCTCTACAAATAAAAAAAGCATGTTGAGGAAAAATAAATTTTTATTTATTTATTTAAACAGGTTGAAACCCCCTATTTTATGAACAGTTTTTTCTCATTAACATAAATGTTGTCCTTAAAGGGACCGTTTATTATTCGTTATATTTTGAATCTTTTTTTTGGAAGGAGAAGGAATCGGTGGAAAAGGAATGCTGTGGTGGAGAATTTGTTTTGTTTGTCCAAGAGTCTTTCTTGTCTGCCTTGTTAATGAGAGGTTCTTTGTCGTCTGGTTTGACCTGGTGCTTGCTGAACAGGGGCCCCATGATGTTGCCTTCTCGGTGGTCTTTCGACGAATGACTTATGTATAATGCTGTATATATAAATATATGCGTGCTAGCGCAATGAGAAGTTGGGGGGGTAAATAGGAGTAGGTATAAAGGAAGGGTCCTTAAATATAAAAGTGTGATAAAGCCGAATCCATTTCAAATCAGGTGGACCGCGTATGCCTATGTCACCGATAATTTTGGAATTAAAGTATTCATGTTCTTCTCTAAAAATTATTTGACCCGTATATTTTTATTTTTTTGTTGCATCAAAATTTCATGCGTTCAGCAATGGCAAAAAATTCCGAGAAAAACCTTACTTAGAAAAAAATTTTTTCAATGTAATTTTCAAACCGCTACTGCTTCACCAGTTTTTTAAGCTTTTTAGCGTGTAACACATAATTTCGCTAAGGTTTGAGCCCGCTTTCACGTTCTTTATGTTATTTAAAAAAAAAAATAAAAAATGCACGAGTTATGTACTTTTTACTGAAAAATGCACTTTTTAGAAAAGTGCATTTTTCTCAAAAACACCATTTTTTTTTTGCTCAATTTTTTTTGTCCTGATAGAGGACCTAAATACCTATCTAGACGTATTTGTGAAATTCCCGACCCGTGCCCAGGAATAGCGATCATTAATGAGATAATACACAAACAAATTTTTCACGCTTAACCCTTACACATAGTCAATGGTATAACAGTCAATATAAAGGTTTTTATCTTTGTGCGTAAGCAATATACAAGTACACATAGTATCTGTTGTATTTTTTATTTTTGTCTTTTAGATTTTTTATTTTTATATCTACCTTTCTTTTTCTGCTTCATTGTTCTTACTTTAGTAAGGGGATAATCAGCGGTCTTTGCTGTTAAACAATGTACTTTATCATTGCACGTTTCTTTAATCCATAAATGAGTTTTTTGAATTCCAGAATACTTAGGAGTAACAAGCCAATCAACATTTTTTACTTTTCTAAACTCTTCTACGTCAACATCTTGTAAATGTATTATTTTAATTGCATCTGTATATTTTTGAACGTGCTCTACAAAATCATTAGCATTTTGAATGGATTTTTCATGGGACTCTCGAAGATTATGCGAAGTAGCATAATGCTTTATAAATCCACTCACACCATCTACAGCTCCTTTGCCATGTTCAGTAGCAGAGAACAACCATTTTATATCAAATGGTGCTCGTTTTAATTCGTATAATTGAAAGTCAATTTTAAAGTGGCTATAGCGGCGCCTTCTGATATAATGGTAATTTTTGTTATTGAATGACAACAATTGTCTTTCATGTAGGTTATAATGTTTGCTACTGCGAGCAAAGCATACCCTGAATCATGTTTTCAGTCATTGCTTATGACTGTGTAACTTCGTGTCGAATCCCCTTGAAAAGACACTGCTGTGAAAATAGAAATTTGATCATTAACTCAATGATTTGAACGTATACTTTGCTATCAGTAGAAAACATTATAACCTACTTGAAAGACAATTGTTGTCATTCAATAACAAAAATTACCATTGTATCAGACGGTGCCACCATAGCCACTTTAAAAATCGCTTTCAGTTATACGAATTAAAACGAGCACCGTTTGATATAAAATGGTTGTTCTCTGCTACTGGGCACGGCAAAGGAGCTGTAGATGGTGTCGGTGGACTTATAAAGCATTATGCTACTTCGCATAATCTTCGAGATCCCCATGAAAAATCCATTCAAAATGCTAATGATTTTGTAGAGCACGTTCAAAAATATACAGATGCAATTAAAATAATACATTTACAAGACGTTGACGTAGAAGAGTTTAGAAAAGTAAAAAATGTTGATTGGCTTGCTACTCCTAAGTATCCTGAAATTCAAAAAACTCATTTATGGATTAAAGAAACGTGCAATGATAAAGTACATTGTTTAACACCAACGACCGCTAATTGTCCCTTACTGAAGTAAGAACAATGAAGCAGAAAAAGAAAGGTAGATATAAAAATAAAAATCTAAAAGACAAAAATAAAAAATACAACAGATACTATGTGTACTTGTATATTGCTTACGCACAAAGATAAAAACCTTTATATTGACTGTTATACCATTGACTATATGTAAGGGTTAAGCGTGAAAAATTTGTTTGTGTATTATCTCATTAATGATCGCTATTCCTGGGCACGGGTCGGGAATTTCACAAATACGTCTAGATAGGTATTTAGGTCCTCTATCAGGACAAAAAATTGAGCAAAAAAAATGGTGTTTTTGAGAAAAATGCACTTTTCTAAAAAGTGCATTTTTCAGTAAAAAGTACATAACTCGTGCATTTTTTATTTTTTTTTTTAATAACATAAAGAACGTGAAAGAGGGCTCAAACCTTAGTGAAATTATGTGTTACACGCTAAAAAGCTTAAAAAACTGGTGAAGCAGTAGCGGTTTGAAAATTACATTGAAAAAATTTTTTTCTAAGTAAGGTTTTTCTCGGAATTTTTTGCCATTGCTGAACGCATGAAATTTTGATGCAACAAAAAAATAAAAATATACGGGTTAAATAATTTTTGGAGAAGAACATGAATACTTTAATTCCAAAATGATCGGTGACATAGGCATACGCGGTCCACCTGATTTGAAATGGATTCGGCCATAAGGTAAAATACATTTTATTATATAAAATAAAAAAAAATTATTTATGTACATTTTTAAACTTTTAACGCATTAACAACATTTTTTTCTAGAATTGTTAAATACTCGGCATATGCTTCCAAAAACATTATTTCGAGAGAACTCTCGCTAAAATTTGCAAACATTGAGTTAGCGCGATTTCTTTCATTTTGTCTTCTAGTTCATTAAATACAACGCCGATGAATGTATGGTCTAGTAAATGCACGTCGTTTTTGCTAATTGCTTCCGTTTTAGTAACATCGACCATTATACCGAAAACCTTGTTCACAAAATCCGACATTTCTTCTAACTTTCTTAATTTATAGTCTATACACTGTTGGAACTGTTTCAATCCGTTGAAAGTTGTATACTGCATCATAATCTTCGGTGGTTTTTCAGACTTCTTCTTTTTTGTAGTAGGTTCGTCACTGGTAGTGGAGGTGGCTGCCTCCTGATTGGCGTTATCGTCTTCAAAGTCGAACTGTTGAGTCTCGTGTTCGTACTGAAGGGTGAACGATGGCGGTGTTACTTCGGGCTTATCGGTGATTGATACGGTTCTATGACCGTAGGCTGTTGTCAATTCGACGTCGTGGTGCGGTAAATATATTTTTGCATATTTGCCTTGCTTTACAAAATCGCCTGATGCCCATAGATACTCTCCGAAGGTCTTGAAATGGGTTTTTAATTGTTCCCAACTGTCGATATCCAGAGTTATATATTTATGCGGTGATGTATACCCGCCGAACCTGATGACGGGTCGGAAATAGCCAGCAGCATAATCCAACCCGACGTAAACGAACTTGGAGTACGAATAGTTGAGAGCGTAAGTCGAATTGTACAGTAAATTCGGGACTAGCTTTGTTTGAGACATTTTTAAAAAATACTGACTTAACGTTGGTAAAAATGTCACGACTTTGTCGAGGTAGAGCGACTGACTGACTGAGGGTGGCGCGGCTAGGCCCCGTACTTATTCTCTCTCCAGCGCGAATCCCCTCCTTTCTACCACGAGTTACGATTGGCTGGTCGATTGTTACGTAAAATCCGAGCGCCCAATCATTAACGTTTACGCGTATGTATCGGAGAGTGGGGAGAAGCGTTGGGAAACTCGCGGAGCCCTTGAGAAACAGAAGCATACATTTTCCCCGTTAAGGGTTTTGAGCCTAAAAGAAGAAGAAGAAGAAGAAGAAAACGGCACATGTGTTTTTCACCACTTGAAAAAAGGAAACGTCTAATGTGTTTTTCACCGCTTGAAAATCCGTTACGCATATGCTTTTCGGTGACTCAAGCTACTTATGTTTCAAAGCCTCAAAGAAGAAAGCACCTCCTGTGTTTTTCACCACTTGAAAAAAGGGAAACAGCTAAGTGTTTTTCACCACTTGAAAAAACCGTTACGCATGTGCTTTTCAGTGACTCGATCTGATTATGTTTCAAAGCCTCAAAGAAGAAAGCGCCTCCTGTGTTTTTAACCACTTGAAAAAACCGTTACGCATATGCTTTCCGGTTTCTTCATGGAATAGTACATATTCGTTTCAAGATAAAAAAGGTAAGGAATTAAATTTAGCGGGCAAGGTCGTTAAATGAATACGATGTTTGTTTAACTTTTTTTTATTGTCCGATCAAAAAAAAAAAAATACATTTTAAACTTACAAATATATGAATAATATAAAATTACAAGCTAAAAAAGGCCAAGACAAACGTAGTATACAAAACCTTATAAACTAAGAAAGACGGATACACGCACACATCAGCTTTTACAATTCTAAAACTTACAATGTACATAAAGTGTAAATATAAACTAAAAATTGAATGTGTTTCTGGATAAAAAAGAAATATTACAAACTAAAAAATTGAATGTGACGTAGGATTAAATAGAAATATTATAATAAAAATTAAGTCACGCACACACACACATACACACACACACAGACACACACACACACACACACACACACACACACACACACACACACACACACATACATACACACACACGCACACGTACATTTTATATAAATGCTTTACATGTTTGAACGAACGAGCCAGCGCCCTTGGAAATAATGCTGGGGAAATTGTTCGCACGACGGAGTCTTTTTCGGTGATTTTTTCTTTTTACATTTTCATAAAATTTTGCGGCCACGTCGTTTACATGTGAATCACGTGAAAAGACGTTACAAAACGCGCGTAAAGTGCGACCGCTACACATATAGCAAAGAAACATAATACAATATTCGCCGCAAACTTTAGAATTAACACTCTGCAGTTTCTTCTCGTTCCACTTGAAGCTTGCGCAATTTCTTCGAAGTCGATCGATATGATGTCGTGACACAGGGGCGACTCCATAGCTATCGAAGTATGTTCCTTTTGCATTTTTGTCTATGTAGAATGCCACCCAGTGGGATCCAGGCTTATCTGAGGTATCGACATTGGTTACAACAGCGGCTGGAAGACTCAAGCTTCTGGGGATGTGATCGGCTGCGTATACACCTATCGAGTTTGCTCTGAGGCCACTAATGGCCCTCGTGATTTGTTTCGTATTCATTTTGCGTTTTCGCTAAATGTGAAATATGTGCTGCTGTCGCTGTCACTTGCTATTTCTGGGGCACATCCGTCTCGTCGCGGCCGTCGTCGTTCTGCTCCTCCTCCTCCTCCTCCTCCTCCTCAGTGGACTGCTCGCTGCTCGGGTGAAAACGGAGTAATTTTTTGCGCTGCTTCTGCTGATACTGATGAAGTGCAGTGTAGAACTTTTGACTTTGTACTTGGTCTTTGTTGATCAGCTTCCACTCTTCGGGTAGTATAGAGCGCATCCACTTTTTTATTTGGTGCGCCTTGTAGAGCGCGCAAAAATCTTGTTTATTTTTAAACCTCTGAGTCGCGTGCGTAGAACATACCAGCACGTCAGAAAACATGTTGTTGAGTTTTCCGAACGTCGGCGAGTCATATTTTTCTAAATTACATATGTTTCGACCAAGTAAAGATTCCAGGTACCAGGCCTTCTCCTCGCCGCGAACGTAAATCCGTCTTGCTGCTCTTGCGATATTGAAGAGATAACGATATAGCTGTCTGAGTGATACTTCGCCCTCGAACCAGTTAATACCGTGAATATCGACAGCGCAGTAGGAATTTGTATTTTGTACGTCTTCGGGCAGCTCGATGAAATTGCACGGTGCTTGTACAATCCAGTGGTCGACAATGGGTTTCTGTAGGCAAATGATCGCCACCTCCTTTGGTAAAAACTTCCTTTCAGTGTCTCGAAATCCTTGTATATCCACGACGTAATCCATTATACGTGTGTGCGTAGCGAGCGCCGAGAGAAAAGTGAGGGTTGAGGGCGCCGCCTGCTTCCTCTCGAGTCCTCGTCCCCCCACCTTTTTAACGACTAGGCACTAAAATCAGATAATTTTGGCGGGTGGAGTCTATTTCGAGAACGTTATCGTACTCGGCATAAACAACGCAATTTATTGTGCTTGTTGGAGCCGACTCAAATCCCACTTCTATGAGTAAGCTACCCGAGCGAACGAGATTCCAATGCGAGGCGCAGTGGGCCGATAAATCGGGTGTGAGATCGAAAGCCGTGAGAAAGTAGCCCAGTGAATAGTTGAAACGGTGTATGCCAAGACCCTCGTTGAGGAAATGTATACCTGTGCCCGAGTAGAGGGTTTGAAATGCATCTATAAACATACTATCGTTAGCAGCAAAGCGCGGCTGTAACGGTTTGCTCGGAATTTGAGACCCATCGACGTAGAGGCAGAGGTGATTTATTGAAAAGTGTTGAAAATTAAACGGGTTAAATGTTCGATTGCCATTGAATGCCTTATTATCGACAAATCCTATTATTATTCTTTTAGGCAATTGCCCAAGAATGGCATTATCGATGGTATCGCCATGTATACCTGCGTGAAGCGTAAAAGTTTTGACTTCTACTCTCGTGACGGGATACTTGGCCGTTGCTTTAGCGAGAGCGTTGGCGTGCGCAATTAAAATTCCCGGATTTATCTTCACGCGTCGAACGATGAGCGTGGCTTCCTTTATTTTCAGGCCGAATTTACCATCGTCGGAGGCGTCCATTAGGCAAAAGGCATCTTTGCTTCGTACTAGTCGTACTCTCATTTCTACACCATTGATGAGCATTCTGTCTTGATTAAAGACGTCGCAGTGCAGATGCCCAATCATGTCGAAGGTTTTTCCATTGAGTGTGAAATGCTGACGATGGAGAGCACCCTTGTTAGATATTTCACCTTGAATGTGCGGCTGGGCTTCGAATAAACCGGGCGTATCATCGTACCACAATCCGGCTGTTAAGTGTGATTCTTTTGCGATTGGCGAGTAGTTGAGCAGTGACTCTATGCATGCTCTCTAAGGATATGCATTATTGGGTGGAGAAACGAGTTTTTGATTTAGAAAAACGTCGATTTGATTAAACATTGAATGCAGTAAATTATTTACTGGGGCAACTTTTAAGTTTTCAGCAGGGGTTTTGGCATTCGGTTGTATTCTAGCTTTGACATAGAGCATGGTGTGCGCAAGATCTATATAATGTTCGCTTGCGCTCGGGATGACGAACTCTATGGGCGCGTCTCCTTCGTCGCTGAGCGAGGACACAGGTTTATAGTGTAAAAAACTACTCTTCTCAATCGACGTTTGTGTCGCCGGAAGAGGGAAAATGTCGAGCTCGCTCGACATGCACTCGTTAGAGTGCGAGTGCAAGAAGGCCATTTTTTACTTTGGACCAAAAATATCGTTTATGTTGCGAAGGGCTTTCCTCTTTTTCTTCTTCTTCTTCTTCTTGCTCGTTCTCACAGCGGGCTTTCTTTTGCCGGGTTTTTTCTTACCGCCTGCCGCGCGCGTCCGAGTGTGTTTCTTTCTCGACTGGCGCCGCCGCTTGCCATTCACGCCTGTTTTATATCCCGAGCCTTTCATTATTTCCGATATTTTGTCAGCAGCTTTTCTTTTGAGGTTGCGTCCAGATTCTTTGGCCCGCGATTTTACAGCCTCCTTGAAATTGACACCTCTGTTGGCAACGTCGTCAACAAGCTTTATACCTGCGCGTAGTGTCTCTTTACCTACAGCCTTGGCCCCGCTCGTGATGTATGGCAGGATGTGACGAAAAAGGCCTCCTAACCAGGCTCCTACCCCGCGACCTCTCTGAAAAGTCGAACCAGCAAAAACATTTCTCACTCCACCCCGCCTAGCTGCTCGTCGTAGTAGCGCCCGTAATGACTCATCTTAACGTTTGCGCTTAAAGTGTAGCGTGACCGTCAACGTGCCGTACTCGAATGGTATACGTTGCCCATGTTGATCTCTTATATCGATAACGATGCTACGAAAATTGTGATAGAGAAGAGGTATATAGTGAACGGGTGCAAAACGCTGTACAGTACTGCAACCGTACTTAAAGCTGGAGTTGTCTATAGAAACTATGCGCAGTAGGGCAGCTTGTGTGTCACCTACTGTATAAGGTTCACATATATCGGTATAGATATACATCTGGTCGGGCAAGGCTCGAGAAAGCGAGGCAGGTCTGCTGGCTGCAATGTCGCGGTAACCTTCATGCGTTGTAAACGAACCTTTTTGACCTGCTTCGTCGAAGCCGAATACACGCATGATTTTTTCGTTGAAATCCGTAATGTGTATTTGCGAGCAGTCACACTTGCGTCTTATGATGTAAGACCCCTTACGATCTTTATGTGGCTCGAGCATTTGATGCTTATATGTGTCATTCGCTGCGTTTATAGCGTCTACTAGTTGTTCGAGTGAATCGTAAATACCTACGGGTATACGACACAGTTTTTTGTCGATGAGACCCTCATTATCCTCAGCCGAGTAAAAAGTGTAACTTGCTTCGTCATCTTGAAAATGTACGATACTGCAAGGTATGTGAATTTCAACGAGGCCCACGAGCCACTCGCCGTGTAACTTTGTCTTGCGCTGCAGCTGGGTCGTAAAACAACATGTTGTATTTTCGGGAAAATACGTCATGCTGCTGTTACTAGGTAGTACCATATAAAAATCATCGCTCGTTTCCATTTTTTTCAGATGTTTTCAAGCTCGCTTGCTTTTACCCACGAGTTGAATTTATCAGGGTAACCGAGCCACTTAACGAGTGCTCTCTTTTTAGCGCCCCGTCCTTCTGTGCGTATGACGCGGTCGACTTTGAAACGCTTATCGGGCGCGAGGCGTTCACGGCCGACTAACACGAGCTCCTCGGGATAAAAGAAACCATCGATAATTTCTTCGTTCAAATCTTCGAGCACCTATGTATAGAGATTTTGACGCGTCGAAACGCTGATTATCTTGAACACTTCTTCGCTAAAATTTTTTTCGTATCCTCTCTCAAAGGTGTTCTTGGTACGACTGATGCGCACGAGGTTGCCCACCTTGAATTTAGGCAGCGCCGGTGGTCGCCTTCGATAATTGTAGCTCGCGCGTTTGGCTAAATTTTCGATCGCTGTCGGCGCGTTGTACAATGTGACATCGATAGGTCTCATGCGCGTACCACTGTGTTGCGTGCGATTGTAAGCGTGTATAATCTTTTGCACGACATCGATGTATCTCTTTGTGTTACTATGAGAAAAGTATCGCCAGATTCGCTCGCGTGACGTTCTGTTGAGTCTTTCGACCACAGCTGCTTTAATGTCGAGGTTGCGAGCGACTCTGAATGTTATCTCTTTTCGGCGGAGCAGCGCCTGAAATGCTGAACCGGTAAACTCTTTGCCTCGATCGGTTTGCACGCATATAGGCAGCGGGGATGTGCTCGGTCGATAATCCGTGCGAAGGAGTCGGCAACGTTGCGCGCGGTCTTATCTTTTATTGGTTCCACCCATGCGTACTTACCGAGTACGTCAATCACCACTAGAATGTAGTTGTAAACGTCGTTGTAATCTTTTATCGTCGTGAGCTGTAGCAAATCAGCCTCCCAAACATCGTCAATGTTCGTCACGTTGTAGCGTAATCGTGGAAATCGCCTTCGTATCGGGTGATGGAGCGTGTAGGCATCTTGATTGCTCAGCCACGAGTAAATTTTTTTCTTTTCTTTTTTAGCGTTCAAGCGCACAAGATTGCGCGCCCCAGCGTAGTCTGCTTCATGCTCAAGGTCGTAGTATTGTTTTTCGTACGTCATTTTTTTATTTTACGAACCAAGCGTGAGCCAGTTTCTTTTCGCTTGTTTTTTACTGCGAGTCTGTATAGACGGATGGGGTGATTCTTGCTGTATTGGTGTGGATAGACGTCGTTTGGCCGAGCGCTGAGGATCCGTCAATATTTGCCCAATTTTTAAAACTGCTGGATTATTAATTAAATTTCCCAGCGTTTCGGAAGTTTTGAGAAATTTTGCAAATTCAATGCGGCCAACGGGCGCCTCCTCGTCCTTACTGTTCTCTTTTTTCAATGCGTCGATGATTAACTCTGTTATATTGGACCGAGCAATTACACAACCATCTATAGTAATGGTGCCTGAGTTATCCCACTTGAGACGCTAGGGTACAGTGACTTTCCAATGGCGAAGCAAGAGACGCGCTTTGCGCTCGTGTACTTTCAGTACCCCCACGAGTATGTCGTCCTCGGATAGTGGCGCAAGCGCCTCTTCGACCTCGTCTATTTCAGGGTGCTCCTCACGTACAGCGCTACGCTCGTTATCACGGAAGAAAAGATAGCGACGTAAAATCTGTAGATATTTTACGCACTTCTCGTAATCGTCTCTAGCTGCTTTTGAGCGTAAAACATCGTACATTTCACGATCCAGACGAGAAAAATGATCACCTGGTGTTTGCAGAGTTTTTTCATTCGTATTCCTCGCCCCCTCCTCCTCCATGACTTTAGATTGCGATGTCTCCGTGGCAGCTCCGGCACACGGATCATCTTACGAGCTCGCTCCATGTTTCGAGCCAAATATTTTTGAGATAAGCGCTCCTACGATCGGAGCGAGTAAGAGTGGTAAAAACGACCCGCCATTTTGTATAATGACACGTTTCTTCGATTTCCAAGTACCGCTGCCTCTATCACCAGTACGGATCAGCTTACGCAGCGTTTGCTTATGTTTACGCAATCGGACCTCTACGGAATCGCTTAGTTTTACGACGCTCTGCAAAACGTTCAACACACACTCGCATATGCATCTGACGAGAGGTTTATCAGCTGTGCGTGCCATAGCAACACGATGTCTTTTGTCCCCATGACAAAGAGCGTTCAAGAGAGCAAGGTTTCTTTTCGAGAAATGTTTACCGCAGGCTATCGCTTTACGACCTATCGGCGCCATAGTTTTTTCCCGACTGATTAACGCACATTGGGAAATATGTTTGCTCGAAATCTAAACTCGTCTAAGTAGGCTTGAGAGAGATCGATAAAAAGATAGGAGTGAGGTTCACGCGTGGCGTCTAGATAGGCCTCACGCAAAAAAGCCGAATCTTCCCGAAAAATTTGTCTCGCGAGGTGCTGTATTTGTGCTCTGTCGCGAGGATTTTTGAACAATACCAGATACTTGGTATTCAAACTAATGTCGCGCTGTGCCTTACCTTTGTGAAATACGTTTTGCGTAACGAATATTACGCTAATATTTTTGTGATGACTACCCTTTGTAAATAAATCTAAAATAACATCGCTCGACGATTCACGCATGAGGTCGTCGAGAATGAGTAACTTTTTTTTCTCATTGTCACTAGAGTAATCCGCCATCTGTGGAAGGCCCTCTCGAAACTCGATGGGTGCCCCGTTGGGTTTAAAATCTCATCTGTACGCGTCTTGCCATTCGGCGTAATAAAATAAGACACGGTCGAAACGTGCGTCGCAGACCTCTGGCAGGTAGGCGAGAAAGCTTTTAACGAATAAAGTTTTACCGCAGCCTGTGGGGCCGCACACGCAGCAAGTAAAAGGATGCTTCCATCGCGTGTCCATGTTTACGACGCGAATAAAGAAAATTACACGCGTGCAGCCTTTTTTAAACCCTTAACTCGCTCACGCGCTCAGCTGACAATGAAGTACGTGAAAAACATCACCGCATATAGCTATGCTACGATATTTGCCCGCCGCCGCGGAGATCACCGTATCACCGCGGTGGTGACTTCCGCGGTGGTGACTTCCGCAGTCATTAGCATACTCCGGCCCTCGCGCGGATAAGTATATTTACTATAAGCAACCATCGCTGCCATCGCTGCGTGTTTAATGCATTGTTCCGTTGATCTCCGCGGTGCGCGCGTGCCGCGGGTTAGCTGATCTCCGCTATAAATAGGTACGTGGGATGAGGGGATATGGGGGAAAATAATAAACACATAAAAAAAGTTTAAATATCTACAATTCATTTTTATTATTATGAAAAATATACAAAAGTTACAACATTCAACGCATTAAAATATACAATTATTCAATTGCGCTTATAGCCGAAAGGAAGCGAAACGTCGTGTTGGAAATATCTTCGCTTTCTCAGAACTATGGAACAGGATTTTTTTTCGCTGCGCGTAATGACCTCGTGCGTGCGAGTGCGTCTGATCGCATTGTATTTCAAAACGATAGGCGAGCTCTCGTCGTTATCGAAATACTCTGCGATCAAGCGCTCGATACTAGCGAAATTGATCTTGCTCGTATTGGCGCTATTACGAGAAATTCCCTTTACTTTACACCACTCGTGAGTGATGCCGGTCGATGGGACGATCGCACGAAAGGCATAAAATTTCGGACCCCCGGAGAGAAAGCTGGTAATATAAGCTCCCTCTCCGTAGCCCTTGAGCTCGTCCGTCATGCTGCCGAGAAGAGTACCTAAAGGAGGCCTATACTCTGAAGGGTCTTTTTCGCTGCACTTGAATATACACGAATCGGTATCCAGGTAGAGAACGCGGTTGGCCGCAAGCTTTTCTATATACGAGTAAATCTCGAGACGAGCCTGCTCGGTGGTGTAGGCTACTAGTACCACATTTGTGTTTGGCGACGACTCTACAGCGTCCTCTTTATAGCGCCAATTTGCGTACAAAAGATCCACGCTAACCGGGAGCACGTCAAAAACTTCCTTTTCAGGCGTCGTGAGCAGTTTCAGTAGCCCCTCGCGCGTTTTGACCACTTCCGTTTGTTTTAAATTCGAGCGTTGCCCAAACTTTCCCCAAAATGAATTTAAGCAGAGTTTTGCGACCGAACGTAAACCCGAATTTTTTTCAATCTTTTCCCGGTCTAACCTTATTCCTTCTTCGTGCTCGTACTCGTCAATATAACGCTCCTTGGTAGTATCATCCGTACACCAAGACGGCCACCCGCTCGCTTGTTGTTTCAATCGAAGGAAGGTATTTACGTACGCGGCAAACAGACCACCCTCACCGCTGCACTGGTCATACTGTGTGCTCTTATATTGCCATATGACAAATATCTCAGTCACGCTGTAGCCCAATTCGATTGCTTTCTGTAACTCGTGCACTACCCATGTCCCGCTAAACTCACGCTCGGCGACTTGTTCGTGGTTGCAGTCGTCCTGACGCATTTCCTCACAGCAGGAACGACAGAGACCAAAAATAAGGCGCCCGTGCATTTTTACCGGTAATACGGGCAATAATATATTTCGCTGTGGCAAAATTTTGCATTTGACGAGCCCTTCGACGCGCGCGAGATTGTTATTCTGGCCATTCGTTAACGCGGCGCATTCTGAGCCTATGTAAATGTGCGGGTGACCGATAGGAAAACGGCTTCGCTTACATATATACGGGTAAAGAGAGCAAATATCAGTATATTTGATCTCTTCACCCGGCTCTACAGTGCATGAGGTGACTATATTTTCAGTTCGCCCACCGAAAAACGCATCCCGCGGATTGAGCGTTATTCTACTCATTATCGGATGAGTATCCAGATACCGTACGAACTCGGGCTGTTGCCTTTTTATCCCATCGAATTCACACTCCCACATCTCGCGCACTTCGTAGCCAAGATTCCGCATTCGTCCGACTTTTACCTGTACACTTTCGTACGCCTGTGCATACGTTTAATTAAACTTATTTTTTACCGATTCTCGGTTATTCGTAAAACATCGCGGGCAACCGTGCACGTAACAACCTTGAAATTCAGAAACGATTCCCTTAGCTGCTTCCCTCTCTCCGGGCGGGAAAGCAGGTAGGTAACCGTCCACTAAAAATCTCTCGGGCAAGCGAAACTCACGCGTCCTCCCTGCATGTACGATCTCCCGACCGATCTCGCGCTCGCAATACAGCAACCACTCTATTGATTTTTGCGAGTGTTTGTCAGCGCGCCTATAACCGTTCGGTGGAATTATTCCTATAGTATTCGGAACTAAAAAATTTTTACGAAAAACGTACGAACACGCCGACGCGATTGTACACGCTGATACGAACGGGTCCGTTTTGCCTACCTCGAGAAAAATTTTTCGAAATTGTATACACGCGCGCCTCAGTATTTCCACGTCCATCTGGCAATATTCGACTATCTCTTTTTGAAAGTCGACTATATAGCCAGGACTTGTATTTTCATGGCACTCGAGAAAAATGGCCCGCTCAGCTGGCGACATAGTGTCAGGGCAATAAAACTCTAGCGCTGGTAGAGGCCCAACGTACCGCTGGTTCGCAAGGGTGTTAAACAGATGTGGAAAATAGCTCTTCTTACTACTTTCGGGTAAACCGAAGGTAGCTGGTAGAGCACTCAATTTCATTTGAAAATAGTTGATGCTTTCGATAAACTTGGTTCGGCCGTACTTCAACATTGTAATATTTTGACCGTTCAAAATGACGCTGGGGACTGTGCGCTCAGAGTTTTCGGCCAATTCTTTTAAAATGAATTGAGCATCAAAAGCCTTGGCATTGTGCGCGATGCATACAATTTCGGAAAATTCAGTGCTTTCCCGAATGCACAAGCTCAAGAGCTGTTTTACCGGATCGTCTGTGAAAATGAACTCGCGCACGCCGCATTTGCTACAAATGATTTTAAGGTCATCCACGTCTATGCAATCCGTGCAAACCTGATGCGCGACACAGAGATTCGGCACGTGAATTCGGGCATTTTCTCCATACGGCGTATCCTGACGGGTCTCAAAATCGTAAAACATGTATACAAATATTTTTTCCGCTTTCAAGTCAACACCACCACCAATTGGTTGCATGAAACATGCATGATTGAACGGCTGCCGCTTCGAACATTGTTTGCAATAACTAATACCACACTCGTGTTGACTGTGCTGCGTATTTACTATTTTTAAACAATTTTCGCATAGCCGCACGACGTCGCACACTTTGCGATTATTTTTTTTGTACGAACCCGCGCGCTTGTGATTAACGAAACAACCATGCCCGAAAAATTTACGTCCACACTCTGTGCACTCTATCATTTCTACGCCGTCACTCCTACATGGAGGTGTAACAAAGCAAGATTCACAAGTTCGTTTACACTTGTGTTGCCCAATACGGCGAAAACCCTTGTTACAATAAGAGCAAAAAAATTTTGACCCGGCCACAGCAAATAAATTAGTGATCACGTTAAAGTGTCTAGACTGCTCCTCAAAGATTAAATAAATAACACCGTGAAGCGGTACATTTAAATCTTGAATCCTGTTTCGGCCGTCAAATAACGGGGGTTCGCCGCTACCCAGGTTACACTTTTCAAATATAACCATAGCAATACCCTCCGCAGTAAAAAAATCTTGAAACGCCGTCAACTCGCGGAATCCACACCCCTCTAGCGGTAAAATTACTCCTGCATCGTGCACGAGTTTCTCTGCGCGCTCTTTCTGTAATTTTCGCCGGGCCGTCGCGGATTACGCGCCACTCGTCGCGCGTCGCCGCGCATTCGGATGTTTTAAGAGCTAAGTGTGCTCTCGCTACTACGAGCGCGCGCGGTAAACATAAATTGTCCTCGTTTTTTATTGTTACGATCGAGCCTTTACGAAGACTATCTATGCTTAGCGCTTGTTTTGGTCATGGTCTCCCTGCGCCAACAGGCATTTCAACGTAATATATTTGTAAGGCTAGTGTGTCATCGATACCCAAAACTGCGTTACTTTGACTTATAGAATTTATGAAATTCCATAAATCTAAGTAACTGAAATTTTCAATAGGCCTGAACGACAACCCTCCGGGCCCCCGCGCAAACCGATCACTACGAATACTCACGCCGATTAATGTGCTAGGTGGAACGTGTGATGTAATGTATTCGTAAATGTCTCTAATGCTTTCCTCGAGCCATAATACAGGGTTTTCCCCGGCAGGTGGGTCACGTATATTAAAACTGACCGTGCGGCCGTGAACAGCAAACCTACGCATGTACTGCTCTCCCTCGGCAGCTATAATAAACCGCTCGGGCCCTGCGTCAGCCTCGTCGTCGCGCGTGATTCTGCTACTGCTGCTGTGGCTGCTGTTGCTTCTGCTACGAGCTTCACCAGCGCCTACCTGAAGAGGGGATTGACGGGTCTCTAAATGAATAAAATGAATTGTCGTCAGCTTTTAATATTATTTAAACATTTCTCTTTTTTAGTCATTTTCTATTCTTCCGGTGGCCCGCGAAAACTTTCGCTTACACGTACTAGTAGATCCGCGAGATCTATTTCCGTATACAACGGAGAAAATATATTTTCCGCCTGGTCATGAAACCAACGCAACCCCTGTGTGCGTGGTGAATGGAGTATATTCAAAAACCGCTCGTAAACCCCAGGTATATCGGGAATGTCATAGGGATAGTGGTACGATATACTATCCCGATGTCTTATGACTAAAAAAGAAAAATATTTTTTTCAACAACATGCTCTTTTTTTTTACATTACAAAAAAGAAAAATTAATTTAACTTACGCTCATTTATACGCAGATGAACTTCGTCCCACGGGTTAAAGTTATTATCGTATGCTCCGGGATCTCCAAGGTAAAAATTGCTC